>JACCIB010001664.1:0-25626 GCA_018906965.1 Philotrypesis tridentata | reverse complement strand
TTAGATCTTCTTCTTCTTCTTCTTCGCTTTCTTGGCAGCAGCAGCAGTAGTAGTAGTAGTAGTGCTTCGCTCAGCTCCGCGGTCGGTCTTTGACTGCGATTTTCGCACTGTAGGCGCGTTTTTATAGCCAGAACCCCTACTCCTTTTTACACTTACCCCCCTCTCCTTTTCCTCATCACTCTGCATCACCATTTTATTCAATACCTGTCCAGCCTTGCGTTTGAGATTACCACCACTCTCGGTAATGCGACGATTAAGCGAGACTTTGAGAGGTAATTTCTCACCCACTACATCGTCCATGATCCTCGCAGCAGCGTGAGCTGCCTCCCGACCCACGCTCTTAGCGCCTTGCTTAATTAGAGGTAAGGCATTACGATATAGTCCCTTCAAAAAGCTACCAATACCTGCGCCATTTTGATAATATCTTCGACTAATTGTGACGTAATTATCCCCACTATCACAACCACCAACACCACAGCCTGTCTGATAGCCGTTGTAGAGGAAGAAGAAATCGTCGTGCTGATGCGACATGATTTCAGTCGATACGCTTGAAGTGTAGGGTCACCGTCAGCGTCCCGTAATCGAATGGTAAATGCTGGCCTTGCTCACCCCTTATATCAATCTCAATCGACTGAAACGATAAGGAGAGCAGGGGCAGATACATCGGCGAGTTAAAGTTCTGAATTTGCGTTCTACCGTAGGTATAGTCGTGCAGATGAAGAGGTATGGTGCGCAGTAGGCGCGAGTAAACATCGCCCGTGACATAAGGCTGACAGATACTACTGTAAATCATGAGTAAGCTTGGTAAGCCGTTTATTAGGTTAGCTGGTCTATTGCCGGTAACAACGTTTTCCTTTTTGCCATCACACGATAATAATTCATTGCTTTCAAAGCCGAATATTTTAGATAACTTTTCGGATAAAGAAAATGCATGCACGTAGTTGGCGCACTTGTCTTGACCACATGTGCATCTAACCTGAATATATCCGCCACACTGAATTTCGAATACGAGATGATCTTTCACATTATCGAGATTATTGATCTCGTGCAAAAGAGTCTCGATATCGTGATAAACACCGCACTTTATCTGACTAAAGCTCTTTGTACTCTCAGTACGATGTAGCTCGTTGTCCGTGTAAATTTGTCGCGTGGCTGTCTTCACACTCACTACACCCTCCACCTGATCTCTCCGCGATATGTGCTGAAAGGTGAGGGGTATTTGGATTTCTGCGAGACCCACACACCAATTGCCGTGGAGGGAAAAATTTTGAGGAAGTTGCGTGACAAAATGATTGGCCGAGTTATTGGGATAAATGTGTTTGCTGCTGTTGCTGGACAAAACAATGTAGAATTCATCCCTCATTGTGATTGTTCGTGCTGTTTTTGAATATTTACTAAATCTTTTTCGGATACCCAAGAATTGAATTTTTCGGGATACCCCTTCCAGCTGACCAGATATTCTTTTCTCGCACCTCTACCTCTGCTCTCTAGCACCTTGTCTATTTCGAAAGCCTCGCTGAACAAGTCTTTGTGTACACGACTCAGCTGCTGCTCGTAGAAGAAGCCCTCAATTTCCTCGCCAACCAGATCTTCGAGTGTGTAGACAGGTGGTTGTCTCGCGTCGCTGACCCTCACAATTCTAAATAATTCCAGTGTCCAGCCACCCTCGTATGCTTTTCGAAAGGCTGCCCGAGCACGACTGACTCGAACCAAGTCACCCACGCTGTATTTATGCTCATGATAACGTAGTCGTTTCACCACCACCACCACCACCACCACCGTATCGTCGTGCCAAATTTTCGCGTGCTCTGGCGGCATTGTACATAGTCACGCTAGATGGCGCCATTTTTATCGCACTATGCCACGAATTATTGTACGACTGTACAATATTGTCCAGTACATTGATATAGCGCCTCGTGCCAAGATGTGTAAAATAGCGCCACATACGCTCTTTCAGCGTTCTGATAAAACGCTCGGCAATGGCCGCCTTCACGTCGGGATCGCGCACAGCACGGTAAATGATTTCCCGTTTTTTCAGAAAATTTTGCACCTCGCGTCCACTAAATTCTTTACCCTTGTCCGCTTGAAAGTATTTGGGCGATCGGCCGGCGTTTCGCTTGATGATTCGCTCCAGACCCTCGGCCACACTCTTGGCCGTTTTATCATGAAGCGGCTCTACCCATGCATACTTCGACAGGGCATCGATGACGACCAGCAGGTAGGCGTAATCGTCGTTGTAGGTCTTGAGAGCGCGAAAGTCAGCCAAATCAGCCTCCCACAGCTCGGAGGGGCTGAATACCCGATAAGAGCGACGAGGAAAGCGATATCGCACCGGCTTGTGCAGCGTGTGTGCATCTTGACTCTCGAGCCATTCTCTCACCTCCTTCCTGGGATATTTTTTCCTCACAGCCTTCACGATTCCATCGCCACCTGTGTACGCTGTTGGAACTGGGAGGCCATAGTACAATTCTTCGAGCTTAGACTCCATGACTGGGCTGTCGTCTACCGCCGACTGACTTCCTCTGCTTCTTGCGTGGACGTTTAAAGGCTTTCTTGATTTTACGATAAGCCTTATCTAATGTGATTTTACCGACTATGCATAAAACAGTTAGTAGAGCGACACTTTTCTCCTCTCTGTTCGACGTCTCGGACAGCATACGCGAAAAAGCACGCTCTGCAAGATGTCGATCGGCTCGAGTACGTGCACCACTACCGTCGCCACCATCATTTAGATAGATAGATAGATAGATAGATAGATAGATAGATAGATAGATAGACCCGTCGTAGTAGCGGGTGTACGATAAGCCGTTATCGTGGTAGACAGTAGTGATAAATTGGGATCCTTGTTACTACTACTACCAGACCCCACCTGAACGATCGTCTCTTCCAGAGCAGCAGTGGCCAAAGCAGAATGAAGATTCTGATTGCCCACAAATTCCAGAGGGACGTGCGCTCGACGAAGTACACGGACAAACTGCACGAAATGGCGTTGAGGTGCACTCTTTTGTCTACTTCGCAGTGTCTCGTTCACCAAGTCCACGATATTGACACCTCGTACACGAGCGCCATCTAGCAACACATCACCAAGGTTATTCCAGGCAACATTACCAGATCGTCGCAGACTGTCAATAATATTGACGGCATTTTTACGAAAACTCTGTGGTACACTCTTGATTATTTGCTGGTCGGATAATAGCGAATCTATATTACCGGTTGTGGCTGCTGCTGCTGCTGCTGCTGGTATTGTTTGACCAACAACAACTTCGTTATGTACATTTTCATCACCAGCATCATCATCATCATTATCATTGTTATCACGAGAGTTTGCGTTTCTGTAGTGCAAGAAACGTTGCAAGACCTGCTGGTACATTGACCATTTGTCGCGATCATTCGTAACCTCTCGTGAATACAGAATTTTGCTCATCTCGTCATCGAGTCGTGACAGCTCGGAGCCAGGCGTCTGCACAGTACCCAAAGACGCCGAGTCACCGTCATCGTCGGCATCACTTGTTCGGTTGCATTGCTGCTGCTGCTGCTGCTGCTGCTGCTGCTTCTGGTGCCGTCGCACGCTCTCGATACACTCTTGCGGCACCAAAATCATTTTTTTAGCATGTTCCATGCTGATAAAACAGGTTTCACTATTGTCGGTATAAGATGTTGCGCCTTAATTAGACGTTTTTTGCACAATTCGATCTTCTGTCCTGGCGCTGCGATTTTGCGTCTGTGACACTTGCTCACCACCACATTTCCACGGAGAATATTTAGCACGGACTCGGCGAGATAGATGACAAGTTTGCGGCAAGCCTGGCGTAGAAGAGCCACGCGTTGCCGTGCGTCGAGATGACAGCACAACACTCTCAGTATATCGATATATTTTCTCGGAATGGGATAGTGATGGCGCTGCTGCTGCTGCTGCTGCTGCGGCTGCTGAGACGATGTTGCCCCGACCATTACAGACGAACGACTGGCACATTGTCGGCGTGCGAGGTGTTTTTATGCTGTCTGCGCGCCACGTACACATACTGATGTCGATCGTGCGGGAAGATGCACGCTCGATAGCGGCAATTTTCCGGCGTGTCCTGCTTCAAGTCGAGCAGCAAATAGTGATAGAGCTGAGACGTGGCATCGCTGTAGACCTCCTGCAGAAATTTCGGATCTTCCGGGCAGAGCTGGCGAGCCAGATACTGAATTTGCGAGCGATCGCGAGGATTCTTAAAAATCACAATGTAATTCGAATTCAACGATATATCGCGCTGACCCCGATGAAAGAGATTCTGCGAGAGAAAGAACACGCTGAGATTGCAGTGATGGCTGGCCTTGACAAATAGATTGACGACACTCGCGCTGGCCGACTCGCGCATCAAGTCGTCGAGAATCAGAAGTTTGGGCCGTTCGGGATCCCCACTGTAGTCCTCCGTCTTTGGCAATCCCGCGCGAAATTCAATGCTGCCGGCAAAGCTCTTGTACGACGGCTGCCACTCGGTGTAGTAGAGCAATACACGCTCGAAGCGGGTATCGCTCATCGCGTCAATGTGTCTGAGAAAGTTGGCAATGAATACGGTCTTGCCGCACGAGGTGGGACCGCAGATCATGCACGTCCACGGGTGCCGCCAGCGCACATCCATCGCTGCTCGTGGACCACCACAGACTAACGCCCCGAGCCGCACAATCCGCGAGATTTATAAGATGCGAGACTCACAACTCCCCCTGGCGGGGGAGGACCATGAACGCGCGGCCGGCGCGGGGGCCCCTCTCGCGCGCACGCGCGCGCGCAGTTGTCGAGCTTGCCGAAGGCAAGATACGAGGCTTCCCTGCCGGGAAGCTCAGTTGCGCGCGCGCGCTGCGAGGCTCCGGAACGGTCAGCCATTTGGCTCGCACCCTGCGGGAGCCTCGCGAAGCGCGCTTCGCGCGAGCCGGCTAGGCGTTGCAACTTTTTTTTTGTAAGAGAAATTTTTGAGACTACGGTGTCGGAATGGTGTGGGGGGAGGGAGTGAAGTTAATTGATAAATCATTGAAAATCGAGGTAAATTTGAACTTTTTCTTTATTTATCTATTAATTTATTTTTACAAAACCGTATGGGTAGCTCTTATTGCTACCTACAAAGCGTCGCTTAGAGTAAATAGGTTCGCAAATTTTACCCTCCGAGCGTGTTATCACGTCGTGAAATTTCGTCCGTCTTATGGCGTCGAATGTGAGAAATACCGGGGGTATCTCACCACTCGCCAGCCTCTGTATACACTCGAAATTAATTTTTGCGCTCGCCGATGCATCCAATCGGATACCCTTGACTTTGCAGACACACGATTCTACGCCCTCTGGTGTTCGATATTTGTAAGCGTAGAATTTCGGACCACCCGAGACAAAGTTGGTGATGTACGTGCCAACACCGTAGCCCGCCAGTTCATCGGTGAGCTGACCCAGAAATGGACCCGTTGTCGGCTCGTACTCGGTACCACTGTTCTCCCCCCCCACTCACATACACAATGGAATCTGTGTCGTAGTAGAGCACCCGTTCGCCCAGTGGCTCTAGTTCGGCAAACAGCTTGAGTCGGGCTAGTGCTGTAGTGTAAGCAGCGATAACCACGTTACAAGCTGGCGACGATTCAATATCGACGTCGTCGTCTTTGTAGGACCAGCTGACGTACAGAATTTCATCATTGGCCGGTAAAACAGAGGACACTACTTTATCCGCACTGGTCAGAAGTTCAAAGAGTCTCCCGGGATCCCGAATTATCTCCGTTTTTGACATATTCACCCGCTGACCAAATTTTCCCCAAAGAGAATTCAGACATAGCTTTGCAACGGAACGCAGGCCTGGATTAAATTTTATGCGACTCTTGTCTAGCCTCACGCCCTCCTCGCGCTCAAATGTCTCGAGAAATGAATCGATCGCTGCCTGATCGGTACCATCCCCACACTCTGGTGGATACCCCGATGCATACATCTTTTCCGCAAAGAATTTATCTATGTATTCGTAAAAGAGACCGCCTTGTCGGCTTCGTTTGTCAAACTGCGTGACTTTATACCTCCAAATTTCAAATACTCTCGTTATAACATAGCCGAATTCCACGGCTTTTTTCAACTCGTCGGCCACCCACGTCCCTACAAAAACGCGCTCTCTCGCGTCTTCGTGCTCGCAGTCCGTCTGACTTGTCTCGGCGCACGACCGACACAGCGGAAACAGCAGCTTGTTATGCATTCGCACGGGTAAAATTGGATGGTAGAGGTTCCTCGGTGGTAATACCTCGCACATGATTAAGCCATCGATATTGGTAATGTCGTTGCTGGCACCGACAATTTGCGCGCACTCAGACTCACCGACATAGAGTTTCGGATGACCAGTGGGATAACGACCGTACTTGCAGATATACGGATACAAAGAGCAGACATCGACATACTTAATTTTTTCTCCCGCCCGCACATCGTACGATTTGACAGTGTTGCCCATCCGTCCGCCGAAAAATGCATCTCGTGGATCGAGCGGCTTGTGCCAGTCCCGTGTAGCCTCTTTTATATACGACGACATGTTTTCGTTTTCGCTGTACTCGCGATCGAAGTCGCACTCCCACTTCTCGATTAAGTGGTAGCCATGCCTTCTGATTTTCCCCGAAACTCTGAGCGTTCGCTCGTACCTCTCGTCCAAAGTCTCGCCACCGTTGATACCCGGTAAATCGCGGCAGGCTGTGTAGCAGCGAACACAGCCGTGCCAGTAGCAGCCGTGAAATTGCAGTACGACTTTCTCGCCATTTTCCAGCTCGCAAAATCCGTCCACGAGGGGGCCCTCGGGCAGTCTCTTTTCCCGCGAATTCACAGAGTGCTGTATTCGCCAACGCGTCTCGTGCTCCATCCACGTGAGCCATTGAGCTGCTTTTAATGATTGCTTATTGGCCCGACGATAGCCACCGGCGGGTATAATACCGATTGTATTCTTTCGTAAAAATGCCTTGCGAAATACCCGCATACAGGAGGATGCTATTGTGACGCATTCCTCGAACGGATCTGTCGAACCGCACTCGATGAACGTCTTGCGGAACGCAAGGCACGCGAGTCGCAATATCTTAACGTCCTGCTTGCAGTACTTCACGATTTCGTGCTGAAAATCGAACACATAATTTTGCTCTCGTTTATCAGCGTACCACTCCAGGAACGCCTCGCGTGCCTCAACACTCATCGAATTCGGCGAGAAACTCTCAATAGGCGGCATTTCACCCACATAATTCTGATTTTCCGGCGTATTGAACAGATGGGGAAAAGTACCTTTCTCAATATTACCCAGTCCGTAGGCTTTCGGCAGAGCACTCAGCGGCATATGCAAATAATTTAGACTATCGAGGAACTTCACGTGCGCAAATTGCATCATAATTATTTTCGACCCATTTAAAATCAGATTTGGCGTCTCGCGAAAGTCTCTGCGCTCAATCAGATGTTTCAAAATAAATTGGGCATCAAAACCCTGAGCATTATGGGCTATACAAATGACCGAACCGATATTTTTTTTGGGCGCCAGAACCAAATCGATCAACTGCTTGACCGGCTCATCCGCGAACACGTACTCGCGTGTCCCGCAAAAATTACACGACACCGAGATGTTTTCGTCGTGCAGACACGCGCTGCACACCTGCTGTACAACACACAGATTCACATTGTGTATGTGTGTCCTATCATCGCCCACCAGAGTGTTCGACTGCTGGGTCTCAAAGTCATAAAATACAAACAAGGTCTGCTTCCTTCTTATACCAGTACTGCCTGACTGACGTGTTGCAGTAAGAGGTTGTATAAAGCATAAGTGACCGATTGGTTGCATCCGGTTACATATTTTACAATAGACGTGATCGCACAGGTGTGCAGACGTATCATTAATTCTAATAGTTCTACAGCATCTCGAGCAGATCTTCAAACTTTCGCACACCGTGTGACCCTTATCAAATGAATCTGCTTTCAAATGATTGAGATAGCAGGTCTGGTCGAGAAACATTCTAGCGCATCCTGGACACTCTGAACGCACACCAGACTGCGGGTCACGCACGCAAGGTGGACTCTGCAGACAACTACGACATCGATTTGGACATCTATGTGTCCTATCTTTTATGATTTTTCGATTGCACGACAAACAATAGCCCCGACTACCGGCTGCAGCCACCAAATTTAAAATGGGCTGATAATGTCGCGCGTTCTCGTAATACATAATGTGCAAAGTATATCTGACTGTATTTCCGTCATTGTAGACAAACTCGCTACCATCGAATAACGGCTTTTCACCACGAGCAAATCCTCGAAACGAAAACACGACTATAGCCACACCTAAACAGGCATAATACTCCTGAAATAGTTTTATCTCTGGCAGACCGCAGCCGGTTTCGGGTATGATGACTCTAGCACTGTTACAAAGTTTTAGAGCCTTCTCCTTTTGAAATTTGCCATTGCCTTGTCTGACTTTATCCCACATTTTCTGCAGATATCCCGTGCGAGCGTCACCGCGAATGGCGTGTATATGCGCGCACACGAGTGATCTTGGCAGACAGAGATTATCCGTATTTCGGATGTTCAGAATGGAGCGTTTGAAGACTGACTCGCATGTGAGCGCGACTCGACCGCGCCCTTGAGGCACCGACACCGTATTGACAGTTATTGTCAGTGCCTCGTCAATCTCAAGACCGTCATTACTTTGTGAAACGCTCTCCAAGAGTTCGAGTATATCGCTTACATACAATTCACGCACTTGTCTATACGAAATCCACACAACACCGTGACGAAACTGTGCCGAGTTTATAGACATCCCGATAAAATCGGTGGGTCTAGTATCCTTACACACGTACCTGTGGATCTCGTGTAGACCGCGACTTAGCCACTCTGAGACGTCAGCGTTGAATGCTGGTGGTCGACGTATACTGACGACGGCTTCACGGCCATTTAGACAAAAAATCCGATAGTACTTTGCACGCTCTTGATGAACTATGATGTACCGCCACATTGATTGTTCATTACCACCACCCTCCTGCAAGTAAACGCCTAGTTTTTACGTTTGTATTCAGCCATTTACCAGTGGTGCTATCATTATCATCAAAAATACATGAAATGCTTACATTCAGAGGTCTCGTCGACGTCGTCGCCATCATCCATATCATGTCCTGATGTCTCGCCACCACTTAAAGTGGTAGAACTTGAAGAAGAGATGGAAGATTGCGAGGATGACGAAGCATCGGAGACTACTCCATCGTCATCTTCTTCCTCTTTTTTTGGAAAGCTGATCTCCATGTTGTTGTTGCTGTTGTTGTTGTTGTTGTTGTTTATGTTGGTATCAATGATACCGTTGTCATCGTCATGATTTTCCTTAATAGGTATTGTCATGTACGACGTAGATGGCTCTGGGGTAATCATCAATGCTGCATCGGTCTCCATCGAGGAAGAAACAGTGGATGGAGTTACACCTGCACTGCAAATGGCCACGTCTGCCGAAGATTGATGTGGCTCGGTATCCGACATTTTGAGATTTAATGCCACCTCGGGCTTCTCTTCCAACATCTCCTCATCATCATCATCATCATCCAGCCGAACTAACTCTATCACACCATCTCCTTCCAGATCAGCCATCATATTATCGAGATCTGTCAAACGTTAAAATTTACATATTTCTCGCTGACTTATATGGATTTTAAAAGTTTTGAATTACCTAAGAGCAACTGATACTGGTACATGATGTCCCTGACTTGCCAGGCCGACTGCATTCCACGACGCTGGATACTCTTGCCAAGAACACGTATAATATCTACCTCGTTCTCGAAGAAACCACGATTGAATAAGATCATAATAGTACGCAGACTGCAGAAATCTATTATATATTTAAGCCTTTGTAGAAGGACATCGATCGAGCAATGTTTTAGAGACCGGCGCCACTGATCATTGCAGAAGAAGCGCGCTGCTGGCTCGCGTAACAGCACGATGCTTAAGACTTGTATCACAATTCTCAGTAGACGTACTTTGTTCATGATGTAGGTGAGTTAGCCTTGTTCTATTAGGTGACACAAGACAATGTCTACCAGCCAATCTCGTGTGGATTGAGTTAATCTGACCGAGAAAGAGATTGAGGTATAGTCAATGACATAAAACAGTGTAAATTTAATTGATTTTTTATTATTTACTACACATTTTTACAATACTAATGTACATTATCCTATATTTAAGTTAGATAAAGTTTCCGATAAATCATCGATGTCCATGTTAATAATTTTTATGTCGTGTTCTACATTTCTTAATCTATTTAACGTAATACCCGTAAACAAACCTAAATGCGCGCGCATCTTATCTAATTTTACAGTATATTTATTTACAGCCTTAATAACATTACTCGTAATCTCCCAATGAACACCACTTTCATTTTGGAGTTTTGTCAATAAGTCGTGTACACGTCCATGTTCGGCAGTTAGCAAACGGAATTCTTTAAGTAGGCCGTTTTCAAGAACCTCTCTTTCTTTATCTCTATTTATTAAGTTGATAACCAAGTCTGTGAGCTCGTCAATCCGTCTGTGTATGTGCAGATCAGTTAGGCTTGACTCTAACGCGTTAATCATCTCTAAAATATAAGTAAATACCCTTGAAATATATTTAGCGGTACGTCGTTTATGTATTAAAAATATATTAAATACCTCTCAATTTCAATGAATCTCTGGTCTCTTATCAAAGTCTCTCGTTGAGGATATCGGCTTACAGCTGGTCAGGCTACACTCTTAGCAAGGAAGTCACTGGTTTACTGCTGATGAAGATAGTCCCTGGTCGAAGTTACTGTCACTACTGCCGGATACTGTGTGATGGCTAACTGCTTTACTTCGTCCGCTTTTATAGTGCCAGCAGGCTACGAATCCTGGTCTGTAGAGGGGGTGTTTTGCTGACGAGCCTGAGAACTCCGTTGAAACCTGAAGAAGTATAATGCTGACCACATTTCCTTAGAACTTGGTTGAAACTCAATATAATGCTGACTAAATTTTTAAGAAGTCAGTCGAAATTTCGTATAGTGCTGATCACGTTTTCTTGGATGAAACTGAATATAGTGTCGCTCCCCCCTCCCAATCAGCTACATCAGCAAAAATTGTAACAAAGACTCTGTACTTTTTCATTATTTTATTGGTGTATAATATCGTGTATAGCAAATACAGAATATATACCCAATAATACAATTGATTTTTTATTTATAACAGTCGAAAAACGAGCGAGAATGGATTAATTGTACTAGGAGCATATGTAGCGCGAGAAAGTGGCAGCTCCAGATGAAATCTGAAGAAGGTGTGCTGACTACGTTTTCTTAGATGAAACTTAATATAGCGCTGACCAAGTTTTCTCAGATGACACTGAAATCTGAAGAAGGTGCGCTGACCACATTTTCTTAGATGAAACTTAATATAGTCCTGACCAAGTTTTCTCAGATGACACCGAATATAGTGCTGACAACAACACTTTCGAGAAGTTTGAAAGTGTGAAATAGATGTCGCTGATGTCGTCCTGGCTAGCTTTTGCTACATCAGCAAAAATTGTCTATTTATTCGAATAAATGTTGAATAATCGTCAGTCTGCTGCTGTCGCTCGGTGAGGTAAGATCTTCTCTAATTATAAATAATGACGCTATCGCTCGATGGTGGAAGTTTTGAAAAATGGAAAAAACTATGCGTCTCTTCGAGCCAAGTAACTTTATTTATGCCAAACGTTTCGGGACGTATTAATCCCCTCATCAGTGGCTAAATTAAATACGTACAAAAATTGAAATTAGTAGAAAAATTACAGAAAATTTAAATTTTACAAAATTACTATGATAGAATTAAAAATATAATCATAATTACAAAAGACAAGGTATATAATTTAAAATTTACCAGAAATTAGAAACGTACGCCGTCTTCATGATCGACGAACAGTAAGAATCGCAAAACGGATCTAATGAAAGCAAAATTATAAATAAGCTAATGAATTTATACATTAATTACAAAAGAAATAAAATCTAACAGACTTACGGAACTGTGACTCGATGTTCCTTACAAACTAATCATGCCGGTGCCCACAGATGGTAAAGCGGCACCGGCCGAGGCGGAGAGTCAACTAAGATCTCGCGACAAAAATCGACCTTTTAAATCTCCCAATACATCCATCAAAACAGATATTCATACACAATATATAAAAGTATGCAAATTATAGCGGCCACAGATACCCAAGTTCGCTCGGTGTATTAGGGGCGCATGACGCCGTAGAGGCGGCATATACTAATATTCAGATAGTAGAGCGGGGAGGCCGAGCCGCTCCGCGTGAAACGCTCCTGCCATGACTATATTACTATATAGTATACAGTATGGCCAGTGCGTTACCACGGCAACCCGGACTCTCCGACCTCCCACTGGGCTGTGCCGCTCCGACTCGCCGGCCAATCACTATCGAACACGTGTTGGCCGAGTTGAAGAGAGCACGAAGCGGTATGCCACCTCTCTCCGCATGCTGATATCCTAATACAGTCTGCTCGCCACCGAGCCTCTGCAATCGCATTATTTATTGATTTATATTATTCGGATTATTTTTTAAAGTAGATATAACATTTTTGTAACTGGTTTTGAGGTGGCACGTATCCTCAGCCCTATTAAGAGTGCCATCGAAGAACTGTATATGTAACATTTCTGAGAACCGTCTACGGAAAATTGACGGCTCTCTATCTATTATTTTAATATTGTCGAAATTAAAAGTATGCCCTGTTTCCAATGCATGTACTGCGAGGGGGGATTTTAAATCGCCCTTCTCTATGTATTTTTTGTGCTCCTTTTGCCTAGTTCTTAGAGGCCGATACGTTTCTCCGATATACGTAGAATCGCAGTCGGAGCAGTCGATTTTATAAACAACATTTCTCGTGTCCTGCACAGCAGTAGGATCTTTTCCTAGTTTAATAAATTTGTTGAACTTATCGGGAACATTGTTGACTAGACTCATGTTGTTATTTCTGATAACAGATTTTAATTTATCATTAAACCCTTCGTAGTAAAGGAAAACTGCGAACCCTTTTCTAGAATTAACACTATTGTTACTATTGTTACTATTGTTACTATTACAACGCTGTGAATCTGTATTACTCGCCCCTGAACCCTCCAGCGTGGCCCTTGAAAGGTCCAAATTGCGAGCAATCCGTTTCTTACTGAATTTTTCTATAAAGTTTATCCGGTAATCGTTAGCCATGAGGATTTTTTTTGCTTTTACGATATTCTCACGGTGGAAACGCGGATCCGATAACAATATTGCCCTATCAAATAGGTTAAACATTACTGCAATCTTTTGATTTTTTGGGTGGTGGGAGAAGAAATTGACGTATCTAGAAGAAGCTGTTTCTTTTTGAAACCAATTTGTAAATATATTTCCACAAAAATCATGAAAAATGGAAATATCAAGAAAATTAATACTATTATTGACTTCAATTTCAGAAGTAAATTGAAGGGAATTATTATAACTATTAAAAATAGATAACACCAATTCAATCTTCTCCCTATCCACGATCAAAAGACAATCGTCCATGTATCTATGGAAAAATCGCACGTTAGATTTTGCAATGCCAAGACAATGTTTTTCTAGATCTTCAAGAACCATATTTGCAAAAACAGGGCTCGAGCAGAATCCCATCGGGCGCCCGAGACCTGCTTATAAAATTTGCCGTCGAAAACAAGGTACGTGCAATCAAGAAGAGTCTTTATACCATCAATAAATTCACTCTTCCACATACATTTCATAAACGAGAGCCATTTCCATCTCTTCTCAATCGACAGTATAATTGCTTCCTTTGGCAACTTCCGTAGACGGTTCTCAGAAATGTTACATATACAGTTCTTCGATGGCACTCTTAATAGGGCTGAGGATACGTGCCACCTCAAAACCAGTTACAAAAATGTTATATCTACTTTAAAAAATAATCCGAATAATATAAATCAATAATTAATGCGATTGCAGAGGCTCGGTGGCGAGCAGACTGTATTAGGATATCAGCATGCGGAGAGAGGTGGCATACCGCTTCGTGCTCTCTTCAACTCGGCCAACACGTGTTCGATAGTGATTGGCCGGCGAGTCGGAGCGGCACAGCCCAGTGGGAGGTCGGAGAGTCCGGGTTGCCGTGGTAACGCACTGGCCATACTGTATACTATATAGTAATATAGTCATGGCAGGAGCGTTTCACGCGGAGCGGCTCGGCCTCCCCGCTCTACTATCTGAATATTAGTATATGCCGCCTCTACGGCGTCATGCGCCCCTAATACACCGAGCGAACTTGGGTATCTGTGGCCGCTATAATTTGCATACTTTTATATATTGTGTATGAATATCTGTTTTGATGGATGTATTGGGAGATTTAAAAGGTCGATTTTTGTCGCGAGATCTTAGTTGACTCTCCGCCTCGGCCGGTGCCGCTTTACCATCTGTGGGCACCGGCATGATTAGTTTGTAAGGAACATCGAGTCACAGTTCCGTAAGTCTGTTAGATTTTATTTCTTTTGTAATTAATGTATAAATTCATTAGCTTATTTATAATTTTGCTTTCATTAGATCCGTTTTGCGATTCTTACTGTTCGTCGATCATGAAGACGGCGTACGTTTCTAATTTCTGGTAAATTTTAAATTATATACCTTGTCTTTTGTAATTATGATTATATTTGTAATTCTATCATAGTAATTTTGTAAAATTTAAATTTTCTGTAATTTTTCTACTAATTTCAATATTTGTACGTATTTAATTTAGCCACTGATGAGGGGATTAATACGTCCCGAAACGTTTGGCATAAATAAAGTTACTTGGCTCGAAGAGACGCATAGTTTTTTCCATTTTTCAAAAGATCTTCTCTACTCTAAGAACCTATTTTTTCATTATGTATTTATGTGAAAAATACATCGATCGATCGATCGATCGATTGATTTGTTGTCAATATCTGGTCCATTGGCTCGACAGTCAGGTCACTGAATAGTTCTTGTGTTGTGCCCCATAAAAAGCCTTATCCCGCGAAATTATCTGATCAATAGTTTCGGAGATATAAATCAATCGATAGCCAATAATCAACGGATTGGCTCGGAAGTTGGGTCACTGGATAGCTCTTGTGTTGTGCTCCATAAAAGCCTTATCCCGCGAAATTATCTGATCAATAGTTTCGGAGATATAAATCGATCGATAACCAATAATCAGCCGATTGGTTCGGAAGTTAGGTCACTGGATAGCTCTTGTGTTGTACTCCATAAAAGCCTTATCCCGCGAAATTATCTGATCAATAGTTTCGGAGATATAAATCGATCGATAACTAATAATCAACCGATTGGCTCGGAAGTTGGATCACTGTATAGCTCTTGTATTGTGCTCCATAAAAGTCTTATCCCGCGAAATTATCTGAGCAATAGTTTCGGAGATATAAATCGATCGATAACCAATAATCAACCGATTGGCTCGGAAGTTAGGTCACTGGTTAGGTCTTGTGTTGCGCCCCATAAAAGCCTTATCCCGCGAAATTATCTGATCATTAGTTTCGGAGATATGAGCGATTGATTGATTTTCTAAAAATTTGGAAATTCTTGAAAATGATCCAATCGCACCATGTTGCGTGTCGTTGGATAGCTTATGGGGAGTACTTCGAAAGTTGATTATACCACGAATTAATCTATCCATAATCTTCGAAGATATTGAGGTGGGCCAAGTCAAAAATTGGATGGTATCAAATTTCATCTCGCGGAATCTGTATTGGTGGACCACTGCTATACAGACTGACCTTCACCCCCCTTCCAGCATTAATAATACCGCGGAAACAGGGGTGGGCCAAGTCCGAATTTTGGGGCGGTGTCGAATTTCGTGTTCAGTAAGGATCCGCGGATGTTTGCCAATACATCCACCAATATTTCACTGATTTATTTATGCAAATCTATAGTTAAAAGACGCGTTAATGAATAGGCTAATATATTAATAAAGGAGGTGGCTGATTTATATTCTATGTCCACCATTTTAATGGACTTAGAAAAATCGCCATTGCCTCGCTTGACCGACGGTCTCCTCATTCGTCTGAGATTAGGATTTCACTAGCCACTCAAGAGACTGAGGGCGTGTAGAGTAGCCGTGATAAGTGACGCCTCGCTAGATTAGAGTACCAGCCCCTCTTCACACCTTCTTCTTCTACTCTTACGTATCATCATCTGGAGCTGCCACTTTCTCGCTCTTCATATGCTCCTAATACAGTTTGACCATTTTCGATTGTTTTTTCGACTATTACAAATAGAAAATCAATTGTATTATCATGTATGCATTATTTATTTGGTATACACGATATCGTGAGTCAATAAAATGATGAAAAATTTAAGTTCTCATTGAATTAGTAATCAATTGATTCCGATGCATTGCTTACTGATGAGTGAGAGAGAAAGAGAGAGATTTCTGCTGGCACACGAAAATCCATACGAGCATCGTGGCAATGGGTGAAAAATACCATACCCACGAAAACGCTGATTGTACTCGGACAGATGAACCTTGCTTCCCTGCTCTCAGAGCTACATCTCTGCAATTGATTCCGACGCATTGGTTACTGATGAGCAAGAGAGAAAGAGAGAGAGAGAGAGATTTCTGTTGGCACACGAAAATCCATACGAGCATCGTGGCAATGGGTGAAAAATACCATTCCCACGAAAAACGCTGATTGTACTCGGACAGAGGGACCTCGCTTCCCTGCTCTCAGAGCTACAGATTTCGCTGCATCTCTAATGAATCCGAGATGCTGTGAAAGTAAGGTGTCGCGATAAAAAAGGCTACTTGCAGACTTTTGTCTGGTTCCCAGACAAAAGTGCAAAATTGCTTTTTCTGATGATGCAGAAGCGGGAAGATGCTGGTTAGAGGTCGTGTACACTTTTTTCGGCGTAAAGGAGTGCTTAAGTGCGTGTTTGTCATGCAACGAGAGAATAACCAAGGTAAGTGCGCGGACCTTCTCATTCAAATCAGGAGTGAAAGTGACATTCGATCAGTCAAACTCTCTGAGGTTGCTCCAGAGCACATAAATATTGAAATTTTTGAAATTTTGTCGTACTATGGTCGTTTGTAGTAGCCCTGTGTGAGCTGAGAATGGGAGCGAAACAAATAACGCGTCGTGAGCAGAGATCCAGGGGCGTTACCATTCCTTGAAATCCGCGCAGGTACTAGGGAGACAAATATAGTCAATGGTTGATTCAAAATTATAGGGGTGATGGCGTCTTGCCAAAAAGTACGGGTTTTAGACCTACAGTGTGTAAGGACTGCATGAGAATTCTATGCGCGGCGGTGGATGAGTGAAAATCGATGTTGAGGTCGCCTATGAGCACAAGAAGATCGTGTGCAGCGTTGGTGTCCAGAATCGCCTGTTCGACGAGCCTCCAATACCCTGCTTTAAGGGGATTGTAAACGACAGCGCATAGATATTTTGTGTCCTCGCTGGAAATCAGAGTGAGCAAAAACTCAGGCGCCCTGTGATAGCAAGCTGGTCTAAGCGAAGCCTCGAGGATCTTGCAACGAGTTGTTCTGTGCACATAGAGCCCGACGCTCCCGCACCCGATGCTGAGCCGGTCGTGTCGGAAGAAAGAGTAACCCGGTATTTCAATCAGACACAATACAATGGATCGTGAGGCTTCAAAAATATTTCCACGACACCGAAGACTAAGGGCATTTGAGACAGTACCAGATCACGGACTTCGTAGCGATGCGCGAGAAGAGAGTGAATGTTCATATGGCCGAATATAGCTGAGCGAATCTTATGCATTAAATTACTATACATTATAATTATAATTTATGCGTGCACTGAGCTTTATCGAGAGCAGAGTAATTGTCGGCAATATTATTTTTCTCACACGATAACATATTCTTATGCTTGCATTGTTTAGTTTCATGTGACTGCGCAACAATTACCGCAAATCCCATTATTCGTACAATCATCAGCCTTGTGCCCGAACTGTAAACATTTAAAGCACTGGAGTATCGATATGTGGTCCGCCAAACGACACAATTGCCATCCTGAATTAATCCTACCTTTCTCAAAGAGTACTTGTCTCGATGCCGCATCGATCTCAATCACGCAGGAGCGATTTTCCTTTTTATGCGCTGGGTAAAGATATATGACCTTGAGCCGCGCAGGGGGCTTAATTATAGTGAATTACTAAATGTCATTGTAATCAACAATATGATATAAAATATCAAAATATAAGTCAACTGACATTCCTATTTTCCTGTATAAATGTACAACTTTAAATATATGTTAAACTGTGAGAATAGTGGCCTCAAATGAAAATAGGAAGTTTTTTTAAGTAAGTATAGAACTAAAACTAAACCTGTGAACTCTGACTATTTTTCAACCTCCTTAATTTCTCAAAAATTAAGCTTACGTATGAGACACACCGGAACGTGAGGAAAAGGCACCAGAAGTCAGCGAGTAAACTAACAGAGTGAGTGAATGCGTTGTAAGGGTTCGTTGTTCTTAGATCAGGATAGAGAGGAATAAGGAGAGAGAAAATAAATACACAGGTTCGTCTATGCTGTCACGTACCTAGGCTTTATTTATTTCAACTCACTAATATATAAGTCAGCGAGCGAATAATCCTCGAACGAGTCTTACCGCCGCTTTTATTTCAAAACACGTACAATACACGGTGAAACAAATCAGTCACACCTTGATCTGCGCTCACGCACTCTCCCACTCTCTCTCTAATCATCCGACGCACACATACAGTAGAAGAACGAGTATAACTCGAGAAAAGGCGCGAATCTTCCAAACGCTATACATTAGACAACGCGCACTATTTACATAAAGGAACGCTTTCTATTTACACGGGAAGGGACAGGACCGTTACATAGTCCCCTTCTGTTAATTTATTACTATTGTAAATAATAATAAATTAACAGAAATCCCCACTTTGTCACACACATAAAATACAAATATACAGAAAAATAAAAAAACACTTAATATAATTTCTTCTACTGCTTCCTTCCGGGTCGTACAGCAGTCGTATTGGTGGATTCGCTGGATAAAACATCCTCGCCGCTTCTGGCTCCAATTCGATTGCAAATTCCTTCAACTGCTTCTTAAGATAGCAAAACCACACATGCTGCGTAATTTTTCCCGAAACGCTTTTGGGAAATAAATATACAACATAGGCATATTTGTGCCCTATGTGTATAAAAAAATTACTCCGTCAACGCTTTCAGGAGTTTTCACAGAAAAAAAAAAATCTTCATAGCCATATAATACTTGACTCTAATTTTTCCGAGTACAAGTATATGGCATGGTGGCATCGCGCCAGCGTGCGTGCCCTCGAACCCAAAGGTCGCCGGTTCGATCCCATCTCAGGGAAAAAATTTTTTCATCTAAAATTACTAATTGTTGCTATTTTCCAATAATTAGTAATTATAATAAATCGAAATAAATTAAAATTTTGCAATTTCAAGCAAAATTTATTCGATTTTTTTTCATTTTTTAAAATCAAAATCAGAGCACTTTTAACGAAGTTACTCTGTTTCCTCTAAATAAGTAATTCTAATTAAAATAAAACATCTCATTTATTTAAAATACACTCTAGCCTTATGTATTAATCAAGACTAGAGTGTTTATTTCATTAAAAACATCTAAATAATTATTAAACTCAAAATCTTACATCTAACATTTAAAATCTTTACTATTCTCTAGTTTTTAACATCTAATGATTTAAACCATCCCATAAATAAATCAGGACTTGGTTTAAATAAATTATCTAAATTTTAAACGTCTAATATTTAAATCCATGAATCTTTCCTCTCTCATGCAAATCACCACGAATAGAGGAATAACAAAACCCAACTGATCACCTGATTGTGTGTATACAAACAGGTGACAGCTTTATAATGCGAGCGAGTGAGAGCGCCAGTCTGTTATTTTTCTCTCTCTCTTCAACTCATGCAACTCATAGAAGAGTTTCGGCGCGAGCATAGCTCGATTCTTGCCATTTAAATTTCTACGCGACGCTTGTACTTTTTCAAGTCGTCCGCGTGAAATCTTCCTCTCTCATTTTGTGTCTCCCTATCGATTAAAAAATAGGTATCTTCACCTATTTTCCTTTGTACTTCGTACGGCCCCTCATATACAGAGAAAAATTTAGATATTTGTCTATTCTCTGCATCTGAGACATTATTTGCACGTACAAGTACTTCATCTCCAATTTCATATTTCGTGAAAAAACGTTTATTTTCCTTATTGAATTTTTCATTACGTTTTTCACCCTTTTTTCTAATTCTTTCTCTTGCCAAGAATATTTTTTCTTCATGTATTGAATCATCCACATGGATATTAGTTCTTATCCATACTTTCCACACCCTACTAGGTTTTATATTTAAATGTAACTCCAGAGGCGTGTACTCAGTCGTTTCGTGATACGTTTCGTTAATTATTGATTGAATGATATTAACATACGGAGCCCATCCTGTATGTTTATCACTAACGAACGTTCTGAAAAATCGACCAAGCTCTCGATTTACTCTTTCTACCACATTTCCTTGTGGATGGCGCACAGAAGAGTATACTAATTGTATATTTTCTTCTTCTAATTTTTGCTGCCATTTTTTAGAAGTAAATTGAGTACCATGATCACACATGATTCTCTTTGGCTTTCCAAAATTTTTGATATAATGATCAAAAATTTTCCTCAATACAGTAGACGTATTGGCTTTTTTTGTCGGGTATAAAACTACCAATTTGCTAAAAACATCAATTGTTGCAAAAATATACTTCATCCCTGCAGTAGAAGTCGGTAATGGACCATAAAAATCCACAGATAATAAATCACCGGGCTTCTCTGGAATAATTGTTTGTCTTTTAGCAGTGCTCGGCCTCGTCGAAATTTTGTTTCTTTGACACGAGTCACAGGTAGATAACAAGTAAGAAATTTTATGTTTTAAATTATTCACATAAAAATCTTCTTGTATCATTTTTTGTAATTTTCTAGTTCCAATATGACCATAAAATTCATGTAATTCTATAATGAATTTACTTACGAACTTTTCTGGCATCACCAACAAATACTGCTCAAAACGATTTTTTTTATAAGTCAAATCATCTTTCACAATATAAGTCGGCATTTTAAGATTTTTATTTGGAATTTTGTCTAAAACTGGTACAGCTTTAGCTTTCATTTGCTGAATTTTCTCCTCCTCTTCTTGATGAGTTTTAAAATTCTTAAAAACTGAAATCATTTCTTTACTCAGTTTTCTTCTTCTATTAACAGCCGAGATTACAATCTCTCCAGGCTTGTTTCTTACCGTGCTCATGTAATCGGGATGCCTTGATAATAAATCAGGCACGACATTGTCTTTCCCTTTTACATGTTCAAAATGAAGATCGTAGTCTTGTATTGCCATTACCCATCTGCGTATTCTCGCACTGGTAAATCGGCAATTAAACATATAAATCAGTGCTTGGTGATCAGTTTTCACCTGCACTTTTGCCATTCTTAAATAATCGTCTAACTTCATTATACAAAAAACAATTGCAAGAAGTTCTTTTTCAGTAGTGAAATAAGCCAATTCGCTGCCTTTTAAAGTACGACTAACGAACCTTATGACTTTTTCCACTCCATTTTCATCTAATTGAGACAGAGCACCTGATATCGCAAAATCACTACTATCTGTCCTCAATATATAAGGTTTCGTAGGATCAGGATGAGACAAAGTAGCATTTTCCAAAAATAACTGTTTAACATTTTGAAATGCTTCATTCTCTTTGTCCCCCCACCCCCACTTTTTTACTCTTAGTAATCTAAATAATGGTTCCATTGCATATGCAAACTTATCAACCATTCTACCATAAAAATTTACCAAACCAAGAAAACCTTTTAATTGTCTATGGTTTCTAGGTATTGGAAATTCTCTTATTAATTCAAGCTTTGGTTCCTGAGCTTTTATTCCTTCAGGAGTAAGCGTAAAGCCAAGAAAATCAATTTCTTGTCTAAAGAAATGTGTCTTTTTAAGACTAAGAGTGAAATTATACTCTTCTAGTCTTTTGAACAATTTTTCAAGATGCACTAAATGAGCTTCTTCTGATCCGGAGATACATAATAAATCATCTACAAAATTTATTATGTTTTTACCGAGTCCTCTGATAGCAAAATCTAAGCCTCTCACTAATGCTGAGGTACTTACACTGGTGCCAAAAGGACAAACGTTAAATTCATATACTTTGCCTTCGTGCATAAAACCAGTATATTTTTTGCTTTCTTCGGCTAACGGTATCTGCCAAAAACTACTCGTTAAATCAAGACTTGTCATCACTGCAATTTCATCAACAATTTGCAATAATTCCTCTACATTTCTAGGAGACTCATAATCTTTTATAAAGCGCTTATTTGCCTCTCTAGCATCCAGACACGGCCACACCGTTACGTCTTTTTTTACTGGAGTCACTAATGGACTAATGTATTGACTGTTCGACCTTCTAATCACTTTCCAGTCTAGCATCTTTTTTATCATTGCTCTAACAATTTCTCTATTGTTAATTGCAATAGGATATGGAGCAACATAAAATGTAGAATCATCTTTAATCTCGATTTTATATTCAAAATTCTTTAATAATCCTGGTTTTTTACAAAAAACCTTTTTATATCTCCAGATGAGATTTCTGAGACTGTCGATAGTTTTCGGATTTTTACAGAGGCAATTCTGAAGTTTCTCTTCTACTTCTTGCACTGTAATGTCATACAGATCTGTGTCATCTGATGACAAATTATTAATTACCAGAGACGCCTCACATTGATTTCCATGCAACTCTGAGTAATTTTTATTGAGTTCAGAGAGAAAAGTCCGACCTGCATTTAATTCGGCTTGTTCCTCCTGACTCCAATAATCCTCAACGTCTCCAAAATCTTCGATTGCCTCAATGCAACGATGATTTATCTCTTCTATACTCAATGAAGAGGTTTTATAAATTAACCATTCCATATTATCTTTTGATTCTCTTAACTCCACTGTGCCCATATGAAATTTGATAGACATATCAAAACTTCCCATAGCATCATCTCCAATTATGCAATCCCTAGATAATCTCGGAATTACAATGATATTAAGATTTTTGCTTGTTTTTCCAATAGTAACTTCCGCAAAAAATTGAATCTTTAGACGGACAGACTGAGCTCCAATAGCCCCTTTAATAACTTGTCCTATAATAGGTAACGTTGGACATTTATTAAATTTATCAACATGCAATCTGTAAAACTCATCAGAAATGCACGTGATAGGGCTGCCTGTATCGATGAGAGCTTCTACCTCGACATCTTGCAAATTTATTTTAATCACAGGACACTCTGTGTTTTGGCATTTCTGAATTCTCTCCTCCGGATCATCTAACAAGGCTCCTCTAGGATCTTCAAAAATCGTTTGAATATATCCTTTTCTAGAATCAGTCGCCTCATTACTCTCTCTATTTGAGATAAAATCCGGGGCACATGCTGCGACTGTCGTTAGTTTCCCGACATTCCGCATGCCTCTAACGGATTTTTTAAAATTTCTCTATCTAAAGAGTAAATGTCATGTCCATTTTTCGATTTAGTACCAGTACTCTTCTGTGGCATTTTCTTAAATATACTCTGTCCACCCGAAGTTTTCTGACTAGTCGCAGCTTCTCCGGATTTAGCTTGAATTTTATTAGTCTCAGAGCTCTCCTCGGATTTACTTTGACTATTCAGATTGTTACTGTTGTTATTATTAAACCTTTGATTGTTCCAAGGTTTAAAATTTTTCTGAGAATTCTGTACTGTCGAATTAGTACTAGCACCAGAATCCGTAGATTTATTGGATAATACAGATTTACTCTCTTTTTCCCTCTGCATTCCAATATCTTTGCAAGATAATAAATCAAGCAAACCTGATTTAGTTTCTATTTTCTGTGTAGAAACTGCAAATCTTACTTCGAATCCATGATGATCCGCAAGTTTTCTTACAAGCTCTTTTTCAGATATTTCTCCTATGTCTACAGCTTGACTCATTAATTCAGTTGTATATTCTACTCGAGTTTTTTTCTCCATATCACTGTATGTACCATATTCAATTTTTCTTTTGATTTGGTCAGTGATATCAGAATTCCAAAATCTCTGTTTGAATTCTTTTTCGAATTGATCGAATGATGAGATAGAATTTTCTATCATATCCCACCAACTACCTGCTGTACCTCTCAAAGAACGTGCCAAAATATACTTGACATCGTCTAGAGGCAAGTCCTCCGATCCCATATATCTTTTAATCTCCCTTAAAAATTTCATAGGCTTATCAGATAAATCAGCCTTGAAAATAGGAGCAGACATTTTTTCTCTCCGAAAAGCAGAGCGACTCGTATTTAAGAAACTCTGATTTACTCTTGTACTCCTGTCCGGAGACAAAATTAAACTAGGCTTAGTTATATTTTCTCTTAGCCTGTCTTTTATTGGTCTCATGGGCGAAGGAGATCGACTACTATTTGATAATCGTCTAGTCGAAGCTCTCCTATCTCTTATTTCATCATCTGACCATTTTATTGAGTTATTCTAGTAACTCTAGATTTTTCATTATCTTTATTGATCCGACTTTTGAATAGATCAAGTTTCTGTTCATTTCAATCTCATGATCTTTGACATTTTTCGTCATTCTCATGAGATCGTAGAGCTGCCTCACTATGCTTATCAACGCTAAGCTCATGAGTGCTTAATCTGCTTTGCAGAATGTCTATTTCATTCTCAGCGTTTAACTTAAATGTTCTTAAATCGCTGAATTGCTGATCTTGATCGATTATTACGTCCTGCATCTCTGTTATTAGAGCGCTATAATTTTATTCGAATTTCAGCTTTTGTCAATCTGGATAGCAAATGTTTATTGGCATTTTCCAAAAAAAAACAATGCGCTCCTCTAGAGATTTTACTTGAGAATTATCCCTCAAGTTTCTCTGTCTCTCGTATTGTTCGAAATACTTTTGAATTATATGCTCCACAGCTCCTTCATTTATGACTGCCTCTGGAGTTATATCTTGAGACATATAAATGCGTAATTTATCCGCATCTTCACTTATATTCTCAGCATATGTTTTTATGTCATTTACATCTGTGGTGAGTTGTTGAATTTTTGTATTAATCAATTCAACACCCCTAGATGCCTCATTACAATTATCACGACGCTCAAAATCTCGTTTTTGGCATCTTTTTTCAAGCTCCTTTTCACTTGTATTTAATTTTAATTCAAGTTCTTTCATTTGTCTAAGAGCTTCTTGATAATTTTCTTCGGAAGTTTGAACATTGTTTGTCAAATCTTGCAAAGCAATTTCATTTTCTTCTATATACAAAAGTATATTTTGCATATTCTCATTAACTTGCTCATTGAAAGCCATTACTTCATCTTCAAGAGCATTGTCAATGTGTGTATCGTCTTTTAATTTAGCAAGAGATTCATTCAAAGCATCTCTTTTTCCCTGCAAACTACATTGATTCTTCTCAAGGAGCTTAGAACTGCGTGTTTTCACTATCATACTATAGTGTACTGGACACAGATAGTATATAACACCGCTGGTCTACTAAGAGTTAGATGGCTCAGAGGTAAAGCTCCCGCCCTCAAACTCTCCGATCAGAGTTCGAATCTCGCTTAAGTCGAAAAA
>JACCIB010001663.1:0-25661 GCA_018906965.1 Philotrypesis tridentata | reverse complement strand
TTTTAACATTTACAATAATTAAAATAAACTAATCAAGATTTTATACTTTGAAAAGCGCACCCGGGTGCCATATACTCCATATGTAATAGTTTCAAGGATATTTGACTTATATAAAAGTCAATAAACCGTGAATTATAATCAATACATCCATGATCATTAATCATTTTTATTTAGTTTCATTTAAAAATAAATTTTAAAAAATATTTTTGAAGACAGAGCAAATTAAGCTCCAGCAGAAGGAACTATCTTTCCATCTCTCTCTAATAAATGCATAAATGTACCAAAATTAGACTTTGGAACAATTTAAAAAATTTTTAGGAAATATTGACGGTAATTGAAAAACAAAATAAAACACTTTCTCTAGCTATTCATAAGAATCCCTTTCGACGAACAGCCTGAGAGTCTACCTCCCAGGAGACGATAGGAAAAGTTATAAACTATTCATATATACTTAAACAACTTAGAAACTTTCATGCATGAGCGATGCATATTCTTGACACTTCACTAGCTTCTCACAATAGAAAATAATTTTTTCCTTTTATAAACTGAATATTCTCTGAACCAAGAAAATAAAACACTTTTACTATATATTCATAAGAATTCTTTTTGACGTACAGCCTCAGAGTCTATCTCCCAGGAGACGATAGGAAAAGTTAACATAAGCACTTCCACAATTGTAGAAACTTTCTTGCGTGGAAGATTGAATATAATCGTAACACTCAACCAACTTGTCACATCACAAGAAAATTATATAAACAGGAAATTCTGTATAAATTTTCTTTGATTCTTGAACCATAAAAATACAACACTTTCACTAACTTCTCATCAGGATCCCTTTCCACGAATAGCCTGAGAGTCTACCTCCCAGGAGACGATAGGAAAAGTTATGAATTATTCATACACACTTAAACAACTTAGAAACTTTCAGGCATGAGTGATGCATATTCTTGACACTTCACTAGCTTCTCACAATACAAGACAATTTTTTCCTTATATAAACTGAATATTCTCTGAACCAAGAAAATAAAACACTTTTACTATCTATTCATAAGAATTCTTTTCGACGTACAGCCTCAGAGTCTATCTCCCAGGAGACGATAGGAAAAGTTAACATAAGCATTTCCACAATTGTAGAAACTTTCTTGCGTGGAGGATTGAATATAATCGTAACAATCAACCAACTTGTCACATCACAAGAAAATTATATAAACAGGAAATTCTGTATAAATTTTCTTTGATTCTTGGACGATGAAAATACAACACTTTCACTAGCTTCTCATCAGGATCCCTTTCGACGAATAGCCTGAGAGTCTACCTCCCAGGAGACGATAGGAAAAGTTATGAATTATTCATATACACTTAAACAACTTAGAAACTTTCATGCATGAGCGATGCATATTCTTGACACTTCACTAGCTTCTCACAATACAAGACAATTTTTTCCTTATACTGAATATTCTCTATGTTAAAACTTTCTTCGATTCTTGAACCAAGACAATAAAACACACTAGCTATTTGTAAGGATCCCTTTCGATGTATAGCCTGAGAATCTATCTCCCAGGAGACGATAGGAACATTTAATAATTGTTCATAAGCACTTTTACAATTGTAGAAACTTTCTTGCGTGGAAGATTGAATATAATCCTAACACTTAACCAACTTGTCACATCACAAGAAAATTATATAAACTGGAAATTCTGTATAAATTTTCTTTGATTCTTGGATGATGAAAATACAACACTGTCACTAGCTTCTCATCAGGATCCCTTTCGACGAATAGCCTGAGAGTCTACCTCGCTGGAGACGATAGAAAAAATTACACATCCACTTCAAGAATGTAGAAACTTGCTTGAAAGGTGAACCCAGGAGACGATAGAAAAAGTTACATATTCACTTCAACAACGTAAACTTTCTTGAAAGATGAATTCTTAACACTTTACTAGCTGCCACATCACAGAATAGTTATTTCTTTATATAATCTTATAGTAAAAAAACCTGAAAAATAAAAGGATATATTTTAACAAAGAATCAGTTCATGAATCTTTGATGTATTGTATATTTTAAAAAAAAAGTACAACTAAATACTTATCTAATTTGAGGCTATTAGTCTTGTTTGTAAAAATTTTTCATAATTATATAATCTGTCAGTTTTTAAATATTTCATCAAACCCAGCTTTATAAATTGCATATTATGTTGAAAATAAAATCACTTTGGTACTTTATTTTGTACAATACTTATTTTTCTTTAACACTGCATATGTGTTATTGTATTGAAAAATCAAAAAATGTGAATACACTATCGTCTGCTCTTCTGTACACTTGATGAACTGTATAGATGCAAGCAATAGTATACGTAGAGCTGACGTCACGAACTATGACGTACTTCCGGGGAGAACATTTTTCGCCACGGGAGAAGAATTTTCGCGTTGAAGAATTCGTGACCCCGAACCTTCATTTCATAATATCTTTTGATAGAAGCCATTTCACAATATATGATCCTGAAGTGATTTTGCTAGTTTTATTCCAAGCTTTCATTTGAGTGCTCATAAGTGAGAAACAAAGCTCTTAATGCGAAGAAAACCGAATGTCACATCTCCAACAGGGCCTATGAGACGTATATAGGGTCTGGCTATAGCGCCCGACGGCGGCGTATGTACTGACGTACCTTATACTTGCCATCGAGGCGCTACCGCGCCCCTTGATCGACATACAGAAAATGAGTGATATAGCATTTAACTATTTATACAAGTTCACATCGTATCCTTCACAATTGTTTTATCTATATTATAGTATTGTGAATAATATTTAGTAAAAAAAGAAGTATATGTAAGTTAGTTTCCAATATCCCTATGATTCCTTATGATATAAGTATTATTATTTTTAATGCAAAAGACCTAATTCGGTAAATGTTTAGAAAATTGGAATCGAATTTAAACTTTATGAAATCTTGTAAAAAATAATGTCAATACGGTTGTGGTATCTCCTGTAGGCCTAATCCACAAAACTGACACAAAACTTTATTCTATTTAACATAATTATTTACTTGATACAGATAGTACGAAAAAGTAAAGATCATTTAATGAAAAATAAATTTTTGGTTGATACGATAAACTTGAAATTTTTCATGATTTCCCTCTGAATAGTACATTTAATGAAAACATAGTTATTTTCAATTTTCAGAGTGCCCGAAGTACAGGCAGTTTCCAGAATATGGGTTGAGCGTCTCTTTTCCCAATACAAATGCATGTTCTGATTTCTAAAAGGTAAAAAGACCATACAAGTGGCTTAGCCCACAGCTTAGAGAGATAGTATAGGAATTTTGACGATGGTATAGTTGAGTAGTATTCAGATAATCGGAGATTAGAAATTTCAAAATTCAAAAATTCTAATTTTGCTGAGCCGTATCAACTTGAAAATTCTGATACTATCCCTCTGAGTGACAGGTTTGACAACTCATAAGTTCTTGTAACCTTATATAAAATAAAACATGCTTTTCCCTTGGGAAAAGTCTCGTTACGTCTGGAAACTTAGTGTACTTGCTCTCTCAAAATTGGGAAAAACTTGTAAACCACTTGTCTTCTGAACTTATATAATAATTATAAATCTTGAAAAAACATTTTTCACATCACTAGCTTCTCACAGGAATTACTTCCCTTTATAACATGTCAGTTGCGTAACCTCCCAATAGAAATTGTGTAAAAACTTTCTTGATACTTAAACGATGAAAATACAACACTTTCACTAGCTTGTCACGTCATGAGAAAATTCTTTACTTCTATAACATGATAGTTGTAGGCCTTCATTAGTTCTCGTTACCTTATACAAAACAAAACATGCTTTTCCCTTGGGATAAGTCTTGTTTCGTCTGGAAACTTAGTGTACTTGCTCTCTCAAAATGGGGAAAAACTTCTAAACCATTTGTCTTTTGAACTTATATAATAATTAAAAATCTTGAAAAAACATTTTTCACGTCACTAGCTTGTCACATCACATCACATCACAAGAAAATTGTTCATAACCTGATAGTTGTATGCCTTCCAATAAAACCTGAAAAATAAAAAAGAATATTTTAACAAAGAATCAGTTCACAAAATCTTTCATTATATTGTGTACGATTTATAAAAAAGTAAAACTAATTACTTATCTAATTCTAGCCTATTAGTCATGTTTGTGAGATGTCCTAAAATATTAAAATAGCACTGTTTTTATAAAATATATATTTAGGTTAAATTTTACTATATTTTCACTGATTTTTAAAATTACTTATAAATAAAATTTCTTGCTGATATATCAATAAACTCTGTTATTGTAATCGTCATCTGCACCACAAACTGTATAAAAGTATATTTCTTTAACATGACAGCATGTGTTATTGTATTGCATAATACAAAACGTCTGCATCTGCACATAAAAATGTCTGCTCGTCTGCATTTGCACACATATAAACTGTATACATACAATAGTATACGTAGAGCTGACGTCACACGATGACGTACTTCCGCGGAGAACATTTTCTCCGGGAGAAGAATTTTTGTATAGGAGAATTGGTGATGCCGAACTTTCACTTCGCAATAACTTTTGATAGAAGCAATTTCACAAAATATGACCCCGATGTCATTTTGTTAGTTTTGTCGCAAGCTTTCATCTGGGTGTTCATATGTAACAAACAAAGTTGTTGATGCGAAGATAACTGTATGTCGAGTTTTCAACAGGGCTAATTTAAAGTATATATAGGGTCTGACTTGCGTACGTATACTTATACTTGCCATCGTGGCGCTACCGCACCCCTTGATATATTTCAATTTCTACATTTAAAGCTGACAATCAGACTTTTCCAATCCTACGTTCAGATATTAAATTAATATAATATTCATGTATATAAATTTCCTATGGGGTCTTTATAGTATTACTCAAAACTTTGATTTTGAGCCCAACCACCTGTTAATTAAAACTAAGCTGTTAATTGAAGTTAAACTGGGGTCACGAACCGAGCGAGCGTATGCGAGCAACAATTCTACATGTTATGAATGATCATATAAATAATAAATAAAAAATTTAAAATTATAAATTGATACTATATTAATAATTAAAAGTAACGGTTGAAATATTGAGCGAGTGAACTTTTATGCAGTTTGGTGTTTTATGGGGTTAGAAAATTTATAGGATTTTATGATTTTTCTTTGTGAAGGATATTGTCAAATCAAAATATATTTGTATATATGGTAAATAGTGTTGTCCATTTATTTTTTTTCTTTATATGGTCAATGTTATCTTATATAATACACAATGTATTATAAATAATATATTATCATATTCGTATATGATATTTAACATTTTATTTTAAATAGTATATTTGACATCTAATACTAATTATAATAATATTTTCTTAAATTATTTTCATATACTTTGCAAATACATATTGCTAATATTTTATTAATACTTTTTTCCTAAGAATAGTAATAAAAATATTTTAATTTAATACGCATGTAAAATGTGTATCTAATGATTCATGGAATATAGTTTAAAATTCACCTTAGTATTTGTTAACTGTAGAGACATTTTATGTTTGATAAATTCTTTTTTATATACTGAATTCATTCAATGTATAGTCTGTGTAAGTGTGTAGTAATAATACTGTGTTAATACTTATTTAATGTTCCTTGTATGTACTGAATACATTTGAATTTACTTATAATCTGTGTAAATGTGTAGTGATATTACTGTGTTAATACATATTACATTGATATTATTGATTGATATCATTGATACATTCATTAGATTGTGTTAATAATTTTTTCCTGAAAATGGCAATTTAAGTATTTCAATTTAAATATACATATGTAGAATGTGTATCTATGACTTAATTGAATAAAGTTCAAATTTTACCTTATCAATTATTAACTGTAGAAACGATTCATATTAGTGGAAATCAGTTTAATGATTCATTTTTACCTATTTAAAATTTTATTTGTATAGTGTATTTCTGAAAATTATAATCACAATTTCATTCATCAAATTACAGAGATATAATGTACTTATTTGTATATTCATTTTTATTCTTAATTGTGTCAATACATACTCTACTACTCCGTTAAAACCGTTTGCGTGAAAATAATAATCATTAAAAAACACATATAAAATTAGCAATATTATACATGTAGCATATGAAATATATGTATTCTTATTTACGTATAAAGTTAAAATTGTACCTTACCAATTATAAATCTGTACAAACACTTAATATTAGTGAAGCTGTGCTCAATTGTTTAGCTGACATTATTTGACTGTTGTCATGACTGTGTTCTAATCATAGCTGCCGCTTCATTCAGAGGCGCTGTTCCTGTGATTCTATGAATTTTACCAATAGTATTAAAGCTGCCTCTTGATTTAGCGGCGCTCCTTATAACTCTCTTTGTAATTCCATGAATTTGAACTCTATTCATTTAGCGGCGCTTTTTTTGTAATTTCGTAAATTTTACTAATATTGACTTGTCGGCGCTCTTTCTATAATTCTATAAATTTTACCGAGAATATACATGATGTAGCTGAATTTAATCTTAGCTGCCGCTATATTTGATACTAGCTGCCGCTTTATGATTTTTTCATTATTTAATAAAAATACTATACATTAATATAAAGTTAAATTATAAAATTTCTTGATGCACAATATTTTTTGCATAAACTTTATTATCTTTTTTATTTTTTGTTTCGTTTTTTATATCAAGTCGCAAGTACTCTGAATGTGTTGTTCTGGATAAAGCAACATATAATTGACCATGAGAAAATACTGAATAGGGTAGATATATACCAATTTTTTTGAATGATTGTCCTTGAGCTTTATTAATTGTCATTGCGTATGCAAGTCTAATTGGAAATTGTCTTCTGGTCATAGAAAATGGTATTTCTTCTACTGCTGGTGTTAAACTTATTCTAGGTAATATAACGTTTGAACCAGTTTTTTCGCACTTATTATTTCTGCTAAAATGGAATATTTATTCATGTCTTTTATAATTAATCTTGTGCCATTGCAAAGACCGTCGTTTAAATTCAAACTTCGTAATAACATGACTATGGCTCCTTTTTTTAATACAAGTTTGTGCGGTGGTAATCCATGAGGTATTAACGAGTTTAAAACTTCTGTAGGTAAAAGTGTGTCTAAGTTTTCATTATTTGAATCTTCTGCTGAATCACTGCTTAAAAATATATGTTCTTGTTCATTGATAAGTGATAAAATTTTATTATTTATTTCCAGGACGTCAGAGTTTTTTGGTGGCAATATGATATTTTCGTAATATTCAGGATTGCTTGGTTCAATTATTGTACCATATATTTCATTAATTATATTTCCTTTTGTTAACATTTCTTCGGGTATACTTATTACTTCATGTTCTTTTTGAAAATTGTTTGCAAATATTCCATCTCCTACATTTAAAAGCCATTTTTTGATCTGTGTATTTGATTCAACCATGCGTATATTTTGTTTTAAACTTACAATTTTAAAACTGTTCCATAAATTACTCTTTTTTACACAGTTTTCAACTATTTGTGTTCTGTTTCCATGTGTAACAACTGGTAATATTTGTAAAAAGTATTGTCGTTATTACAAACATCTTTAAACATTCTATCAGCTGCCTCAAATGCGTACTTGGATGTCATTGATATTTCATCCCAAATAATAACTTGAACATACCTCATTACATGGCCAATAACACTGTTTGCAGTTATATTGCACGTACTTTGTTCATTAACATTTAATGGTAATTTGAATGTTCTAGGCACAGTTTTTCCATATTGTAATAAATTAGCAGCGATTCCAGTCCATGCAACCGTTAAAAAGTGAATATTATTTATTTTGAAATAAGTTATAAATGTATTTAATAAATAACTTTTACCGGTACCTCCAGGACCGTCGATAAATATGCAATTATCATCTGATTTTTTGTTAATACAATTTATTATCATATTATAAATAATTCTTTGTGCGTCTGTTAATGTTGAAATTGGATCTGCGCATAAATTGGAGTTATTGAAATTGAAACTGTCGTTGTCATTATCAGGAATATTGTAAGTAAATTCATTTGCTTCAGTGATATGTGGTAGACTATAATCTTTTGTTGAAAATCCATGGGAACTTAAAATTTCTTGTATTACATTTAATGCATATTGTACGCCAACTTCTTCAGACATTTTTGGTGAATAGAATTGTGTTTTACTTTTTTCAAATAATTCTGGAGCATTAATTGGATTGTGAAATACACAAATGTAAGCAAATAATTGACACATACTTTTTGGAAATTTATACTGTGATGCTTCTTCTAAACATTTATCCCATTCTTCATCTGTAGCTATTAAATTTCTTGCTTTGCAAACTTCATAATAACTTGAATATGTTATTCCATCATATGATTTTAAATATTCATATGATGTAGCTCCTTTATCATGTAATAATAATAATCGGAGAAAGAATTTTTCTTTTTGTTTAGGATTTACTAAATACATCCTACTCAAAATTGGTTTGTTATAATGTTTACATTTATTCCATTTTTTTTCTTTTTTATCGAATGTATAATATCTAGGGATTTCTGTATATAAATAATTGTGAGTTTCTACATCTATTTGATTGATTTCAAACCAAGCAGTAAGTTGTGTACCAACGTTTTTATTTAATATTTTCTCTTCTTCATTCTTTACAAAATAAATTTGTTGTTGATATCATGAACAGGCATTCTATTAATAGTATGTGATAACTCACTCATATTATATTGTAATAAACGATGCATTGCTTCTGGAGGACAAACGTATCTTGTGTTAATGTATTGTTTGGTTTCATCATACTGTATTTCAGTATCCTCCATTTCATCGTTATTTTCATTATCTAACCTCATTTCAATAAAAGCACAGTCATGACCTTTTTAACAGTATTTAAACAAATATTTTATACACATTACAGTTGAACAAACTTCAACATTTATGTGACTGTTATATTTTAATAGTAAATATGGATTGTAAGGTACAACAAATCTATTATCAGCCCATTTTTTCGTAGAATAAAAAATTTTTTTATTATTGTTAGTCCTTTTATACAAAGGATAACCGGTGTTGGTAATAGTATTTTCAATAAATTTTTTTGGAAATTTTTTTGTACATGTATTAGTTTGTAAATCCATACATGGAGAGTGTTTATTTTGTTCTTCACAAGGACCATGAATCATAAACTGTTTAACAATTTCATATAATCGTGGATTTCTGGATGCATCAGGAATTTCTGCGGAAATGATCTATTTGATCATTATTATATAATTTATCTTCTTTAGATAAAAAATTAGCATATGTATATGAGGTAAGCCTCCTTTTGTAATTCAATAACATATGTAAATGCAATACAAATTCCAAAAATATTGTTCTTTACAATGTCTTGCTTAAGTTGTTTTACTTTTTCATTAAAAAGCTTTACAACTATATCTGGTCTATCCATAGGTACCTCAAAATCTTCAATATTATTTGTAATTTCTTTCCATGTAGGATTACATGTCATAGTTATAAATAATTCTGGTTTTCCATACGTTTGAACAAGAACCATTGAATCAATGAATTTTTGATGCAAAGCTCGAGGACTTTCTGTAAAACTTGATGGTAGAATAAGCATTTTTCCAATATTTAAATCATCATTTTTTTAGAAAATTTATTTTTTATATGATCCATTAATCCTTGATATAATTCTGTCCTTAGATTATTCTGATATTTTTTAATGTAATATAATCTTGAACTCTCTACCTTAACCCATGCATCAACAATATATTGTTGGGACAACTTTCCTGAATTAATGTAAGGACTTAAATCATCTCTTATAGTTAATTTGTAATTGTAGAATTGTAGCGTCGACATATTCTTGTGGCTATTGTTTAATTTCATATACGGGTTCCATCCAAAACCACCTTGTGGAAAAATGAATGCATATGTCATTGGGTCTACATGTTTACTTATAGTTGGGATTCTAATTGGTGTTTCTGACTTGGGATATATGCAGATATCTCTGTCTATTGGAGGTTCTCCGTCATTTACTTTAAATACTACAGCAACTTCATTACGTGCTGCAATCTTATAACGACTTTTATCTAAATTTTGATTTCTTATTATTAGCATTTTTACTTCCGGGATATTTGTATTATTAATATTAACTTTTCTATTTGCCTGTAATTCGACTTCATGCATCATTCTATAAGCTTCAGCATATGGATTCTTTTTTCTTAAATAGTTATCTAATTTCCTTAAAATCTTTTCAGAACATTGAAAAGTACTATTTTCAATTCTACTTTTGTTTGCTTCTTCATTGTCGATAATATACATTTGACCATATCGACTTGTTTTATTATCTGGCGGATGCAATGCGTAAACATCATGATATATTTGTCCACATATATGGATAACTTGTGGACCTGGAGTGAAAATTTTATCAAATTTAACACCAAAACTTGCAAATGCCAACATGTTATTGTATATCCTTATATCATTTCTAAATTGTTTATTTGTTGTAATTAAATATTTTATGTCTTTCGGATACTCATATTTTTCTGGTACAGTTATTTTACCTTGATGACAACAATTAGAAAATTTATTATTGTTTTGATTTTCAAAACTAAAATGTTTTGCTTTACAATGTTCACATTCTGAAGTTAAATTGCCAACGTTATTTTCTGGTATTAGAGCTTCATGAATATCTGTGGCTATAAATGCATATTTATTGTTTTTTGTTTTTATATTACATTTTTGTTTTCCGTCTTTAAGTTTCAATTTTTCTTCTTTTTGTTTCAGTAATTTTTTTATTTAAATTGTTACTTTTTCGTTTTCTATTAGATTGATCTCTGAAATTTGTTATATTATAATGTAGAAGTTGTTCCGTTGTTAATTTTATGCATTTCACATACAATTCTTGAATTTGAAGATTTTGCAATTGTTCAGCGATGTCATTAGATACAATATTATTTTCTTCTTGTAATAATTTCACATTATAATTTTGTTTATCTTTCACTTTGCCAATGTTCACTGATTTTGATTTTTGTTTTTCATAATATTTTTTATTTTTATTTTGTACAATTAAATTCTGGTCTTTCTTAATTAAAGTGCCTGTGTAAGATTTTTTAGCTTTGTCTAATTTATCTATTTTATTTTTGTTATAATAGTTTTTATGTTTTTCACGTTTGATTATGTCTTCATCTTTCTTCACTAAATTATGTATGTAAGATTGTTTCGCTCTGTCTAAAAATTTTTTTTATTATTCTGATAATATTTTGCATTTTTTTCTTGTAATTTTGTTCTACTAAGTTCCTTGGTTGACTCTTGTAAGTGTTTAGAATTATTGAAAGTACTTTGAATTTTCAAGGTAAAAGGCTGGCAAGTATAAGGTCGTTTCTTCATGTAAAACTTGAAGATTAATTTTGCAACTCTTGATATCTCAATGTCACAAAAATTCTAAGTGTTTTCTCTATCTATAAAGTTATTTCATTATATTAATCAAAGTTAATTTTTAAACTCACGATATCCCTTATGTGGTGAAAATTCAGAGTGCTTATTCTAAAAGTCTATTTTCATTATGTAAATTAAAGTCAAACTTTCAATAATATTGTAAATAATATTCTAGCAGGTTTATTGTGTACGTTTATTACTTTTCCCTTAGTAAAGGTTGATAAGAAATGTGATTATAATGCAATGATTAAAAAGGTATTTCTAATTAGTTCAACAAATAATTATGTTAATATATGTCTTCTTTTACCTCGTAAATGAGTGAATCACAGTTTAACATAATATTATATTATACATAAATATTATATATAAACATATACTATACGTATATTAAAAATTTTATAAGATTGTTGATTACACTGACATTTAGTAGTTCATCGATTATCCATGATAGGATGGGACGGCAAGTTTTTCCATAAAAAAAATTGCGTTCTACATGCTAGAATTTGTTACTGTTTTTTTTAAATGTGGGATCGATTTTTTGTATGAATTAAATCTTATATTTAATTGCAAATGATCGTCTTGGACATAGATTTTTCATGAAATAAGGATAGCAATTTACTGAATTACTAAGTAGATTGTACATCCGCTCCTTTCTTCCATAAATAATCAAAAAAGTTTTCATAATGCGAAACAATCCTGTAATATATTATGGGCACATTTTTCATGTGATAATGTCATGTAAGAACATCATTCCCTATGTACACTCGGACACTATTGAACTTTGAATAATATCGAATTAGTGCTATGCTTTGCGCATGTTTGTGACCGGTCACGGAACGCTCTATTTACCGGAAGTACGGTGACCTAACCTCCCACACTAAATACGGCGTAAGAGTGATCAGTCATTAAACGTCAGCTGGAATGCGCAGGACGTGGCGGCAATCGCAGTTATTCCCACAATTCTACCGACAGTATCTTTTCACAGGCTATCCACCTTTTCACATGTCACAATTTGGTCGAGTGTTTATAATGATGAATACATATATATTTATAATCCTTCTCCGATTTAAACAATTATTTATTTATATCAACTCAATTGCTTCTTATAACAAAAACTTGCCAATTTCTTTATTGATATCATAACTTTCTTTTGCTATATTAAAATTGAAATTTATGTAAAATCGAAGGTATAGAGAAGAAACACTATAAAGAAATGGTAGCCTGTCCAACAGATCCTTCAAGCAAAGATGTTTACGCATTCATATTGATATAGATCAGTGTTGGGGTTCGAGAGAGCCACCATGGGTGGCTTTTGATACTCATCGGCAATTTCAGACCGTCCAAGCGAGATCGATCTGGTACAGCTAGCTTCACGCAATAGAAACTTGTCCAAGTGATGCTTGCGCTGTTGCGTACCACGTCCCGCTTATTTCTGATTTTCAGCACGTTAAATTTAAATTCAAATTTAATTTATATATAACCCTGTAAATAGCACATGAAATAAAATTTTTTTTTATATGGTAAATACAATTAATACATTTGTATAAAATAATATATTTTTAGAATAAGTGAGATAAATAAACCCGTAGTACTATAATTACAACGAATGGTAAGTAAATTTAATTATTTTTATTCTGTAATTTTGAGCACTAATTTTGTCAAAAATTATAATTTAAAGCCCTCAGATTATATTTAAATTATGCTAAAAAAATTATAAAATCTATGTGAGCCGTGCGCTACATATACTATAGTGTATGCATGTTAACGAAAAGTGATAATTCTATTGGCCCGCGCTGTAAACAAATCACGGATAGCTCTAAGTACATCTATATTAATAGTGTATTTACCATATAAAAAAAAATTTTATTTCATGTGCTATTTACAGGGTTATATATAAATTAAATTTGAATTTAAATTTAACGCGTTGAAAACCAGAAATAAGCGGGACGTGGTACGCAACAGCGCAAGCATCACTTGGACAAGTTTGTATTGCGTGAAGCTAGCTGTACCAGATCGATCTCGCTTGGACGGTCTGAAATTGCCGATGAGTATCAAAAGCCACCCATGGTGGCTCTCTCGAACCCCAACACTGATATAGATAGATGAAAATTTCAAGTTATTCAGCTTCATGTATAAGCATCATGTTCTTTCAGTGTCTGTGATTCACTCATTTACGAGGTAAAAGAAGACATATATTAACATAATTATTTGTTGAACTAATTAGAAATACCTTTTTAATCATTGCATTATAATCACATTTCTTATCAACCTTCACTAAGGGAAAAGTAATAAACGTACATAATAAACCTGCTAGAATATTATTTACAATATTATTGAAAGTTTGACTTTAATTTACATAATGAAAATAGACTTTTAGAATAAGCACTCTGCATTTTCACCACATGAGGGATATCGAGAGTTTAAAAATTAACTTTGATTAATATAATGAAATAACTGTATAGATAGAGAAAACACTTAGAATTTTTATGACATTGAGATATCAAGAGTTGCAAAATTAATCTTCAAGTTTTACATGAAGAAACGACCTTATACTTGCCAGCCTTTTACCTTGAAAAGGTTTTTTTTGGGGGAGGGGAGATTCCACTACTTTTAAAAAGTATGTAATACCTAAATTACAAAGAATAGTTAACATCAACTGAACAAGTTATAAATTTAAAAATTAATGTGTATATGCTCACTGAAGATGGCCGCGGCAGTGGTACTAGTATTTGTCACTAGCGCCCTAGTTCTAAAAGTGTGCGCGCGTGCTCAGTCTGTGGCGTCGGTAAGTCGCTCTGTAGTCCTGGGGTTATCGACGTTACGTCTGCTATACCGCCAGTGTTTAACCTCTCGCGTGATTAACTTTGTCGCTGCTAAAGTATTTTAAAATTGTTGCTACGGGATCGAAACTCGTACTCAGTAGCAACTATGGATGGTCAGCTACTCCGAGGAGTGATTTCTTTTGGGACTTGTACACTGTGGTGATGGGAAACTTGTGCTTTCCCTTGGTCGTTCATTGCTGTTTGGAGTCAGATAAGTTAGTTTTTTTTATTTAAATTGTTGAGACTTTTTGTTGATTTAAAGCACCGGTGCTTTGTTAAAAGAATTTTGTCTTTTTGTTTTCAGGTCACTGGGTCAATGCTGCTTCGAAATTTGTGTGTTACGTCTTAAGAAGATTTTGACGTCTCCCCTGGAATGGCATGCCGAAGCGATTGCACAAGTTTTCGCTAAAGTTTTTTGTAGTGAGAAGTACAACAGTGTTGTAGAGTGTTTTAATAAACATATTTAATTAATTTACATGACTTGACCAGTGCTTTTGACTTTTTGTAGTTTTTAAATTATGTATATCTGTGAATAAGTGTAAATCACTATGGTGTTTTTCAATAATTATTGTGTTAATTTGTGGATCTCAAGTGTGATTTGTCGAGAACAAGCAAAAAATGGTATAGTTATTTTCACTTTTTTTCCTACACATAATAATTTAATAATAATTCACATGATAATATAATTCACAAAATATATATGATAATTCACATAATAATTTAATTTCTGTTAAAGTGTTTTGTGTTGTTTGGCTCTGTTTCCCTGGATTTGAATGGACTTATTGGTGTATGTTTATGTCAGACCTATCTGATTGAGTTCATCTTTTGGAGCAAAGGCCGTCTCTTTCAGATTGCTCTTCCTGGGTTCGACTAAGTTTTGATGTGTAAATAGTGGGTCTCAATAATTGTGCACATTGAATTTAGTATGTATGTTGGCTTAATCGTTTGTTTTATTGCCTATGGAATTGATAATGACTTTTGCCGACCAAGTTTTGTTTGTGCATGAATAGAGGAATACTTATGAACTCAGTGCTTCGTGCAAGTGCGTTGCTTTAATTTTTTTAAATTATAGTTTGAAAGTTTTATTTGTGGGTCCAATATGGGATATTAATAATGCTTTTGGGATGCCTGCCATTAAGTTAACTATTTGCTTGTTTTGTTATTTGACAGTCTCCTATGCTAAACTACTCTGTGGTACGTTAAACTATTTATATTGAGTTTGGGGTATGTGAAAAAGGCGTGGGAAGTGCAAACTGTGAATCTTTCAACGTCTTTTATCTTGTTACACTGTGTTGAATTACGTTCAATGTTTTCTATTATTATTTACACTCTGTATTATAGCTGACAACCTAATTTACTTTCATCGTTAAATGTTTATTCATCACAGCCATAAAATTTATATATACTGAATTTACTGCTAAACCATAATATCAAAGAAAGTATAAAATATATATATAATATCAACTTCCATTTGGTCCCATTAAAAATGGAATAAATATCTGCAAAAAATACATGTTTACAAAGACCAGAGCTTATATATTATAACTACTGTATTAAGGTACTAAAAAATGTATGTAAAATATCCATAGATTTTAATCACTACTATAATAATGACTACATCTAGAAATGGGAGCGAAGAATATAATTGAAATAAGTAAGCTACATTTTGAATATTTCGGTCTTCGCCTGATTTAAAATCTGTTATAGCTATAAAAGCTTGTTTTAACATGCTAAAACAATACAATTGAGTTTATCTAAGAACTTATAGTTTTGATTTTTATAGTTATGCACCTGACAATTTAGACCCTAAAGCCATGAAATCGATGGAGTAAGTATATAATATACACATGCTGATTATTGTATAAAACATTACTGTTGCATCAAGCAAGAATATTCTCTATTATATAAACTGAATAATCTCTAAAATCCAACAAAATAAAACACTTTCACTAGCTATTCATAAGAATCCCTTTCGACGAACAGCCTGAGAGTCAACCTCCCAGGAGACGATAGGAACAGTTATGAACTATTCATATACACTTAAACAACTTAGAAACTTTCATGCATGAGCGATGCATATTCTTGACAATTCACTAGCTTCTCACAATAGAAAATAATTTTTTCCTTTGTGACGGGGATCCCGTTGATGGCTGCTCGCCTGGACACCACCCAGTTAAGATAACAGACTCTTATACTCGGTGGTGCTTTCAGCAGCAAGCGAGCAGTCAGCTGTAGAGCCAGGAGGACAGCGCGGCGCCGAGAGCAGCCGCCGCCGAGCAGCAGCAGCACGGGGCGAGAGCGAGAGAGTGGGGGAAGCACAGCGCGTAGCAGAGCGCGGCAGCCAAGGCGAGAGAGAGAGAGAGAGAGAGAGAGGGACAAACGGCGCAGCGCTGGAGCAACGAGAGCGAGAGAGACACAAGATACGAGGCATGCGAGCCACGAGGCGTACGCGCGCGAGCGGCGGCCGCCATGTTGGCGAGCAACTGACTGTAGTATGAGTGCGAGAAGGATGGATAGCGAGCGGATGAATGCGTTAGAGACAGACAAAAGAGAGAGTGGAGGCAACGCGTATGCGCTGTATGCTATTGGGAAAAGGTGGAGGGCTACGGCTCAATCCACAGCGCGCGTGCGAGCGGGAAATAAAATGTAAGCGTGCCGAAGTATGTAACCGTGCGAAAAAGTGTAAGCGTAAGTAATAGAGTCAGACAAGCGTGTAATCGAGTTTCAAAAATCGCGCGCATTTATGAGAATGAAAAAGAGGGCGCGAGAGTGCGATATGGCATATATGGTGCGTAAGCGTGGAAAAATGTAATAGGCGCGAGAGAGCGATCTAGGGGAAAGGCGTGAGTGCAAGTGAGAGAGTGAGAGACGCCGCGAACCGGCGTAGTTGCCGGACGTGCGAATATCGTGAGTACCGAATGAGCATCGAGAGAGTATGTATCGAGTACCGCGAGGACCGAGACACGACAAGAGAGAACGAGTATTTTCCAAGGCGACAACCAGAGCGACCCGAGCATTTACCCTCCGTGTGCATTTTTCCGAGCAGAGATAAGTTTCTTTCGCGAGCGCTTTCACAGGGAACGAGGTACCACCAGAACGCGAGGAAGTACAGCAAAAGGATTAGAGACAGGTAGGAGTGTTGTAATATACCTCCCCGCCGCGAGTCCATAACCTAAAGCCAGCCCGCGCTGTAGACGGTGAGCTCGCCCGAGGACAAGCACGAGTCCGCGAGCAGACTTAATGTTGACTTGATATTTTTTTTATTTAATAAATTACAAAGTGTTTAAATTTTAGAAAGTCGCGTGTCTTATTTTGCGTATCATTCTCCCTGCACCTCTCCCCCGTGACCTAGAGTGTAAGAGAGTCTCAAGCCGGCAGACAAGTGTTGAAGATCGCGAGTTCGGGCGTCCAACAATAATTATTAAATACGGGCTCGCGATAAACCTGCATAGGTGTCAGTACGTTGTGCTAAGCCTCCCCAGGGACGGAAAAAGCATAACGTAACAGTGACGCCCAACGTGCGGCGTAGAGTAAAGACGGAGAAGTGAAAAGTGAGAATACGCGACTTAGCCATTTTTTGCCACGCGGTCGGTTTCGGCGGCCATCTTGGTAGACGCCACGTGGAAAAGGACTCGAGAACAGTCGGAAAGAAGATAGTATTTTTTTTTGTCTTTCGCTCGGAAGAGCAAGTGCGGTAAAAATTCTGAAAATTTTTTTTTCTCAAGCGCTACATATAGCGAGCGTTCACGAGTGCTATATGCGGCTTTCCATAAAAAAAATTTTTTTTTCTCACAGCGTACAGTCAAATCGATTGACTCGTGTAGCCGGATAACCTCACCGTTGTTTAGCAAATCACGCGACTTTATTTTGACTAGTGACGGAAAATTAAATAATTTTTAGAGACAAGCCAATTTACTACACTATCGTTTCCGAGAAAAATTATACTTTTCGCAACGAATTTTTTTTGCCACGACAGCGCTTCAACAGCGAAGAAAATAAAAAAAATTTTACCCTACCCGACATTCGGAAAATTTTTGCATGACCATAATTTACATTATATAAATCATTTATATTTACTGTAAATCTTATTTCTCTATATATTATATTTGATACCCCACTAACACAGTGTCCCATCAAATTACTCTGACGGTTAACAGTTTGTACGTCGAAAATTATTTAATAACTTTCAACGACTTGAGAACAGACGTGGAAAAAATTTATTTTTATTTCAGGAAGATTTATACAGACAGATACTAGATTAGACCGATTACAGTCAGACAGAAAATTTTTTAGTAGTACTAGAAGTTAGAGCGAACAAATTCTTTTTTTAAAGACAGTAATCACAAATCCGGTTAAGCATGAATAAATCACCAGAAGACCACAAAATGTCCAACGCCGACCATCAAGAGGTAATGACGGCACTCCGTAAGAATAGGGAAGTCAGAGCAATAATCAGAGAAATAACCAAATTGGATCGACAAGAATTACGAGATTATTTAGAAGAACTAAATGTGGATACTAACGGCAATAAAGCAATACTGCAAGACAGATTACTTAGAGCGAGAATATTAACGGAAACAAATTTAGCAGCACCTTGGTACGAATGGGACGGTCAGCCGATAATCCCACGACAAATACAAACGAATAACGATGATGTTGAAATTAATAGAAGAAAGGTCACAGAATTAACGACACAGCTAAAGCCGATAATAACACCGGAGTTTATTCAACCGAGTACGTCGACGAGTATACAATATTCCGAGCATGTGAAACATTTATTGACTGAAGCTGCGAATAAGTCATTACCCAGTAATAAATGGTATGTGAGCCAGCACACGTCAACTCTGCTGCACTCCTCACCAGGAAAAAAGCAGATACCTGTAAGCGACTCATTCACCAAGAATTTTCCAGAAATTGAAGCAATTGCCAGTGATACAGGAACGGAAAAGAAATCGAAAAATACAGATGAGAAGCTACAAGTTAGCCCAAACTCGAGCGAAGAGTCAGAGCATCAAGATTCACTCGAGGCACAGAGAAGACAACTGGAAAAGACAATCCATGAAATGCAAATTACATCGACAGAAGCAGAAACCGACAGCACCATAAGAACTAAAATCAGTCATAAATACAGGCGCGACTCCAGACCTAAGTCAACACCGAAGGTTGGCAAATCGAGAACAGAAAACAGAAGTAAACCACACAAGAAGTCAAGATCGCCATCTTCAAGCTCTTCATCATAGCTCTTCAGAAGAATCGTCCGACACTTCGTCAGACAGCAGTTCTTCAGAAGAGGACACGTCGTATAGGAGCAGACATAGACGACACAGAAGGGAAAGAAGTAGTAGCCGCAACCGTATCTCTGCTAAAGACCATGTCAGTCATTTACAACTAATCAAGAATCTAAAGATAGAGTATTCAGGCTCACCTAAAGATGACCCAGAATATTACAACAGGAAATTGACAGGCATTAAAGACAGTCTAGAGATACCAGGAAAAGCCATGCTAAAGCTAGTACCGTATACTTTGACAGGAAGAGCACAAATGTGGTATCAGACAGAAAAAACAGACATCCACTCTTGGAAAGACTTTTTGTCAGCATTCAAAGAGCAATTCTATACATCTGCCAACACGAACGATGTAATGGACGAATTGTTACGACGAACACAAGGCAACGGCGAAAAGATATCGACATACATTATGAATTTTAGACATATCGCCGATCATCTGCAAAAACCAATGTCAGTGAAAAAACAATTAAGTTTACTCATCGACAGATTAAGGCCAGTCTACAGAAAAGCTCTAAAGCACAAGAAGATTAAAACATTCCATGACGTAAAGAAGTACTGTAAAGAACTCGAAGACGAGCTAGAACATGATGCCAGATATGCTCCGCCACCACCTGCAGAAAAGTCCAAGTTCCCAGCGGCAGCATGGTCGGCTACTCCAAAACCAAAGGTAGCTACGACAGACGAGATAGCAGAAACAAACGAAGTTGCTACGAAAGCAAAGAAAAAGAAAAATAAAAAGAAAAAGGCTGAAACTACCGAGACGACTCCTAATCAGCAAGAAACTACGACACAGGAAGCTTGTGCAGCCAATCAGCAAGTGCAAGCCCCGCAACAGCAATCGGCGCAAGCGCAGAAGAAACCTCAGCAACCTTTCATACCAGCACTGAGCCCACAACTGAATCAAACGCAACCACAAGTTCAATATTATGGACCGTGCCACGTTTGCGAGACAGTGGGACATAGGGCAGCGAATTGTCCGAAAACGCAATGTTATAATTGCAGGCAATTCGGTCACAGGAAGAACGCCTGCCCTTACCCGATAAAATTGTCCGGAAAATGCCAGTGGTGTGGCCAAATTGGAGCACAATTCAAAAACTGCAACAACTGTGCGAAAGCAAGAGAACTTCTCCAAACGTTGCAGCCGAAGACTGAGCCAGACACTGCATGTCAGGTATGCGGACAAAAAGGCACGACGCTGCGGGACTGCACAAACTGTGTTCACGTCAGAAAGCTTCTGGGAAACGACTCGACGGAGGCCGCCAAGGGCCAGCCGACCTCCGTGTTCACGCCTTGGGCCCTCAACTAGCGAACAAAACTGACAATCATACCCCCGCAGTTTGCAGGAGTATGTCAATTTTGGGAGGGGGAGAAAGTGGCAGCAAGCCACGAGAAATTGTGCGAAGTCAAGAAGTAGCAGCCAAAGCTGTAATTAACAGCCAGACCAGCTATCTAAAGACAGGCGCACAACAAGAACAGACAAGAGAGATAAACAGAAATTCGAAGCCTGAAAGAAACGCTGACGTAACCCGTGGGCAAACGCTGCAGGCCAAGAAGGAAGCAAACGCGAATGTGAAAAGAGGAGACGCCATTGCAACACAACGGCCAGACTCTGTCACAGAGAAGAAGAGACTAGTGAATTCAGGGGCAAACAGAGGAAATCAAGTTAGAGCCAGTATCGCTAGAGACACGGAATCTAAGCCAGACGGGACGCCGGCTGCGCCAATGGAGAGTAGTGACGATGATACGAGGTTAAACGAAGAAATCCAGCTATGCAAAAAGCGAGGCTTTAGAGTAGAGAAAGACATGATTCAAGGTCGAGGACTAGAAAATATCGTGGAATTTTCGAAAAAGAGCCTGGCCAAGGTAAAAGAGTTAGCAGAATTCAGGAAAGCTGAAAAAATCATGAGAGCTGAAGCCAACTTAAACTTGGAGCCGAAATCCACTGTAGAGCCAGATAATAACGGCGAGCAGAGGAAGTCAGCTCAGAGGTTAGCACAGGCTTTAGATTTCGGAGAAACTCGAGTAACCGCCCTGGAGAGAGACAATAAGTGGGAAGAAATTGAGGAAATTGACAAAGAGGTAACTACAGAGGATGATGAAGATAGCATGAGTGAAGAGGAAATAGTGCTGATTGAGGCAAATGAATTATTAGAGGAAGAATTAGAAGAAGACCAAAGAATAAGGACGAAAGTGAAAGATTTGCTCGATGAAGAGACAGACTACGTGAAGTTAAGACAAATCGAGGCAGCTGTGGACACTCTAATCAACGAAACGATGTCAGGCCCTAGCACCCCTACACAATTAGAGGAAGCCGGAGTCGACAGAGATTCCAAAGAAACGGAGGTGCACGCAGCCACGACCACGGTAGACAATAGAGACTACATTAAAGTCAGTCTAGGAGGAAAAGAGTACAGAGCCTTGTTCGATCCTGGAGCCATGATAACTATCGTAGGCCCAGAGATCGCTAGGAGATACAAGACTCGACTTAAAGCTAGTGAAGCTCTGATACGAACGGTGACAGGAGGAACGTCGCCCGTATTAGGATTTCTACCAATCCGAATAGACTTAGACGGAATAGACAAGACGATTATGGCAAGAGCAGTCGCGGAAGTAACACACGAACTGATTTTGGGCAAAGATTTCTGCAAGACGTTCAAAGTGGATACAAGTCACAAAGGCCTATGGCGAGCCAATCTGGGAGAGTGGAGAGAGTTCGATCGGCCAGAAGCTAGGTCTCCAGCAATCATCATCGCAGAGAGCGCGGGTATCTCCGAGCTCAGCGATGAGGAGAGACGGGAAATCGAGGAACTGGTGGCCGAGATACTACCAAACAATCCCGGAGAGGAATTGGGGTACACGGACTTAACTGAGCACCACATCGTAGTGACAGACCCAACCCCTATACGCTGTAAAGCCAGAAGACGCTCACCGAAGAAGATAGAGGAAATACAAAAGGCAGCTATAGAACTTAGAAGACTAGGGGTAATCGAGAGATCCGCAAGCGCTTATTGTAGTCAGCCATTACTAGTGCCAAAGCCCGATGGGACAGAGAGATTTTGCGTCAACTATATTGAATTAAATAAAGTGACGAAAAAGGATAGCTACCCTCTGCCCCAAATGGACATGATACTAGACAGGCTACGCGCAGCCAGGTACTTGAGCAAAATCGATCTCAAGCATGCTTACTTTCAAGTAAAAATGGAGGAAAGCAGCAAGAAATACACCGCTTTTGCAGTACCTGGATACGGTTTATGGCAATTTAAGCGCATGGCTTTCGGCCTTTGCAACGCGCCCAGTACGCTGCAGAGAATGGTTGACATTTTGTTTGGCCCTGAGGACTCCCCAAATGTGTTCGGATACCTAGACGACATCGTCATAGCTACCGACACGTTCGAGGAACACAAACATAGAGTCAGACACGTGTTAACCAAATTGACGTCAACCGGACTCACGATTAACCCGAAGAAATGTGAATTTTGTGTCAGCGAGATAAAGTACCTGGGATTCATTCTGGATCGACACGGCTTACGAACTGACCCCGCAAAAATAGAGCCAGTGATGAACTGCCCGACTCCAAAGGACTTGACAGGCTTACGACGAGTCCTGGGCATGTTTGGGTGGTATTCTAGGTTCTTGGAAAACGAGTCGGAGATAAAGATCCCTCTAGTCAGAATGCTTAAAGACCAGAAAAACTGGAATTGGGGACCGGAGCAAGATGAAGCGTTCAGCAAGTTGAAGCAGGCGTTGACCAACGCTCCTGTTCTAGCCAGACCGGATTTTACGAAACCGTTCACGATCCAGTGCGACGCAAGTAATTTCGCTATTGGTGCAGTGCTCACGCAAGAATTTGACGACGGAGAACACCCGATCGTCTACGTCAGCCGAGTATTGTCAGCACCAGAGATAAATTACACCACCACCGAAAAGGTGTGCTTGGCATTAGTTTGGTCTATCAACAAACTCAGGCCGTACGTCGAGGGTTACCACTTCACGGTTATCACTGACCACAGCGCTCTGAAGTGGCTCCGCTCGCTGAAGGATCCGAAAGGTAGACTAGCCCGATGGTCGATAGAGATTCAACAATGGGATTTCGACATAATACATCGTAGGGGCACCCAGCATGTAGTGCCAGACGCGCTATCCCGAATGATGGAGCCAGAAATCTCAGCAATAGGTGAGATCGAGGACAGATGGTATTTACGAAGACGCGACGAAGTCGAAGAGAACTCAACGAAATTCCCCGAGTGGAGAGTCGAAAACGGAAAGTTGTACAGGCACAAGGAAGATCCAATGTTAGATCCTATCACTCACCCAGACGAAGGATGGAAACTTGTAGTGCCGGAGGAATTGCGTGAAAGAGTATTGACAACAGCGCATGCAGAAATCTCAGCAGGACACCTAGGGATTGAAAAAACCTACGATAGGATAGCACGGGAATATTTCTGGCCCGGACTATTCCATGATGTCTGCCGATTCATAAAAACCTGTCAGACTTGCCAGGCATACAAGATTTCCCAGCAGGCTCCTCAAGGGCTGATCGGGAAACGAATCGTCGAGAAACCATAGTCCGTCGTGGCAGCAGACGTCATGGAGTTCCCAAAAAGCTCCAGCCAGAATAAATATCTCGTAGTATTCCAAGACTTATTCTCTCGTTGGGTGGAAATACATTCATTACGCCAGGCTAACGGAAAATCTATAGCCAGAGCTTTCGAAGAACTGATATTGTTCAGGTGGGAGACGCCAGAATATTTATTGACAGACAACGGAACGGAGTTTATCAACAAACATCTGGCAGAAACACTAGAGCAATACGGCGTAAAACATGTGACTACACCACCTTACCATCCGCAGGCAAATCCGGTAGAGAGAAGCAATCGTACCCTGAAAACAATGATTTCCGCATTCGCGAAAAATCACAGTGATTGGGATAAGCATTTGCACGAGTTACGACACGCGATAAATACAGCTAAGCAAGCGACGCTAAAAACCTCGCCAGCTTTCTTGAATTACGGCAGACACCCTACCCCGGTGAAAAGCTTACGCGTGGAATGGGAGGGGGTGACGAAAAAGACTAAACTAGAGCCTGAAGTTTGGAAGGACAGACAGAAAAGACTAGACGCACTACGAGACTTGGTAGCGAAATATGTAGACGACGAACGAACGAGACAAGGTAAGCGATACAACAAAGGCCGTAGAGTCGTAGAATTCCAAGTGGGAGACTTAGTAATGAGAAAATCTCACCCCTTGTCTAAAGGAACTGAGAAATTCTCGGCCAAGTTAGCCCCCAAGTATGATGGTCCGTTTAAAGTCACCGAGAAAAGATCGCCAGTCGTATACATACTAGAGCCAGTCGAAGGGAAGAGTAGGAAAGTGGCTAAGGTCCACGTAAGCGACCTCAAACGATACGTATCCCCTAGAAACAATCCTACTAATAAACCTTCTTCCAACCTGTAGTAGTGTCCGACAGTGGTGCATGTGGTTACATTGCGACGCTCCCAAAGTCAGCAGTAAGTAACCAGGTGGCGGGTGTGCCCCGTCAATACACCATGAAACATATGTCTAATTCATTAAAAATTTCAGACTTGAGTTCAAACGACGGACAGAAGGTAGAGTCAGCAAGAATGAATGGGGCAGACGAGGAACCAGAGGTGGTCAACGATCTGGTGGAGCTCACTTCCTTCCAGTTGGAGCTTAAAGGCCCGTAGAGAGCCGGAGCTCAAGCAGCAACACCCTGTCTGGAAGCAGGCACCTCGCCCGGAATCTCTCACCCGAAAATTTTTTTTTCTCTCTTGCATATTTTTTCTCACTTTCCCGACCTTGTCCTATCCTGCACTGAAAGGGTGTGTCCATGCGAGCACATTCGCCTTCTTAAACCTCTTCATAGTGATATGAAAGGTTTGTGAGGGGGAATGTGACGGGGATCCCGTCGATGGCTGCTCGCCTGGACACCACCCAGTTAAGATAACAGACTCGTTATACTCGGAGGTGCTTTCAGCAGCAAGCGAGCGTCAGCTGTAGAGCCAGGAGGACAGCGCGGCGCCGAGAGCAGCCGCCGCCGAGCAGCAGCAGCACGAGGGCGAGGAGAGAT
>JACCIB010001662.1:0-25668 GCA_018906965.1 Philotrypesis tridentata | reverse complement strand
ACGGAGGGTTAAGAGAGGCTAAGCCTCTTACGTTTCAAGAGACTGATCTGCTCTGCGCTGTAGCCATCATCCTTCTGGAAGACTGCTTCGAGTGTTTTTAGCTCCTCCAAGTATGAAGCTAATTTGTGGAGAGACGAAGCCATGAAGCGAATGGAGTCGAGGAAGCGAAAATTAACCTCGCTGTTCTCCATGAACTTTGTAAAGGAGATGTAACGCTCCTTCGTCTGCGGCAGCAGTGTGACACGTCCAGGAAATAGAGACGTGATTTCTCTGATGAATAGATGAGAGTCGTATCCACCCAGGTTGTGAAAGATCACAGGAATCACGCGCGAGTCCTTGAAGTTGATATTACAGCCGTTGTGTGCAGCTCCACGATACTTTCCCGTAAAGTGACAATGGTCTTTAACCTTGACGTCTTTATCGGTGAAAGCTTGTGCGCACATACAACAGATTGTAGCGCTGTTGTAATCTCGTATTTGTTCAGGAGTGAGCAGTTCCATCGGCACGGGATTGTCGTACAGCTGCTCGAGTTCTTGGCCAAGTGCGTGAAGACCCGTAGCGAACCAATTGGCTGGATCTTCTTCATCGGCGTTCGTCTTTCTGTAGCTCTTGTTCACTGACTTTGAATCATCGAAGCTGCATTTCAAGTAGTAACCTACGCTGAAGGCTTCGTGCTCTTGGTAAGTGCGCTCGTGGCTTCGGACAGGCTTGAGCAGACATTCAAAGTCAGCGTACACTACGAAAGGTGCTCGCTCTTGATAGCGATAGTTTTTAAATTTCAGTTTGTTGTTTGCCTCGTTGGGTAGCTTCACTTTGAAGCTGTTGATCTCTGCACAATCTCTCTCATGCTCTGCCAGCTTGTCTGCAGTCCAGAAGTAGTGCAGACAGCGAAGTTGATCGAGCTGTACTCAGCCAACGAGACCTCTATCTGTTCCTTGAAGAGAGCAGCAGCATCTTTCATGAAGGTGGTGACATCGACATGCATCACATTCGTTATAATACCGCTTCGGATTCGACTCCTGAAAGCCGAGCGAACGTCGTCCCAAGTTACTCGCGACTGCTGCTGCTGCTCCTCCAGACCAGCTCCCAGCTTCTGACTGCCCTCGAGTATTCTCCAAATACTCTGCAGATGAGCGTGAATAGTCTGATACTTGCGTAGTTCAGCCACCGAATTCGTTTTCTCGTCAAGAAGAGGAGATAAGGAAACGATGGCTGCTTGCGCAATAACCATCCAACGCTTAATATCTTTGGCATCTGCTTCGCCCGCCTCGACGAAACGACAGCATTGCCTCAGTTTCGTTATGGTAAAGTTGTAGTACTCCATGGAGACCATGATGATGTTCTTTCCGCTTCCAAGAGAGCTTCAAGAGTGAATGCTCTGCTGGCTCGCGACTCCTCTTATACGTTCTCTCAACGACGTAGAGGGCGCTTCTAGTCTTCAGATTACGGGGCCACAGCTCTGCGCATGCGCGAACGCACAAATATAAATATGTATATTAGGCTGCCAAGTTTTGCATCCATGCTTAAAAAGTATCAGGATGCCCTACTCTATCATTGGAGATGCTCAAGACAAGCACAACGAACTTTGAATTTTTGAAATCGAACAATATTTGATAGTCCCTCCGCGATTTATTTTTTTTGAATATGATTTAACACAGGCAAATAAGTATGCGCATATAACTACGAAACTATCGACATTTCTCAAAAAATTTTTTTCTCAGTCTCATCAGCGTGCAAATAGCAGTCAATTGCAACAAGTTTGGTGTAAATAACTTAATATTTTGTAACGTGGAATTTTCCCGCCCGCACGGGAGTTCCAGTTATTTACAAAGTATTTATTTAACACACGGCTTTCTTCTTTTTCCCTGGCTCGTGGTATCCCTGCAATGGATGGAAAGCGGGAAATGTGATGGCAATCGGGTGAAAGTTGTTGAACACAAATAAATTAGTTAATAAAATACGGTTATATTCTATTTTGTCACTACAATCAATTCTTTCGGCAAACAATTTTGAACTCGAAATAAATTCATGGGCACTCGGACAAATTACTAAGTCCAAGGCTGCTCCAAAGTGCTAAATAGAACAAGGGCCACGAAATTTCCTCTACGTTCGCTTCTAAATAAGACAAAGGGAAAACCGCCATCCGCTGAAAACGCGCGAAATATTTCCTCTATCGGCCGCTCGCGTATTCCTCGACAAATATAAATCTTCTTCTATATATATCCCGTACATTAAATAGTACTCCAACCTCTCACCAAAATCCTCTATCAATACTCCACAAGAACTCCAACGGGAAACACCTCGTCAACTCTGCGACTCAAACTCTCCTCCAAAATGCACAACAAGATGGCAACCACAATGAAAATTACCGCTGACAGTACTGCTTCGGAAAAGCTCCGGGCACGGAATGGCCGAGGCCGACGCTCCGATCGAGGAAGGATGCCGCGCTTTTCCACTCGACCTCCTTCTTCACGGAAACGCAAGCCCGGCCTCCAAAATTACATCATTGGTCCCCTTTCCTAGAAAAATCCCCTATTGGCCATTAATAGACCACCACTAATTTATTCCTCTATCCGTGATTTCCTCCAGCGCCCTCTTTTCCAAATCCAATTTAATCATCGGTTAGAAAATCAATTAACATCCTCTATTATTTCCTTTAATATGCCAATTCGCGCCCCCTTTATGGATATCGATCAATCAATTAATCATGTCGATATCCATCCAGTGGCTCCACCTATAGATAATCTGTAAGCCGCGCGATATTTGAAAATCCTCTATCATCCTCGAGTAAACCATAGAGATACATATGTCGAGTCCTCGAAGATCCCTGGCCCGTATATTCCTCTATACATCTCTACGACGTCCGCAAGTCAACATAAAGTCAACTCTGAGCGCTCCAAACACCGTCAACTTCGCGCCTCTATATTCATCTCTCTCTCTCTCTCTCTCTCTCTCTCTCTATCTCTCTCTCTCTCTCAAGTTCGCGCTCTCTCTCTCTCTCTCTCTCTCTCTATCTCGCACACACTCGATTCCCACTCTTGCCAAATGTCTCTCCCGCGCGCGCCGACTCTCTCTCTCTCTCTCTCTCTCTCTTGCTCACGCTCACACTCGCGCTCTCCCCTCACGACGCAGCAATGTTCACGACACAGCAATAATTATTGCTACGTCGCAATTTCAACAAGTGAACAGGTGCATATTTTGACTAAAACTGCTCATTTTTGGAGTCCATTTAAGGTAACTTTTACTGCTTCTACGACCTTGTAATTTTGACAAAGCATTCTTACACTCATGCAAAAGTGATTCCAAAAAGAATTTCGCCAAAAAAATGTTCAGAACAGGGTAAAAAATCAAATGAAAGTTTTGGACTTCGCTTCAAAAAGTAGGTAAAATGACAAATTTTTTTCAGGGCTAAGCTGCTATGATACTTTAACAGCCCTAGCCCCTTCCCGCAGACTTTCGAACACATGGTACAAATACGTGCTGTCGTTCTCAGCTACATCCCTTTTTATTTTTCACATAAAATTAGTAAATTCAAGAATATTTTTATAATGCTCGTAGTAACTTTTTAGTGAACAAATATTATAATTATCGCATGTAATTTGTTATTAATAAATTGATTATTTATATAAAAAAAATTTTATGTTTTAAGAATAAAACCAAACTTTAATAATTATATTCATTACAATAAATAAAAGTCAATTTAAATTATTGTGAAAAGTTTATTATAAGATATAACACAATATGTTTTTTAAATAAAAAAATCTATTAGGTCTGTCATGTAGAATATTGAAAAATAATCGATACGTATTTTTTCTTTTTTCAATCAAACAGTTATTAACAACGCTACAGCACATTGAAAATTTCGTGACGTCACGATACTTACCTATATAGATATACTAATGCCCATACCGAAACTCACATCGTGACGTCACAAAATTTTCAATGTGCCGTAGCATTGTTAATAATTGTTTAATTGCAAAAAGAAAAAATACGTATCGATTATTTTTCAATATTCTTGATAACGGACCTAATAGATTTTTTCATATAAACAATATAATGCATTGATAAGATATCTTTTGCAATGTGCTCTGAAATGTGATGTTGTATATTCTATTATAATTTGTGGTCAAAATTAGAATTTTATCGTAAAAATACTCAAATGTATTATAATTGTATTCAAAGGAAAGAAAATTTTGAGGAAAGAATATGCGGAGGAAAGAAAATTCGGAGGAAAGAAAATGCGGAGGTAAACGCAAGGCTTCGGTGGCATCCGGCAAGCACCCTTGGAGAGAAAGTCCCAATGCCGGAGACCCCAAGTACCCGATCTTACCGAGCTAGGCGGGATGTTTATGGCTAGATAATGATGCATATTGTTCTGTTCCCCTGTTCATTACTTTTTTCAGTCACATCGCTACACTAGGTCACAGAACTTTGAAGTCGCGGAGGGACTATCAAATATTATTCGATTTCAAAAATTCAAAATCCATTGTGCTTGTCTTGAGCCTCTCCAATGGTAGAGCAAGGCATCCTGACACTTTTTAAAAATGGATGCAGAACTTGGCAGCCTAATGTATATATATAGTTTGTTCCATGTTCGATGTTTTTTTTGTCGTGAAAACGACAGATTGTTTTTTTTTATTTAGGTTGGGGTATTTATTTAAAAAAATCATGTGTACATGTTTAGAACATCAGGTTCATCGACCATTTGCTCGCGGAAGTCATCTAGCCAATCCTTCAAAATTTGTACATTTTCAGCTGCGCAAGTGGCTGATTTTCCAGGTAGGATTTCCTGATGATGTTGGCAAGGGTAAGTATTTATTCTCGGCAGCTTACGCAGCGGTGGACAGCCCAAACACTCCAGGGTCTCGACCTTTACTGAAGTCTGAGCAGGCAGCAGTTGCTCAACATATTTTTTCTTATTGTCTCCCTTGACGTATATGTGAGCAGCTTCCACAATAGCGTTCCGCAAGGTCTGCGAAAGCTTTTCGTACGGAATCTCACCAGAGCTCCAACTCATGCCGATGTAATTCTTCGCTGTCCAGCGATTCGTGCTCTGGAACTCTGCATTAAATGTATCCTAGCTGAACGGTGGTGCAAATGTGTAGACAAAAGGCGGCTTGTTGTCAATACAGCTCAACACTGCTAACTCCTTGATTACAAAAGAATTGGTCGTGCCTTTGAAACCCTGAACGTCGACGGTAAATTCCATAGCGCTGCTGCTGCAGAGATCTTGACTCTACGAAAGCTGTAGACGGAGTGATTTCAGATGCGTGTGCTCCCCTTTATATATTGAGAGAGAGAGAGAGAGAGAGAGGATTTTGTTTTTTTCTTTTAGATTTTTTCATTTATTTTTATATCTATATCAATAGCATACATCTTCCCCATACATCTCGCGATAGCTATGCATCCAAGCTCTCAATACACTGACATTGCGTGCTGCGCACTTTGCGTCAGAGAGCAGCAGAGGATGATGCTCACAATCCCCATGCATAAGAAAAAATTTTAATGCTGGACATCCTAAAACATCCATGTCGATGACCTTGATCCCAGGAAGTCTCCTTTCCAGCAGCCTCTTCTTCTCGAGACCCTTCACATAGACTCTCTTAGCGTTCTTGAGAGAATCCTCGAGAATCTTCGAAATATCATCGTATTCTATGCTTCCTGAAGACCAAGGAATGCCAGTCAATTCATTCTCGATCCAGCTATTAGCTCGTTGACGCTCAGAGCTCAAGGTCTCCCAGTCGAATGGTGGCTTAAAAAGGAAGACAGTTGGTGGCGTATATCCGTTTAGAGCTGTCACAGCTAACTCCTTGACAATTAAGCAGTCGCCGTCGTCAAATCGACAACGTAGTCGATATTATCCTCGTAGACCATGTAGTTCCATTGTGGAAACATCTTGCAGATGGTGGCTTCATAGCGAGCAGGAGCGCTTCTCGACATAAGGCATAGACTGCAGACCATGATGCTTCTCCTTTGAGAGCAGCGAGAATAATGAAGTGCGATCGCCGAACGAGCTCTTTTTATAGTGCTGGATGAGAGAGAGAGAGAGAGAGAGAGAGAGAGAGAGAGAGAGAGAGAGAGAGAGAGAGAGAGATATGTATACACCTATATGGACAAAATCCAGAAATCGAACTATTTATTCCTTTACGTTTGATTTTTTTTTTTTTTGCCGTGAAAACGGCAGATTTTTTTTGTATTTTTATTTGAAAACTTAACTTACATATTACATCCAATATTTTTGAAACCACTCATGAAGTACTTCTACGTTCTGCTTTGCGCAGACTGGATTGCTGGTTTCTGTGTGATGTTCGCAATCTACGAATAGCCCTTTTGTTAATTCCTTCAGTTTTGGACAGTCGTAGTTGTCGAGGTTGATTACTTTCACCCACGGTAAAATTTCTTGAATTATCCTCTTCTTTTCATCTCCTTTTACATATATTTTATAGGCATACTCTAATTCATTGTGTACTGTTTCTTTTAATATAAAGTATGGAACAGTGCCTGCGCTCCAAGGAATACCATGAAAATGACGAGTCAGATACTTGTTCTGACCTATGTATTCCGTAGCTGGACTGCAAGAAGGTGTATCAAACAGGTGAACATTCGGCAACGGTCGCTCTTCAAGTAGCTCAAATTCTATAATGGCCAATTCCTTCCAAATGAATTTCTTGTCCATGCCGTGAAAGCCTTGCATGTCGATGATGTACTCCATGTTTCTCTCTTCAGCATGCGTCTCTGTCAAGAGCTGCGAATGTTCTGACTTTTTCGCGCTCGCGACTCGATTTTCATACTCTACTATCAAAAATGGCTGATATGCGGAGATGGTGGGGGAGGCTTGATTACGTAATCAGCCAAAGACCGTGAGAAGGAGCAATCATCAGTAACTCTTCCGCCCGTCTAACTTTCTTCTCGAATTGACGGGAAGGAGCTCTTGGAGAATTTGTTAGAAGTCTTCTCGGTCTCGTACGATTTCGTATCCATGGCCTTTGACTTCCTGAATACGTGTCCATGTTTTCAAGGTTATCGTTTGTTTTTTTACGTTAATATATGTGTGGTGGCCCTGAAAAGGGCCGATTGAGAATATATATGTGCAATCAGTGCGTCGATCTAAAGTGATAGTCCAGTGTTGCACACATGGCTATCATTTGCAGCACAATTTGATGAGCGGGGTTTTGAGCTGTGCCCTCGCCAATCATGTTCATCAGTGTTGAACGCAAATTGAGCAGTTGTACTGCCAGCACAGCGTTCTGCCTCCTGGTCTCCGTACTTATGGACTCAAGCTCTTGAGCCATAACTTGAAGCACCACATCAATGACTTGGAGGAACGATACCAGAGTAGAACTTCTCATCTTGGCGATTGCAGGCAGCATGATCTAAAGCTGCTAGTGATCATTCTTTTATAGGAAAAAATGTAGAAAGAGTGGGGGGGGATTCTCTCTCTCTCTCTCTCTCTCTCTCTCGAACGTTCGCTACGTAAAAACATAAGTTTGGTAGTCCTGAAAAGGATCGATTGAACTTAAAGTTTTGTTTACGAGTCGATAGACTCGTTGTACGGAATCGCACCACCCTGAGCCTCACGAGGACGGCAAGCTCGACGAGTGCGACGCCGGCCGCATAGCGGACACCGACCTGGGGTTTCTACAATCGTCGATCCCAGCCACGATGCCACGAGGATGGGCGATTGCGTCGAAGAGCTGTCTTCGTACTTGGTCGATATGTCTTCGCGGACGAGCGATCGGTGAGTCGCTTTGCTGCCGTGTTCTCATCTTGACTGCTAGCCGAAGAATGAGCTATCTCCTGAAATTTCTCACCTTTTATAGTTATCCTGCAGAGAAATGTACATTTGTTCATACGTTATATAAGTATTGGTGGCCCTGAAAAGGGCCGATTGCTTTTTTCTATCTACTGCTCCCGCAATAGATCTCGATTTGCCAGATAGTATGTTTCCATAACTATGAGACAATCGAGGATCTTAGACGGATCAGTTTCCCCATCTCGCTGCATTAAAAAATTCACTCGTAAGCGAATATTTACCACAGCTAGAATATCTCGAAGCCGTTGTTGGAGATGCAGTTGGCGTCGTCGCCAACGGCACTGTGTGAGATTTCTCGACTGACACATCTTCACACATCGAGAGCTGCGATAGAAATGACTTTTTTCTCGTTCGAGCACTCTTTATATTGAATAAAATTATTCCGTACGTTATGTGTGTGTGTTGGTGGCCCTGAAAAGGGCCGATTTATAAAAATCAATTTTCCATGTATGCTGCATACATCATAAGCAGATACATGCGTAAGAGCGGAGGATTCGTTATTCCATCTTCTCTTAACTTGGCATTCATCTCGAGAAACCATTGCCTTGCGCACATGATTTCTCGAAAATGTCTCTGCCTTCGGCGCTTCTCATCAGCGTACAAAATTTTTGGATAACACATCCTTCCGCTCTCGTCGCTCGCGCGATACTAAACGAATTTTCAAACTCTTAATTCTCTTATACTAATGTAAAGAGAGAGAGAGAGAGAGAGAGAGAGAGAGAGAGAGAGAGAGAGAGAGAGAGAGAAAGGAGAGAGAGGGGGAAAGAAACAAATACTTGTGTTTCCTACGATTATGTTTGAATTTTTTGTTGGCCCTGAAAAGGGCCGATTGTTTTTTGGCCCTGAAAAGGGCCGTTCACCTTGTCTTCCGCAGACGCGCCAACTCTCGGCGCCGCTCCTTACTGCGGCTTCGTGGGGCACTCATTGGAGCGATCTCGATCGCTCCATGAGGCACCCATTTCACCGCCAGCCACCTGTGCTGGTGGAGCGGAAGGAGCCGGAGGAGGAGGCGGCAGGTCCAAGACGGCTATGCGCCGTCTTGCCTTTTCCGGACGCCTAGGCGTTTCCGCAAAAGGTTCTCTCGCCGCCGGCGTGTAAGGCCGACTGCGAGAGTTGACCCGGCCCTCCTCCAGGTTGAACGAAGCTTGAGCTTCTTCTCCTTCCTGCCCGGGTAAGGCAGCGGCACATGCATCTACTACTTCGTTGGTCAGAGTTGTCATTGTCGTACAGAAGACAAAAGCGAACTGATGATTACGCTAACGACTTCTGGCTTTTTATAGCCGATCGTTGCGTAATTATCAGTGAGATTCGTTTTTATTACTGTGCGCCATCTGTTGCGTAGTCGAGGAAACAGCTCTAGAGCTGATCTCCCCCACTACAATTGCACTCGCTGGCTGCTATTAGTGCTCTCTCACGCGCGACACTCATGGCGGCGGCGGCAAAAACTTGCATCTCTCTCTGTCCGTTTGAAAGTCAGAGAGAGAGAGAGAGAGAGAGAGAGAGAGAGAGAGAGAGAGAGAGAGAGAGAGAGAGAGAGAGCTTTCTCCGACGTCCGCGTTGAAAAAAAATTTCTATCGTTGTATATATAGTACAAATAGTTTGTTCTAGTTGTTTTTTTTGTAGTCCTGAAAAGGACTGATTTTTTAAAATTTTCTTAACCTAAGAATACTCTCTCTTCGACCTTCAGTCGAAGAGAGGCATCGCATATCCGGATGCGGAATCCTCTAGTCTTCTTCGCTGCAACTTCTGCTGCTGCTCCGTACGCGACTCGACTACAAATGAGCTCGCGGACAGCTCGTCGCGCTCTTAATAGACGAGCGCGGACGTTGAAGAGAGCCCATGTTGCTTTAGTCCTAAAAAGGACTGATTTTTATTTCAAAAAAAAAAAATGTCCGAATACTCTCTCTCCGACTGAAGGTCGAAGAGAGGCATCACGTCTCTCCCGAGACGCGGGACCTCTGCATACTCTCTCTCTCTCTCTTCGACAGAAGGTCGAAGAGAGGCAACGCATCTCCAGATGCGGGATCCTCTTCTTCTTCGCAGCTCCGGCTGCTGATGTTGCTCTGTCCGCGGCTCAGTGAATACTGAGCTCCCGAACAGCTCGCCGTGCTCTTAATGCAAGAGCGCGGACGTCGCCGAGAGCCGCGGCTGTCCCGAGACTTCGTCACGCTCTAAAGCTAGAGCGCAAACGAGTGCCTCGGGACTGAGGCATCCTCTCTCTCCCAGGTCGAGGAGAGGCATTGCATCTGCAGATGTGGGTCTCCTCCTGGAGCCCTCTTCACTGGGCTCCAGCTGCTGCTCCATCCGCGGCTCGGCTTCGACTGAGCCTATCGAAAGCTCACCGCGCTCTTATGTTAAGAGCGCGGACGTCGAAGAGAGCCGCTCATACTCTCTCCCCGACAGAAGGTCAGGGAGAGGCAACGCGTCTCGCCCGAGACGCGGGATTCCCTGGGGGTCCACTGCTGCTGCTGCTGGTGCTCTTGTATTAAGAGCGCGGACGTCAACGAGAGCCCATGTTCCGTCAGTCCTAAAAAGGACTTATTTTTATTTAAAAAAAAAATTTCCAAATACTCTCTCTCCAACGGAAGGTCGGAGAGAGGCATCACGTCTCCAGACGCGGGACCTCTCCATACTCTTCCTCCGACAGAAGGTCAAGACGCGGGATCCCTGGGGGTCCACTGCTGCTGCTGCTGCTGCTGCTCCGTCCGCGGCTCGGCTTCGACTGAGCTACTTGACAGCTCACCGCGCTCTTAACTGCAGAGCGCGGACGTCGAAGAGAGCCGCGGCCGTCCCGAGACTTAGTCGCGCTCTAAAGCTAGAGCGCGAACGAGAGCCTCGGGACCGAGGCATCCTCTCTCCCCGATCGAGGAGAGGCATCGCATCTCCAGACGCGGATCTCCTCCTGGAGCCATCTTCACTGGGCTACTGCTGCTACTGCTGCTCCTGCTCGGTCCGTGGCTCCATGAATACTGACTCACGGAGCGCTCGTCGCGCTCTTAAGGCGAGAGAGCGCGGACGTCGAAGAGAGCCCGCGCCTCGCGCATCCTCGTCGCGCAGCCGATGCTTCGCGCATTGGTGCCGCGCATCCGGGCCCTGTACTGCTCGGTCCGTTGCTCATCGATAACTGAGCGTTCGCCGCGCTTATGCCTAGATCGCGCGGACGTCATAGAGAGCCCATACTCGCGCAATGACTTTAGCCTCGTTGATAATTCATTCCCAGGGTGGCCCCGGGTTATACAGCGACTCCGCAATACTACGGCCTCGTATCCCCCGGGTTATACACTGGCCCCGTAATACCACGGCCCCGTATCGCCCCCCGCGTTGGGCCAGAAGTGACATGCAATACCACGTGTTGGCCCAGAAGTGACATGGCCCAGAAGTGACATAGCTTACCTACTATTCAGCTACGCGATTTGCATATTATTGAAACTGTGCCGACAACCTTCCGCACTAAAGCCCAACAACTGATGACAATGACAATGATGTGGTCTCTATAAATGGAAAAAATATAGAAAACTCCAACATTGTCGATTTAATTAATTATGCTTTGCGCGATCGAAAGAAATGCAGTGTTACAGCTGGACGCTTACAATTTGCAAAATTATTGCGAGATATAGGAGTGCCTAAAGAATTTGTCGGGAATAACTCCTTGTGGAAAGCAGGCGCAGCTACAGCCGCTGTCAATGTCGTTGAGGATTCTGACAAATCAAAAATTCGTAAATCACTTCGTAGCTTAAAATCAGCAGAAAACGAGGGTATAAATTCACCTAAAGTCAAAACAAAAGAAGAGAAAAAAGAAGACATTGAAAGTGGTGAAAACGAAAATTACGAAAGCATTGACGAAGAAGACGGTGACAATACAATTATTTCGGCTGATTATCAGACACCTAAGTCGCGCCGGACAAAAAAAAAGAAAAATTTGGAGTTTGCTAGACATGTAAAATGAATAGAAAACTAAATAAGATTTATCACGATCCGTCTAAGACTTCGTCTTGCTACGGTATCGATAGACTTTATAAAACGTTAAAATCATCAAAATCTCGAATTAAGAAAAATAAATTACAAGAATGGCTAGAATCTCAGGATGCTTATACACTACATAAACAGAGACGATTGCGATATCCACGCCGAAATTGTAACGTATCCGACATTGATGATGTTTGGGAAACAGATCTCGCAGATCTTAAATCCATCAAATCGTAAAATGAAAATTATTCATATATTCTTGTTGTGATTGACTGCTTGAGTAAATTTGCTTGGGTAGAGCCTCTTTATGACAAAACATGCTCGAGCGTGACTTCAGCTTTCCGCAAAATTTTATCCAGGAGTCAAAACCGTGAACCGGTCATTTTACAGTCTGATAAAGGCAAGGAATTCACAGGTTTAGAGTTTCAGAAATTTCTAACAGAAAAAAATATAATGTTTCGAGTCGCAAGGAGTCCTGATGAAAATGCAGCCGTCGCCGAACGTTTTAACCGAACGCTAAAAGAACGTATGTGGAGATACTTTACGAATTTCAATACAAAAAAATATATCGACATTTTACAAAATTTGGTAAAGTCTTATAATAATACGCAGCACTCTAGTATAAAAATGACTCCTAGTAAAGTAAACATTCAAAACGCTTACGTGGCATATCAGAATTTAATGCAGAGATATGCTCGTAATTTTAAAAGACAAGAGCCTAAATACCACGTACACGACCTGGTGCGAGTTAGTACAGTTAAGAACGTCTTTTCGAAAACATATGAAGAAACGTATACAGAGGAAATCTTTGAAATTATACGCGTCTCACGTGCCAGAGCACCTTTTGCATATCCGCTGCAAGATTTAGCTGGAGAAGAAATTGACGGAATATTTTATGAAGAAGAATTATCCCGAGTTCGTGAAGATCTAAGCAAAGATACTTTTATCGTTAAGAATATTATTCGCAGTAAGGGAAAAGGTCAAATTAAGCAATATCTCGTCAGTTGGGCCGGATATCCCGACAAGTTCAATTCCTGGATACCCGCTAGCGAGCTACAACAATTGTAGAAATGAAAGAAGAATTTTACATACTTTTATCGAGTGCAAACAGCAAAAAATATTTCCCCGATAATAGCCCTTCAAATTTTAGGGTGCGGCTTTCTCAAGAAATTCAATTGCATGGTCACTGGAAGGTGGCACTTGTCGAAGTTCATTACCCTCAAATAATATTACACGTACCGGATCACGCTGAAAAAAATTGGATACGCATCGCAACTCTTAATATTAATCAAATCAACGATGAGATGTTAAAAAATTATTTGAGACCTCCGATATTTCAAAATAGTAGCAGTGCAGATCAGATGGATGTAGAAGAGGTTAATTTGCCCTCAACTGTACTCTGTGACTATTTCTCATGGAAATTATAGTAATTTGAAAGATTTAATAAAGGAGATAAATGAATTGCGTTGTTATGTCCCACCTACATTCTCACCTCATAGGTAGGACATGTATTTGAGGGCATGAAGTATTTTTAATTATTTGTTGAGAGCGCGTACTGAATTGTTACTAGCGGCTGGGTTTAGACTCGTTACCCGCTCCGATATGTACTTTTAGTGTATTTATTTGCCTTACCTTTTTCTGCTTCACTTGTCTTATTTTGCTGCGTCTGCTATCCTCGTCTTTTTCTCTCTGCTTGCTCGTGTTATTTGGATAATAGGTGATAGGTCGTTGAAATGATGCACTCACAGTTTTCTTTTTGAGTATGATTGAAAATATATTTGCTTCTTAAATTCACAATTGAGTACTTGGAAGTACAATAAAAATCTCCGCAAATTGACGAACCACGAGGTACGGAGTTCGGACTTAAACACGAGACTAATTAAAATGAGGCCAATTCGACTCTTTTAAAGCCTGAATGCGTTGACCAAAACTTAAAGTGTAACGCTTAATAATCAGTTTTAAAAGTTTAGCGATTGCCGAATAAGTAACACTGCTGACTTGTGTTACTAAATTACAGCACGCATTCAAAATACAATCTTTCGAAATTAACATCGTAATTCTCTTCGTGTATTTTGAATTTTGAAATCTAGTTTAAAATTTGTAACTCATAGATTAAAAATAAATAACGTCGTAGGACGTTACAGCGTTATGTAAAAGATCACCTAATTTTTGAAATTAGCGATAGAGGCTTTATAAGGATAACTAAAAAATGTAAGGAAAATGCAAGTCATAGCATAGAAATATCCGAGCCTATAAGTAGGATTTTAGGCTCGACATCCACCGAGCCGATTATTCTAGATGATAAATGCTCAACTTACACATTTGACAATCCTGCTTCTATGAAAAATGGCCTACCAACTATGATAAATATTTATTCCGACATTTGCAAGCCTTATATTACCGGTGATACACAAACACCTCTCTTAAGATCTTTTTTGATAGATAAAGATATGTATGATTTCGGATCGAGTAAATCGAAAGAATTTACATGGCTGAATTATGTATCTTTACAACTTCTGATTTTCGGACAGTTGAAATTAATATAAGAGATCAGCAAGGCAATATTGTACCATTCGAGTACGGGACGCTCAGTGTTGCACTACACTTAAATTACACTTAAATTTATCAGTAATGGCTTCCACTCATTATGACGCGTATTTCGATGCGCAGGTAGGACGTGGTGATGATTTACTGGATCTAATCGACACTGTATATGCAGACAGAAATCCGCAAAGAGGTTCCGGCATTGGTGGGTGCTTGAGAGGGATATACAGGAGTATTTTACCGCTTTTAAAAAGAGGATCTCGGGAATTCGGTAAAGAAGCTGTACGTGCAGGATTTAATGTCGTTAAAGATGTTACGCACAATAAGGTACCTCTTAAAGACGCACTTAAGCGACGTATACAGGAATCTGGACAAAATTTAAGAAGAAAAGCAGAAGACAACTTGGATAGGTTACTAAACGGACGCGAGTATAAGAAGGTGAATTCACTGTCGGTGCCTCATGCAATCGCTAGTAGCGACGGAGAACAGTCGAAAGTTGAGCCTGAGAAAAAAGTTTCCAAAAAAATTAAAGTAAAATCTCCTAAACAGAAGAAAGACAATAAAAGTCTGCCCGTAAAAAAGAAGAAAAAAAATCAGAAGAAGAAGTTACGCGCGATAGTTGATATATTTAAGCAGAAATTATTAAAATGGCATTTTTACATAGCTCATCTTGTGAGTGCATGAAGGAGGAGTTGTCTCTACAACAATTCCTCCAACGCAGACGACAATTGAAAGATCGCAATGGATAAATTATAAACCAATATCATCTCTATCGGATGACTCACCTATAGAATTTGTCATCCCTGGTTCTGGAGAAGAATACATAGATCTAGCTCATACGATGTTATATTTACGAGTGAAAATAAAAAACGGATCCGAAGAAAAACTTACAGACGAAGATGATTATAAAGTTGGTCCTGTGATTAATTTTCTTCACTCTATGTTCAATGAGATTGAGGTTAGATTTAATCAGAAACTCGTGACACCAGCTAACAATGCTTATCCATACACGGCGTATATAGAAACATTATTAAATTACGGATCTGGAGCTAAAACTTCTCATCTTTCATCCAGTCTATGGTACGATGATACGCCAGGATTTATGGATTTAAACCTAGAAGTTCTTTAACAGAAAAAGAAAAATGCATCAACCTTCAAGGTTATCTTCATGCAGATATTTTTAATCTAGAAAAGTATCTTGTAAATGGCGTTGAAGTCCGAGTAAAACTTATAAGATCGATAAATGAATTCTGAATAGTTGAAGCAAGTTTGCTCATACGAAGATCAAAAATAAATCCGGGTGTTTTAATAGCTCATACGAAAGCTTTATCAAAAGCTACTGTGAAAAATCCTCGGACACGCGTTGAAGTTAAAACCGTTACTATGCGGGGTGGTGTCCTCGGAGAAACTCTAGACAATATTATACTTGGACAGATGCCGAAAAGGGTTATAATAGGATTCGTGGATAATAAAGCTTTACGGCGATAGAAGATACAGTCCTTTCAATTTCAAGCATTATAATATAAATTTCTTTTCATTGTACATAGACGGAACACAATTGCCTTCAAAGCCGTTAGAGCCAAATTTTAAGGAGACTTTATACGTTGACACACTGGAATTCATTTTATGAATCAAGGGAATAATATTTCGAGAGAAAGTTATGCCAAAGGAAACTGCTTGTTTGCCTTTGATTTAATACCTGAACTATCCGCTAGTAGCACAACTCATTGGAATCTGGTAAAACACGGCAGTATGAGAACAGAAGTATGATTTGCCGAACCGCTAGAATCTGCAGTTAATTGCATCATATATGCCGAGTATGATAATGTTCTAGAAATTGATGCTTCGAGACAAATTATTGTTGATTTCAGCAGTTAATGAATAGGTCATTGACTTTTAACATTTTTGCGCAATTATACGCGTTAGAACTTGAAAGAGACTTTAATAGTACTTCGATCGTCAATCTGAACAGTTTACTCTTGCAATGGATTATGTTGTTGAAATACAAGGCTTCGAGAACGATAAGGGCTACTTAATTCCTAAAGAAGTAGCTGCTGTGTCTGTTAGAAAGAATTTTTCAGCACATTGAGTAATTAGTTCTGTGTGCAATTTTGGCGATTTGTCAATAAGTACGCGTAAAAAGAATAACTGGCTTACGCTGTACAATCACGGTATAGAATGGTTCGAAGGTGATGTACTTGAAAAATATCTTTTTGCGAATCTCCGTGAATTATCTAAACATGCTGGACTGATCTACACCCAAGGAACTGAAAAAGCTAATTTGTTGTAACGTATAATGGCTCGAGAAGTAATAAATATAGAGGAGGAAATAGAGTCTCCGTTATTTGATAAAGGAATGTCGTCGCATGCATTTTGCATTCTTCATTATACGAAAAATTCCTCGATCGAGTACAAATGGGCGTTAAACGAGGCTAATAAACTTAAATACTTGTTACTTTCTCAGACAGCGATAAATTTACAGAAAGATTCCGAAGAAGAACACGATGAACAGTCTGGAAATATCGGCTCGGATCAGATTCCGAAATTTTGGACAAAACCTGCAATTATTGTATCTAATACGGACGATCATACTAAACCTGGTAAACATTGAATAGCTATGTACGTAGCCGAACTTGAAAGTGGGTATTATTTCGACAGTTACGGGGCTCCACCATCAAACGCTGATCATATAAATAGACTCCGACAAAATTGTAAATACTATAGATGGAACACTATGAAGATGCAGAGTAAAAAATCAGATGTATGTGGTCAGTATTGCGTGATCTTTTCGCATTTTCTGTCAAACGGCTTAGGGATGGACAAATTTAAAAATGTATTTTCCTCGGATTATAAGAAAAACGATGAAATTGTTTTAGAATTTTACAATAATTTAGTTCGTAATGATCTAAGCGGCCAAAAATCCTCTGTATGTCATTGCTATAAAAAAAGTGTAATGAAATGTAACGATCAATGTTGTAAAAAAAATCGTTTATAATTTGAATTCTTAATGATTTACTAAATAGTAGAATATTCAGCTGTAAATCGCTTACTTGACATTTTCGTTCAAATACGCGAATGTCTTACTAAGCTATCTTTAGGTCGATGCACCTATAATATACACGTACGCAAAATGATGACTGCATCTTTTCGACTGTTCGCTCGCCATTCTCGCAGTAACGCTCGAGCAGGTAACATTAAAATGGATCATAAACGATTTTCCAATAAAAAATGTCTGTGTTACCAAGACAATCTTTCATTAACTCCTGGTACAATTTAAACGCAAGCAATTCCAAAATTATTTCGATTGGGTTAAAAGAAGATATTCTAGACGGTTATCTAAAACCTGTAATCACATTAGGCAGAATCGGCCAATCTGTTGAATTGACGGCTGAAGAATGGAGTTGTTTTGTAGAAAATTTTGAAGAAGTCTCCGACTTCTTTCAAGAAGAGGGACACGTTCGCTGGAGAATGCCCATTACTATCAACGAAAATGTTTTCATTGTTTTTACTACGTCATATAGTTCTAAATCAGTGATAATCGAGAAAAAAATTTATTCTAACCCGTCTACGCCGAGTGAACTTACCGACGATCCAGACAAGAAGAAGCCACGCACATATATTCCATATGTAAATTTCAAACAAGTGACTTTTGATAATCTAGTGCAAATTACAAATTTAATTAAAATTAAAATAGCATGTCTTCAAAGTATATCAAGCACTGTTGAAAAATGTAAAGAACTTATATTTCATTGTAAAAACGACGAAACACTCAAAGATTCCAAATTACTTATAAGAGAAAAAATAATGAGCGATTTGAGCGAGAGTGGTAGTTCTATTGTTAAAGATAATCCATATTTATTTAACACTATTTTCAACGAATTATGTATGCTTGTATAATATATATGTAATTACAACAATTGGGTTTTTATTCTTATTAAAAAAAAATTAATTGAATAAAAATTAATAAATGGGATAATAAACATTGATAATTTAATAAACATATTCATAAAGTTCTTTTGTATATTAAAGAGTTTTAATTAATATTTTTCTTTGTCATATTAATATTAGAGATTTTATTATTATTAACTTTTTACTAAATAAATAATTTAAAAGTAGTATACCCAATCACATTTATACGAATTCACACATACAAACAAATTTACTTCGAGCATGGTCGTTGTATTGCTGATTCTGCTTCGTTGAGTTCAGTCACATACGTCGACTCCCCACCTTACCACCCGCTCACTCATTTCTAAGCGCGCTTGCCGAAAGTGAGAAGCATCTACTTATCTGAGCTTCTATTAACCGTACGGAGCTTCTGAATAGCGCATTTTCTTTGTAATTTTATACTGCACAATTTTTCTCTGTTGTTGTTTTATTCCTACTCCCGTATTTTTCGACTTCTAAGCGAAAAACCAAAAAAAGACTCTTTAGCGCCTTTTTTGTTTATAACAAATGCCCGGCGCAAAACTAATTTTAGCATGACACGTCTATTTAAAGTACGCATCATTTACAATCGAATGGCATAGGTCCCAACCTATATTTGTGACCTTGAATGTAGAAATCTCTATTACTTGGCTCTTCCGAATTTCGAATAGCGAGCTCGGCGCAGAGTGTGGCTACCCTAACTCCTCCGGCCACGGAGCCGACGGCTGAAATCTAAGAAACACTTTTTTGCAGCTGCTTATTGCTTGTCAAAAAGCTTGCTTAAGAGTAAGATCAATAGTTTCACTGTACAGTTCAAGACTTGAACTTCAGGAATTGAACTTCAAAATATGGAAAATCACCTTTTCTTATAGCGTTATTGTACATTGAAAAAAAAACGTATCTCGGTTCCTATTGGTCGTACCGAGTCCATCTGAGGCTTAAAATTTCGATAAAAATCTCACCTTTGTAATAAACTTATTTGTAATTCGATTGCACTTAAATATTGTGTACAGTGAATTAATTAATTACGTACTTTATAAACATTTGCTCCCCGGTACGCCCCTTATATAAATTTCGCAGTTTGCAAAGTAGTATATTGAAATATAGCTCTTCTAGAGGACGTACAAAAAGCTTAAACTATATGAGATAATTTTTCACTTGTTGCCAGCAATTTGAAAATAACAACTTTTTCAACTTTCGGTCCTTATTGCACAAAAACTATAGTAGATAGAAATAGCACTTATTGAGTACTACCTTGCCGTAGAATAAAGGAAACATAACACAACTTGTTCAATAATTTTAAACAATTTTCGATTTTGGCAGAATTCACGTTCATTGCCAATTTACAACTAAACTATTAGATATAGACATATGCCACCGCTGACATTTTTGTGCGAAATTTCATACGAAACAACTTTTATTTGAAACTTTTTTCTCTGCGATCAATACTTTTTAATACGCAGAGGAAAAACCAAAAAAAATGCGAAATTCCGACTTTAATTGTTTATAGCGAATTTGCTGTACAAATTCAGTTGTTTGCAGGCTCGGATTAATAATGTACATACTCTTCCGAATGGTTTAAGCTAATAGTATTGCTGTTTAGAATTTTCGCGTGGAAAAATGTTAATTTGATTGGCCTAATGGTACCGATCGAAAAATTGTAAAATTCAGTAAATCAAAAATATCTTAGTAATCCACGTATTTACAGCTTCAAACGCTTGTTTATTCCATACATTATATCGAAACTGACTGAAATACGTACACCTCCCTGTATTTAGCGTATAATATAAGCAGTAAAATTAGTGTAATGATTTGGAGGTTATGTGTGTTCCATGAAATGCTCAAATAATGGGAGAAAAAGCGTTTCATCGCAAGCAGAGACTGATCGCAAGTTAGGAACCGAGTATTTCTCATAGCCATTTTCTAGTTTATAGGCCATTTTAGATATTTGGTTTTCTACCAAGGAATTGGATAAAATTCGGAAAAATCGTCAAAAAATCAAAAAATTTGGAAAAGTCAGGAAAAATCTAGAAAAAAATCAGAAATAATAGGAGAGGAGAGAAATTTGAGAAAAAATGAAAAATAATCGATACAGTTCGGAAACATTTGATAAATCGATAAAATTTTTATAATAATTATAATAAAAATATATTGGGTATAATAATAATTATATGTAATATTTTTACCATAACAATTTTGTGTGTTTGCGTATGTTGTATGCATACACACACACACACACACACACACACACACACACACAAAATTATTATCATTAAAATATTACATATAATTATTATTATACCCAATATACAATTTTTATAAGAATCATTATAAAAATTTTATCGATTTTTCAAATGTTTCCGAACCGTATCGATTTTTTTTTTCATTTTTTTCTCAACTTTCCCCCCTCTCCTATTATTTCTGATTTTTTTCCAAATTTTTCCTGACTTTTCCAAATTTTTCGATTTTTTTACGTTTTTTCCGAATTTTTTTCGAATTTTACGGATTTTTTACGATTACCGAATTTTTTACGATTTTTCAGAATTCTCCCCGATTTTTACGAATTGTTTACGATTTTTACGAATTTTCTCTGATATTTACCCATTTTTACGATTTTCTATTTTTCTCCGATTTTTACGCATTTTTTACGATTTTCTAATTTTCTCCGATTTTTCCGAATTTTTCCCGATTTTTCTGAATTCTTTTCACTGCTTATTTCTACTGTAAAGCAGATTTTTAATTCTCGCAGGGTTGCCACTACAAAATTTGAAAAAAAAAATGTTATTTTGAATAAGCAGCTTCTTGAAACGGACTCCGAATAAGTAGCTTCTTGAAACGGACTTTGAATCAGCAGCTTCTCCAGCCGGACTCTGAATAAGCAGCTTCTTCAACCGGACCCTGGATAAGCAGCTTCTCCAGCCAGACTCTGAATAAGCAGCTTCTTTAAACGGATTCTGAATAAGCAACTACTTGAAACGGACTCTGAATAAGCAGCCTTTTAATCTCAGCCGTCGATATAGACTCTTCGTGTTTATTTCTTCCTAAGTACTTAACATACTATAGAGTACATTACAAAAGGGTCATTTTGAATCATTTCTGATGGCGCCGTGAAGCGTTACTACGTAGTCCGCTATACATGTATGATTCGTCCATCGCAATAACATAACCTCAGTATGTCCATCTGTTAATGTTGTACTACAATTAAAGTCTTAAATAAATTCAGACGAGTAATTTAGTCAACGTTTTTAGTATAATAAAATCAAAAACAATTGCTTTAAAATTTTTTATAATTATATAATATTTTAATTAAACATATTTCCAATAAAAAATATTCCTAAATTTAATTTTAATTTGATTAACCTTATACTTCTAGGTTCATGTAGTAGCAGATGCACCACATGGTGTTAGTTGGGATAGTAAAAAGCATACCGGTTTTGTCGGATTAAAAAATCAAGGTGCAACCTGTTATATGAATTCACTACTCCAAACATTATATTTTACAAATCAGGTATGATTTTTAAATGTTTATGTTGAATATAAATGTTAGTGCGAGAGGTGATGGCTACACTGCTTTAAAGTCGAGAAAAGTACCCGAGGTCCATTGGTCTGAGGGGAATTTTTCTCCAAAGTATTCGTTCAGTGTTACTTTAAATTCTTTTGCCTCATAAATGTAAACCAGGGGAGTAGAATAGAATTGATTACAAAGTATTACATCTCTTTTATTTACCAGGGGATCTACCTCCCACGACTGCAAAATATAAGATCCATACGATCGACGAGGTTCTTGTCTATGCAAAGTATGAAATTGCACCTCAGGTTTTGGATGAGGAACTTTACATTAACTGCTTATAGTCCGGGAGTCAGGGAGTTCAAAAGCAGCTTATCAGAAAGTTCACGTAAGAGTTTATTTTATCGCTGAAATGTGTTGGTAGCCACTTATTGAAAATAGCCCTAAAGTCTCGACTTCGGACCCGATCGGGAACATTGTTATTATTGTAAATAAGTTACCAAAATGCATTTTTTTCCAGTTTTTCTTGGTTAACTTTTTGTTACTCAATTTACGCAAAAAAAAGTAGGGACAAAACTTAATTAGCATTGGATTTTCTATAACATATTGTTACGGATATAAACGGGGTTCTTTGCCTTTGGGCAGAGTAGTAACTCCGTATAGCGGATACTTGTGATTATTAGTTTATTGGCCAAAGGAGTAGTTCCGAGCCACTCGAGAGCCGACGGATCTCTGCCCGCTCGCTCTGCGACACGGCCGGTCGTAGGCGAGCGGTACCAGGCCCAAAAGTGCATGCTCTGCACCTTTTGCGCCTGGCAACAGTCGGCGGTGGTGTCTCTTGCTAACGACGCTTTTGCGCATCGTCGGCGGAGACACCTGAGCTGCCACGGCTTAAGTCCGTGACACGTCCGGACCGCGTAGGCTAACGTCCTCGTCGCCTAAAAAAACAGTCCGAAAATGCTCACACCGACTGTGCTGTGTGCAGTGTGTATGTTGTATGTATGAGTATGAGTAGGTGTTTGCGTGTTTGTGCCCGCGGATGTTGTGGAGGCGGCCGCTGCCGCCTTTACATATCCTGGTTCGGGCTAAATACAATTTTGATTTTTGATTTGTTTTGTTTTATATTTACAGTAATTTTTACAATAATATTTGTAGTTGTACTGATGGTGTTAACAATATTATTATTGTAATGCCGTATAGTATGCTGTGAAACAAATATATTAATGCTATTGACAATAATAGCAATGATAATGGTAATAATAATATAATAATTATATAATAATGTAATAATTGTATATGTACTAATTATATATGTGATCATTATATATGTGCTATGTGTTAACAATATATTATTAGTTAGTGTTAAGCAGTTTAATTCGGGAAAGCCCTTTCCATTTTCCCGGCGTGGCATTGGGAACGACAAACATTCCTTTTTCTTTTATTTTTTTGCTTATTCTACTTTGAACTAATCGAACTGCAGATTTTTATGTTCGGCGCGCTGTAGTTCGGCAACCGTGCATGTTAGCATGTCGTCCCTCATGAGCGGGAATAGACTTTGATAGTCCTTTTGTTCGTTCGTGAAGGGTCCCGGGCCCTTTTTGGATTTTAGTCCCGATTACGGAGTTCAAAGTTCGATTTCGCGGTAGTGCGATCTGTGCGTGCGGATTTTGGGCTTCGGCGTGCCGTAGCACGGAGGGGACGCATGTTAGCGCTTTTTCACTCTAAGGTGGGCTTGAAGGTCGCATGCCCTTGTATCCGTTCCTGAAGGGCATTGGGCCCTTTTTGGTTTTTTTTTTGTTTCCGGTCGACTTCCTCATTCAGTGCTTTGTAGCTCTGCAACGGGGGCTCGGAGCCAAAAAGCACTCTATGGTGGCCCTCTTGCCCAGGTTTTGCCCTGTCGATTGTGTCTATGGGCGGTGTGATCGCGTTCCTGGTTGGCCCAGGAAATGGATTTGGGCCGGCGGCGCCGCTCTGGTCGGTGCTGTTTATACCCGCCGACCTTTTTGCGCAGCAACGACGTTTTAGGTGTACCCCAGTCGATGCTGTTTATACCCGCACGACCTTTTTGCGCAGCAACGACGCTTTAGGTGTACCCCGGTCGATGCTGTTTATACCCGCACGACCTGCTTTTCGCGATTTATTAGTGTAGCTGTGGTAACCCATTTTGTTAGTATAGTTGAAATTGTTATTATATAAATGTGTTAATTACCAATCATTTCCTAGTTTTTCTAAATATTCCCTGAATACTTAATATTAAGTGTGTTGCCTATATTTTAAGCCGTTCTTCGATTTCTTATCGCTGAGGCTGCTGTTACGAGGCGTTTTGACGCCGCTTCAGCTGTAGGTCCTTCAACAACTCCAGTTCTACCTGGTTTTGTTGTTGTCATAGGATTTCTTCCAGCGGTCGGCGGCCGCGCCGATTGCTATATACATATGCTCCGACGATTGCGCAGAAGAGGATAACCGCTACCAAGTATCCTGTGTACTTAAAATACGTTGAAGACTCGTTCAGTATCTCTGTGTTCAGCTGCTCGACCTTCCGGCATTGGATGTATAGGTTTTCTTTGGTTATGGTTGAGAATACCCAAGAGTTGGCCCTGTACCTCCTTAGCCATAAGGTGTCGCGCAGGCATTTCACGCGGATGTCGCAGCTTGCCGATCGGGGATTGTTTGATTGGTGACGATTTTAACTTCGCACGCTGCGTTACTTTTTGACCTCTCTCGCGGGTTTGATTTGATTCGCTGACGGCGAAGTATTGCGATTCCGGCCATACGTAGGCCACCGTGTCTGGCGCGCCCAGCCCTTTCTGGATTGTCGGCAGAGGTGATGCCTTGAACAGTTTGAATTTCTGAACGTCTAATAGTGGAATGGCCAGGATGTATATCTGGTATCCATCCTTGACCAACACCGTAAGCTTAGATATTTCTAATATCGCGATTTCTGACAATTTGTCTCTGATTAATGGAAATTTTGCGTCGTTTGCTGAATTTGTGACCATTTTGTAAGAGTTCTTTATCCCCTCTGGCGGCATTACACGCGGGTGCGCGAGCCCTTGCATGGCAAACAGTATGGCATCGGTCAACACTTCCGTGTCTTGGTTGAATTGCACGATGTTAATTTTCAGAGTGGAAATTTCGTTCTGCAACGCCGCGCTATTGCTCGTTTGTAGCGAGTTCTGCGTGAGGAAACGCGTAGCTTTCGGCAACGCGCTGATCTTGCTACCAAGGTCGGATAACTCCCGCTCGACAATTTCTGTCTGGTTCGCGAGAAGTGTTGCTACGGTCTTGGTGTCGTTTGCTAACGTGTGCATCGCTCCATCGATTTCGCTCTTGTCGGCCTCAGTTAGCGTTCCGAACAAGATTTTGTGGAGTGAGCCGATGATCGGCAGCAACGATCTTTGCGCCCCATAATGTTCCCCGTCTATACTTTGTACCGTTATCAGTTCTATCAATCGTTCAGCTCGGCGGTTCGCATCTTCGACGCCTTGCTGCAGGTCGTTTTGTGTCGCGACCCGGGCCGCACGCTTCAACGATTACGCGGGCCTTTTCCGCGAGTGTTTAGCTCGCCTCGAAATACGCGCATTAGGTTGATTTTTTGTATGATCTTCCAGTCCGTACTGGAGGTGGCCAGCGGGGCTATTTTGTCTATTATTAGCCTGACGCTCCTGTTCAGCAGGTTGGACGAATGACGAGGCGTCCTGTCCCGAAGCTCCTCCGCGCGCATTCACGAGGCTGAAAAGCAATTAAGCTATTGTTATTGAGTGCTCAATGTTGTTGCGGTGCGTCCGGTGCCGCGTAAAAAAACAGTAAAAAAAACGACTTATCCCGGTTCGGAATTGTCAGGTTCTTCTACCGCCCTGGCTAGTTTCGTCAGGTCGTTTGAGTTTGTTTGCGTTTCCAACAACAACAA
>JACCIB010001661.1:0-25732 GCA_018906965.1 Philotrypesis tridentata | reverse complement strand
AAATACCCCACCATACAATTAATTATAGAAATAAATGTGAAATAATTATAAAAATAAATGTGAAAATTAATAATGAATGGAAATAATTATGACTCTAAGACAGCTATTTACGATAGACAGCTTTCCCCGAGTTATTTTCGCGTGGGGTGCAAATAACTCGGGTGTTCCGGCGTGAACTGGTGCAAGCGGTGGAGGTTCTCCTGGGCTTGTCGCAACACCTCTCGCGACACGTGGGCGTTTAGTCTCGGGACATACGGGCCCTCGCTCCTCCACTCTTGTGCGCAATGCGGGCAATCGCGGACGGTGACGTTACGACGTCCACACCGATAGCAGAAGATTATGGACGCGTGTACGCAGCTCCGATAATGATGTTGTCCACCACAGTTGAAACAGCCTGGTAGTTTCGGCAGTACGTTTATCCAGCGACCTTCTATCTCCATCCAACCCTCGTAGGCTGCGTTGGTGGGATAAGGGTTGGGCCGTTGCTCGCTTCTCCTTGCGCTACATTCGGCTCGAGCGTGCGTGGAGGTGGCAGTGTCGCGGCGCTCGTCCACTGTGCTTATGAAATCTTCCTCCGTAATCCGCACGTTGGTAGGGAGAAATCGTGGCCTTTTTACGCTTGGCGCCGGTGGCTCAGGTGTCATAGCCTCCGTTTGCGTGGCGACTTCTGCGGTACGTGCCTGCGAACTGCTGCTTACATCGCTCGTTTGTACCGCGATGGATTCGACGGATTGTTTTGGTGGCGTCTCCGTTTGTACCGTCTTCTCAGTGGCCGGATTCAACGGATAGATTTTCATACTTGTCATAACCGGTGGCGTAGGCTTTTTTATTTTGCCTAGACAGCAAGTTGTGCCTGGAAGCACGCAGGGCCTTCGCCGGATTTTTTCTTCCCACCTGCGCTGCACTTCCTTGAAGGCCGGCAATATCTCCGGATTTTCGTTCAGGAAGTCCGTAAAAACCTCCTCATGCCCTAATAGTGGCAACAGCGGATTGTCTGGCGATCGCTCCCGGATCATCCTTCGTATCTGCTCGATCTCTTTTTGTTGTTCGTCGGTACTGTCGATCTCCTCCTCGCTGTTTATTGAGATCGTCTCGACGTCCGGCTGCATATCATCATCGAGATCGCCTTCTTGCAGCCCTTCGAGTGGTGGCGTTGCACACTCGTGCATGTTCTCCGGAGGAACTACAACAAAGTCCTCCGGAGACTCCCCCTCCCCTGTGGGAGAGCCTGACCCAGGCTCTGCAGAAGCACCGTTAAAACGCGGCGATGACGGAGGCAGCGAGAGAACTTCGATGTCGGAATCATCCGACCCGGCGTCTAGTAATAGACGCTCTTCCTCCTCCGTGGGAGATTTTGCGAGCCGCGTGGGGTCCATGGGAATGGAAAGATAGCTACCCGTTGCTAAATGATATATGATACGTTAGATAACAAGGTAAATTATTAAACCTGGTAATGCCAATAATATGAATATGCCTTACTTTTCGCCGAAAAAATTTTATTCAAATTTTCAGATAGCTGTGTTTTATATCTCAGGTACAAAACGGTGAGATAGCCAAGGTACTGTAGATAGCTCGGAATTGCAGGAACACCTATGTAGGAATGGGATTTTTAGATATATATGGTTTTAGATCACACACATGCACTTTCGCAACCAACTTATTATCTACAGAAATTAGTTCGTATACCAGTGGTGAGAGCACTTTAGAGACAGTGTAGGGGCCTTTGTATGGGTGTGTCAGTTTGGCCGCAAAGTTTTTTGTGGCATCTGACAAAACTCTATTACGCATTACTACCTTGTCTCCTATTTTATAGGTGACTTCGCGATGTGACTTGTTGAAATGTTTCGCTTGTCTTTCATGCGCTTTTTCCGCGTTGTCTACGACCCAGTCTCTAATTGCCTGTAATCTATACAGCCGTTCTGACCATTCGGTCACGCTCCCTGGCTCTACCTCTTCTGCACTTTGTATCTCTTTTCTTAAGCTGTGTACAGGTAATGGTTCGCGTGCAAAATTTAAAAATGCAGGTGTGACTTGCGTTGAGGAGTGTTTTGCGGTATTAAACGCGAATCTAAAATCATATAAGTGTACATCCCAATCTCGATGGTCTTGCTCTATGAAGGCGCATATCATAGATTTTAATACTCTATTAACTCGTTCTACCGGGTTGGCTTGTGGGTGATATGGTGGAGTTGTTGAGTGTTTGATGTTTGCGCTTTTGAGGTATTCTGAAATGTGTTTATTTATAAATTCCGTGCCGTTATCGGTAAGCAAAACTCGCGGTGTGCCCCAGCGCGTAACTATTAAAGTATGGATTGCAGTTTTTATCGCGCTACCCGTTGCGTCGCGTAATGGCTGTATTTCTATCCACTTAGTAAATAAATCTTGCATTACTAAGAGATAGCGCATGCCTTTCTTACTACGTGGAAAGGGACCCATTATATCCGCCGCAATTACGCACCACGGATGCTCGACAATTCTTTGGCCTAATAAACCTGGTGGTGTGAATTGACTTGCTTTAATTTTCTGGCATATATCGCAATGCCTAATGTAATGTACTATATCTTTGTACATACCTGGCCAGAAATAGTTTTCTGCTACGCGCGCGTGAGTTTTTTCTATGCCGAAGTGTCCGGATTGCACGTTGTCGTGTGCGTCGTATAGTACTCGATCTCTGTCGTTTGTTTTGACAACTAATTTCCATTTAGTGTTGTCTTGCTTGACTGAGTCGTGTAACGTCTCGTCTGTTTTGTGATATAGTATGTTGTTCGCGGTGTACCAATTGTGATATTTTTTTGGATTTTTGATAATTTCGCCGATGCGCGTGTTGTACCAGTCGTCGTTGGTATCTCTAAGTGCATTTAATTCGTCGGTCGAATTTTCGTACATACGCGATAAAGCGTCCGGCACGTGATGCATCGCGCCTTTTCTGTGAATTATTTCTACGTCGTATGCAGTTAAGTACATAGACCAGCGTGCGAGTTTTCCAACTGGCTTTTTAAGCGATTTTAGCCATTGTAATGAGCTATGATCCGTGATAATTTGGAAACGCGTGCCTTCTACATACCCACGAAATTTATCGATTGCCCAAATAACGCCTAAGCATTCTAATTCTGTAGTTGTATAATTCTTTTCCGCGTCAGAGATGGTACGGCTTGCATATGCGATGACTCTTTCCTTGTCATTAATGTTTTGAGTTAAAACGGCTCCAAGGCCAACCGTGCTTGCATCGACTTGTATTATAAACGGTTGCGTGAAATCGGGTCTCATTAAAATAGGAGCATTCATTAATCGCTCTTTAATTTTTTCAAACGCGTTTTGTTGTTCCGATTTCCACTCCCACTTATAATTATGCTTTAATAGTCGCGAAATTGGATCCATTATTTTCGAATAATGTTCAATGAATTTTCTATACCATGACGTCATGCCAATAAATCTACGTACTTGACGTAAAGCTTTCGGTACTGGATAATCGCGTATTGGAGCAATTTTTTCTTCGTCAATTTGTAAGCCGTTACGATTCACGAGATAGCCCAGATATCGTACTTCGGAGACGCAAAATTTACTCTTTTCTTTATTGATAAATAAATTTGCATGTTGTAATTTACTGAATACAATTTTTAACCATTCTAGATGTTCTTCAAACGATTCGGTAACTATAATTAAGTCATCAAGGTATGAATATACGTGAGGTTGTAGTTCAGGTCCGATTAAAGAATCGACTAATCTCTGAAAAATTCCGGGCGAGTTGGACATGCCATACGGAAGTCTTTTGAAATGAAAAAGTCCTTTACCGGGGACTGCAAAAGCTGTGATTTCCCGACTTTCTTTTGCTAATGGAATTTGTAGAAACGCTTGGCTGAGATCGATCGTAGATATATATCGCGCGACGCGCAACTTATCTAATATTGAACTCATAAGCGGTAAAGGATATGCGTCTTTTTTGATAATCGCGTTAACTTTACGTAAATCTAAACAAAATCTTCGCGAGCCGTTTGGTTTACGAACCATGTGTACCGGTGACGACCATTCGCTGTGCGATCTTTCAATTATGTCGTCTTGTAGCATTTTGTCGACCTCTGCGAAGAGAATTGTCTCGATTGCCGGTGCGACTGGATACGGGCGTTGTTTAATCGGCGCATGATTGTTAACGTCGATTGTCGCTTCGATTAAGTTTGTTTTACCTAGTTTTCCCGTTATGTTCGGTAATTGTTTCTCTAGAAACTGTTTTAATATTTCTTCTTGCGAAGAAGTTAATTCATTTAGACCGTTGCATGCGATCGTGTTGTTATCATTATTTGCAAATTTGGAGAAACAATTTTCGAACTTATGTCGTTGTAACGGTTTGGAATTGAAAGCGTAGTCTAAGCTATTGAAATCGATCGATATGCCGAATGTCTGTAACGCGTCTAAGCCTAAGATGCAATCTTGATCTAGGCGATTCAAGACTCTAGCTTCGATGATTTTATTGCGATTTTGTATATTGATAGGAAGTTGTATTGTTTCGCGAATTTCTTCGATATGTCCTAAAGGTGTAGTGACTTGGCCTCTGATATTTGTGTTAATCGGCAGATTGTTCTTTTGTGCGATTTTTCTTATTTTATTGCCAATAAAAGTTTTGCTAGCTCCGCTGTCTACTAATGCTTTGAATTTATTATTGAGAATATGAATATGTATATATAATAGTCCCGATTTTTGGTTAGGTATCGTGTACATTTCGTCGTTAATAGGTACGTTTTCTATTATTAAATCGTGTTTTGTCGGTTGTGGAAAATAATCGTCACTTATGTTTTCGATTTTTATTTCGCGGATTGAATTGATATCATTTAAATAATGTTCAAATGTAACGTTTTCTATAAGATTTAAGGTAGCTAGTGAATTTTGCGTTTTGTCGCGACGGTCGATAGGTAAGATAGCTTTATTTTCCGTTTCAGGCGTACATAATTCGCCTAAGATAGCTTCTCTTTCATTATTATTGTTTATATTGTTATTAAAGATAGCTGTTTGTTTGTCGCGTGAGACCGTTGTTAATGTGTTAGTCGCATCGGCCTCTGTATGCGGCTTCACGTTGCATTTCCCGTACAAGTTGGGCAATTAGTTTCTAGATAGCCTACTAATCCGCACGTTTGGCAGTAAATAACGGGTGGATTGCACGTCGGGCAATACGTATATTTTACTCCGATTTTTCCGCATTTGAAACATATCATGCGTTTAGGTGCTTCGCAGTTTCGCGAAAAGTGTCCCGTTTTACCGCAATTATAACAAAGCGCGTGTTGTGACGGCGAGCGCGTGTTGTTATTTTGAGCATTATTTGTCGTGGGATTACGTTGCTCGTTGTTATTGTTGTATCGTTTGTTGTTTCGGTAACCTAAATTATTTAGGCATTCTTCTTCTTCGTCAAAGATAGCATCTTGATCATGTGTGTTTTGATTGTCGCATTCGTCATTGTTTTCGTCAGTCTGCAAGTTTGCTAGATGGTGTCGTAAATTGCGCGTGGCTTTATTTTCGCGATAGGCAAGATCTGGTAAGAGTGATTCTTCCGCGCTTGGAGGCGGTTTGTAAGTACGAGCGATTGATAGGCTTTTCTCTTTTCTTACTGCGTACATTTCCAATTCTTGGAATGTAAATATGTCTGCTCGATCAATTCTTATTTGTAATCTCGGTAACATGTTGCGTAAAGCCATATCAATTTCTCGTGCTTGGCCTAAAGGAGGGATCATTCGGTCGAACATGGCTTTGATGTATGTGAGATAGTCGATTACAGGTTCGCGTTCTCCTTGCGTGCGTCTACGCGCGTTTTCCATGAGCGCGAATTGAAAATCTGCGTCCGAAAATCGCGCGCGCCACGCATCTTCGAATTGTTCGAAAGTTAACCAATTCTGAGCATTAATTCGGAACCACTGTAATGCTACGCCTTGTAAGAAAAATGGCATAATTCCGAATAAATCGGCATCGGAAATGTGCATGATGATTCGACCTTCTTTTAAGCGCGTTAGAAATTCCTCGCTGTCTTCATCGCGTTTGCCCGAGAATTTAATATTCCACTTTCTGATAAAGTCAAACGCGTTAATCGGCGTCGGCGGGGCCGGTCGTCTTTCTCTATATCCTGGATCGTCAAGGTTATTGCGCAAAGTATTTTGTCGATTATTGTTTGATCGGTTTTCCGGTTCGGGTGCAGTGATATTGAACTGTACGCGTTGCCTATTGTCGCGATTATCGCGATTGTTATTTACTCCTCTGTTTTGCAAGTTGTTGTTAACTGGAGCATTAGGTAGGTTTGATCTGTTTTCGTTAAGATAGCTAGGTATTTCGTTTGATCTGTTTTCGTTAAGATAGCTAGGTATTTCGTTTGAACGCGTGCGGTTTGTGGGCACCGGCGTAGATGCATTTATGTTTTGTACAGGCAGCTCATCTAATGTGTCTCGACGGTTAGGAAATGTAGATAGCAATCTTAAATTTTCTGGTGACGTATAATTTTCGCGTTCATTGTTAAAAATTGGCTCCGGTTGTGTATTTTGTTGTGTATTGTTTTGCGCAAAGGGAAAATTAAGTGTGTTACTTGAAAGATAAGCAGAGTCTATAGAACGTCTATTGGAATTATTTTGCGATTGTGTATGGGGTGTTCGCTGTGTATTAGCTATTCTAGGAATCGTCCCTGTTGATGTGTGCGGTCTGTCGGACGCGGACTGAGCTAAGTTAAGTTCTACCGGGCTAGACGTACGCGGTGCCGTTACGATTGGCTCGATAGAATTTAAGCGGTGTATCGCTCTTTGCAGCTCGGCGCATGTAGGCGGCTGGTATGGCGGAGGTGGTTCGCGTGGCGCTATAGGCGGTGGCGGAGGTAGCGGCACATTAGGTTGTGCGGCCGCCGCTCCGTCTGTGCGCGCGCCGTTTGGGCCGTCTACGTTATGTTCAAAATACATAGCGTCTGCTAAGCGCCGTTGCAGCTCAGCTGGGGTGCCCGTTGTACTTAAGTGTCTATTATTTAATTGCTCTATTATTTCGTTACTTGAGAGAGCGATTATTAGATCGTTGATGGATGCTTCGCTTAGCATCGTATAATGAGATACAATAAGTAAAATATATTATTGTAGCATGCGTATTGAAATATATGTTGTTAAATATATGATATTATATATGTTGTTATTCGAAGGGGATTAAGTGTCGAAGTCCTTCGACTCTTCGAATATTCGTAGAGTTTATTATTGTCGCTATTCGGGGAATGTCTCTCACCACTTAGAGTATACTTTACATGCGGCGCAGTTCCACGGTATGCGAGAGGATCGGACGATGTTTACGATTGCTTTGTTTTCGAATTCGTTTCGAGTTTCGAGGGACCGATCCCGTTTATACTTATTTTACTTTCGACCGTTACTGCGTAGCCTAAGTACGTTTCGATTGTTTTGATTTATACTCTATCGGTCGACGGTGTCGCTGTGACCGTAGAAGTGCGTGAGAAAGTGTCGCTCTGTTGTCGTCCGGCCGCACGTGCCGATCAGCTTCGGGCCGCGCGCTCGACAACAGTGGACCTTATGTTTACTAGGGATTGAGTTTATGGCTATCGGTCGTTTCGCTGGAAATTTTCTCGACCTCTGTGCGGCATGCGCGGCGCAGCTGTCGATAGCCGTTGTAAATAATATTTTCCAAGTGTTCAACCTTTCTCTCTCGAATTCTCGAGTAGACCGTTGGACTTAGAAAATTTTTGTAAAGACAGCGCGATGTACAATAGTATTATTGTAGGCAACTGAAATTGTACGTAGATTAACTTTATTCTACGTATTAACTTTAAGATAGCTGTATTGTATGAAATTTTACAACATATGTGTAAAACGGAATATGTATATAGAGATAGCTTTTCGAAGATAACTAGAAATAAATTGAAAGATAGCTTCACCTACTATTAATCTAATTACTACCTGCAAAATAATTTCTAACTAACCACTCTATTAGAAACACTCGCTTTAATCATACACACTGTACCTCGAGACAACGAAAGTTATTTGCGTATAGATGTTAAATTCCATCAATCCACACGTGTATGGGCGCCATTTTGTAACGCGATTTGTCGTCGTTCTCGCGCTACGGGCCTCGTCCCCGTTGGAATCTGCCGCTGGGATTCCGGGTAGGCGCCAGACGCAGCCCGCGTGCGTCGGAGTCTCGCGACTCCTTGTGTCGGAGGCAAGACTCGTGTACGAGGACGAGGTTGGTGTTTGGGTGTTCGGGGTTGGGTTTGGCGCGGATTCGCTCGGGCTTCACCGGCTAGCTCAGCCCCAGATATACCGGTGGGAGAGAGGGCGGTTCGAGTGTTGGAGATACGCGAAATAAGGTCAAGCTATTTAGTAGATTAACAATTATTTATTCAACTTTTAACGAACAGAATGATAATTACAACGTAAGACAGCACGAGTTTTTATAAAGAGGACAGCACGACTTTAGGGAAAGATAGCTTGAATAGTACACGTAAGACAACACGAGTTTTCAAGGGGAGACCGCACGACACTTAGACACTGATTTGAGTCCTCGCTCGACTCTCGCACTTAATCACTACTTTGAATCCGCTCGATTCCGCTCTTATTACTAAATCAGACGCTACAGACAGCCACAAAGATAACTAAGATAGCTTGACTCTCGCGCGTCTCGAGGTATTCGCAATCATACAAAGTCCGCTCGACTTATACGTTCACGCGTGCCCGCTCGGCTTCCTTTCAGAAAACAAGAATAGTCGTGCGCGACCACCCTGTTCGTCGCACGACTGTTTAATCTACGTCGGGACTTAGCGACGCCCGCGGTCCAACGACTTACGGCGACCTTCGCTCCCTGCTAAAACTACTTCTCAGACGGACGAGTCCGCTCGACTCGCCGACTAAGACAACGCACTTTCTCACACTCTATTCACTTTCGCACCGAACGCAATAATTCCGCGATCACGATAAAATCCTTAAATAAGAGAAGACAGCAATAGGAGGCAGCTATTCGCGGAGATATAAAATGCGTACGCGAGACGAAGACCCGATCTCGCGTGGAACTGCGCTCTTCAGCCCGCAAGGTAAAACGTAGATAACAAGAGAACCAACCGACCTTCTCCTCAATTTCCTCGGGATGACCGCGAAGTCCTCCTCGTCGTCAGACAGCTCAATCGTATATCACGCACAAAAAATCAAAAAGGCACTGGAAATTTCCTTCGGGAGTTCGCGCTGACGTCCAAGCTGGAACGGCCGGGGCAGGAGAGTGCCGGCTCGCGCTCGCGTCGCTCGCCTCGGACTCTCGTGCTCCCTCGCCGCCGTTCGGCGCGCTCGCTCATTGGTCGGTTCGCTTGGGCCGATGGCCCGCGCTTCGCGGCGCTACGGGCTCGCGCGCCTTACGCTCCGTCGATCGCTACGCATGCGCTCTCGGCGCCTCGACTATTCAAACTGCTGGAGCAGACAGCCGCGAAATACGAACGCTCGTTTCGACAGGTAACCAGACAGCACGCAGACAATTTATTTATTATTAGATAACAATTAAATCGCGAAGTACGATGTAACTCTCAGAGCTCCCGTCTGTCTCGGCCGTTGATTCTTGAAGCTCCTGTTACATCGGGCGCGGTACGCTGCTTTTTACTTCTAACATCCGGTGCAGGTGAACAACCATGGCGCTGGTCCTGCTGCATCAGACGCTCACGTAGGAAGACCCCGCCGCACTCGTTATCAGCGTCCGACGGCTTACGATAAGCGAGTGGAGCTAGATGCCCTGCTTGAAGCTGGATAACTGTCGTCATGCCGACCTTGACTTCCTTCTCGACCAATTCCTCCTCTCTCTCTCTCGTCTTGGCATCGAAGGAGTCTATCGTATTTTTCGTCTCTCGCCGTTGTCTCTCCGCCTCTCGCGTTGTTTATTAACCAGAAATAAACAAACGCCATTAATTCATTCATTCAATCATCATTCACTCTACCTCGAGACGCTCTGCCCCGGCAACTCCTGAAGCTTGTGGCGTGGTGAAATTTCGCCACGTTACAATTTATACCCGGAAAGATAGTACGCATATCTTTGTAATCTATTATCGGCTGTAATCGGTATACCTTTCCGTGGTCCTAAAATTAACTCGAGAGCCTTATTGTCTGTACGCAGTATTATTTCTCTCCCAAAAATGAACTGATAAAATCGCTTAAATCCAAAAACTATCGCCATCGCTTCTTTGTCTATGATTGCGCGTTTTATTTCGTTTTTCTGAATTTTTTTAGACGCGAATGCGATTGGTCGTTCTGTGCCGTCTTTATAACGGTGTGATAAAATCGCAGATAACCCATAATCGGACGCATCACAGGCTAATAGCAGTTCTTCATTTGGGTTAAAATGTGCCAGAAATTTAGGCGATATCAGTTCATTTTTTATCCAATTGTAGGCATTTTCGCACTCTTTGTCCCAATTTGATTTCTCTTTATTTTGCAAATCATATAATGGTTTAAGCTTTGTTGCTCGAAATTTAAGGAACCTTTCGTAGAAGTTTACTAGCCCTAAAAAAGAAGCTAGTTCTTTTGGATTTCTTGGACGCGGCGCATTTATAATCGCGTTTACCTTCGACCTTGACTTGTGTAAGCCGTCTTTATCGATAACAAATCCCAGTACTTCTAGTCTAGGTTCCATAAATTTACATTTTCTCTCATTTAGTCTTAAGTTACAGTCTTCTAGTCTTTCGCAGACTTTTATCAAATTTTCTTTGTGTTCTGTATCGTTTTTACCGGTTACATATATGTTATCGAGATATGCGATAGTTCCTTCGATACCGCGTAAGCATTCGTCCATTTTCCGTTGCACGTCGGCCGGTGCCGGTGCTACTCCCTCCGGAATTTTCGTGTATTTATAAAGACCTTTATGGGTAACTATTGTTAGCATCTCTCTGCATTTTTCATCGACAGGGAATTGCATATATGCGTGCTTTAAGTCTAACTCGGTAAATTTCTCTCCCCCTTGGAGTTTTGCGAAAATATCGTCTATAGAATGTAATGGATATTTGTCTTTTAATATCGCGTCATTTAATGTAATCTTAAAGTCACCGCAAATACGAATATTGCCATCTTCCTTTAAAACAGGAACAATTGGCGTTGCCCATTCGGATGATTTTACCTGTTCTAAGTGCCCGAGACTTATTAGCCTATCCAATTCCCTTTCGATCATCGGCTTTAATGCATGTGGCGCATGTCTACATTTTAACGCAATTGGTTTCGCATTTTCTTTTAAAGTAATTTTTAGCGTACTTTTATTATACATTCCAGGAGTTTCACTAAATAATGTCTTAAAATTTTCTGTAATATAATTTTGTAAACTTGTTTGTATTTTATACAATTCATTTCCTTTTGAATGTGGTATTTTTAACGGCCATGCTTCAAATTCTCCAAGCCACTCTCTGCCTATCAGAGCTGGTCCTATACCAGGTAATACGAAACACTGTAAGCATTTTTCCATATTGTTGAATTTTACTTGAATATTTTGTAATTTGCCAAGTGGTACTAACGATTTACCGTCATATGCTCTTAAATTTTTATCGGTTTTTACGATTTCTAGATTTTCGAAAAATTTGTTGTATATTTTCTCTGAGATAACCGTAGCATACGTGCCCGTATCTATTTCAAACTCGACGTTTTTGGAATTTACATTTAAAGTTACAAACATTGGCGAAACCTTAGTGTTTACATGCGCAATATTATGTACCGTTTTCTCTAATTCAATGTCGCTTTTAATTGAAAAGAAATCTTCCGCAAAGTCTTCGCGTTCATTTTCGGATTCGCTATTTGAATTTATATTCTGAACCATGCTTTCTTTTTGATTATTCGGACGAGCATTTTTACATACCACTGCCAAATGACCTTTTATGTTACAGTTGTTACATTTATTTTCGCGATAGCGACATTTCGTGCTCTTATGGTTTGGCTTACCGCAACAAAAACAGGTTACTCTGCGTTTCTGGGGCCTATCCCCAGACTGCTTTTGCTCTCTCGACGTAGACGGCAGTACCGCCTGTTGTCTGCTTTCGTTTATACTCTTCTTAGGACCCTTGACCTGTTCTTGCCATTGCGATCCGCTTCTTATAGTGTAAACATCGTTTTTATTCGACTTCTTCTCCAATGCGTTTATAGAATTCGTTGCGTTCTTTACCGCTAATTCTTGAGCTACTGCTATTTCTAATGCACTTTTGAAAGTTAAATTTTTGTCTTGGAATAATTTTATTCTAATATCTTTGTCCCAAACACCGCAAACTAATTGATCCCGTAGTGCCTCCTCTAGTTTTGGAAAATTGCAATATAATGCCAATTTCTTGAGCTTAGCTGCAAACTCAGCTATCGTTTCATGCGACTCTTGTTTTGCTAAATGAAAATTGCAACGTTCCATTGCCTCTGCTGGAGCTGGCTTTAAATGGTCCTTCATAGCTTTAATGCATTCTTCATATTTTTTGTTGATAATTTTTTCCGGAGCGACCAGCTGTTTTAGCAAAGCGTGTGCATCGGGATTCATTTTCCTTACTAGATTTGCTACTTTTATTTTGTCATCTGTTATATTTTTTGCAATAAAAAAGAATTCCATAGACTCTTCAAATAACTCCCAGTCGTCGCCTAAGTTGTATTCGACTTTTTGGTCCGTCATTGTGCTGCTATCTGAACTATGGTCACTTCCTTCTGTATCTGAGGAGTTTGAGTCCTCTGTTTCGGTTTTATTTTTATTTTCTTGTCTTATTATTTCGCGTAGCGTTTCACGTATTAAGTTGAAATTTTCATTATCGTCGCACTGTATGTTGCGACTCCTTAATTCGGCTATTAATTGCTCTTTATTTGCCGTCTGTACCCAGCTTAATGTTTTCTTATCCGGCATAACATTTCCTTCTATGACTGACTCCTGTGTTTGTTTACACTATAAGTTTCGGTTACTTGACTAAGCGTCCTCTGATGTTGTGCTCCGCGTACGACACTCGTCCGAGTTTGGTATGTAGCTTCTGTTGAATCTTTTCAGAAAATTTCACCGTGTTCTGGAGCCTGTCTCTACCAACACGAATTTGATTTTCTGGATTTATTCTTATTACCACGTATAAACTTTACGTGTCTCTGAGCCTATCTCGACGAGCACGTTTTCCACTTGCACCCTCGGATTCTTTATACCTCGTCGCCAAGATTGTAGTGTCTAAGGTTTAGAGTGGCTAGTTATTAAATATACACCCAGTGTTGCTTAAGGTATTTATTATAATTAATAATAATGGTATTATATTATAATGTAACTACAGTGGTCTTTAGTAGCACTCATAGACGGAGGTGTGTACCGGTACGTGGTCAGTACGTAACTGCCGAAAATGCCGAGCGCTAGTTCGACGTTGCCGCACACATACGTGCGACACGTTCCTCGAATCTGTGATACATACATCACAATAACTACTGGTATCATTATTCGCTTGTGAATTACTAGTGAAATCTCGAGTTGTTTGTCATTATCCAGTTCTTTGGTCACTTAACAATTCATCTATAAGCGTTTTAACTTGATCTTGAGCATCTTTAGTACCGCTAACTGTAATCAATGTACTATCTCCATTTGTACATTCTTTGTTTATCTAAATTTATAATAAACCAACATTAGTAATAGTAATATAAATTAATTCAGATTTGTTGGTACGAAAAGACGAAAAGACAAACTGACTTGCTCCTTTACCAATCAATTTTCCTAACTTACTGATTTCAATGAAAAAAGTTGTTTTATCTTCATCATCCTGATTTGAATTTCTACTTGAGTCTCGCTTTCTCCTGTCATTTCGTTCACCTCTATTAGAACTTCTTTCCCTACTATTTCTGCGATTATTCCAGCCACTATCACGTGGTCTTCTAAAATTATTACTTTCATATTGTTGATCATTACTGTTGTTAGAATTCCAATTTGTACTTTGTGTTCTGAAATGAGTTCTTGCTCTGACGTCAAATCCATTCGGGCAAACTTGTTAGCTGAAACTATGGCTGAATCCACTGTATACACTGTACATGTACTCGACTTCTCTTTCCTAACAACTTTTATTTAGAGATATTTATTTCAGTTCGAGAGAGACCTCGAGAAACCGGAATATTCGTCATCCTGATTTGAATTTCTACTTGAGTCTCGCTTTCTCCTGTCATTTCGTTCGCCTCTATTAGAACTTCTTTCCCTATTACTGCTGCGATTATTCCAAAAATTGATAATATTCCTAAAGAAAAAAAACTTATTAGTATTACCCTTATTTAGGTAGGAAACTAACGCATTACCTGTGCCAGCTCCGACATCCATAACTACTTTGTCTACGAATTGATCTTCCTTATTAAAAATAGCATTTTTATAAGCAAGTGTTCTCTGTTTGTCACTCAACATTAATTGATGAACCTTAAAATCATAGAAGTATAAAGAAGAAACAATCAATTAAATTCAAATAAAGTACTTAGATTCAAATCTTCATAACTTTGAAAATAGACATTCGGGTTCTCATTGTCTTCGATCATTATGTTATTGTGTAATAATTATTGTTTTAAATAAAAAAAGTCGTCAATATAGGTTAGAAAACGAAGTATCCTGCGATGTCAGATTATTAAAACTTAGTTCAGTGATCATTCATTAAAAAACAAGCACTTTTTTATAACATAAAAAACAAAAATCGAGATAAAAAACAATCATGTGTAATGCAATCAAATTTCTTTCACCGGTAAGTACCAATACTTTTTCTTAGGACTAACACCTAGTACACACGCGCAAAGGCACTGACGCGGCGACGCCAATAGATGGCATTACTTTCGCTTCACGGAGTCGCAATCGGCGATCCCCGATCCCGCAATTCCTAATCTGAAATGTCGGCCTGCGCTACCATCTCTGTCGAGATCGATTATTTGCTCCCCAAATTTAGGAACGTGTATGACACTGAGTAGAAGTATCATGTTTTGGAGGATCAAAATTCCCGATCAGGCAATGAAATCGGGAGGAAACGAAATAGATATCGTTTTAACTCTGGGAATTTGTTTAGTAGACATGTACATAAACTATTTGTATAATGTATTTGCATAATGTCATTGCAAGTTGAAGCTCTTTATATAATAACATGTACATTTAATAAAATAAACCGTCAGATAAATAATACAAAAATCATATATTATTATTGAATTTTTTTAACTACATAAAAGTTGTTAATAAAAAAAATGTAATTTTGAAAAATTAACCAAGCTCTTTTTGCATTATCTACTTTTAGACTAACATGCATAGACAGCAGAAAAAATAAGTACGTTATCAAAATAATGACGTGTACATTTTTTGACTCAGCAATCACAACTGTGCCATGAAATTTAGAAAAAATGTAAAATATTGTTATTTAAATAAACTGCATATTACAAAAAAAATTCAAGCAAAAAACAATAATTCATGTATTTTTTATGTGGCTTTTTAGTCAGGGAGTCAGAGAGTTCAAAAGTGGGATATCGAGCATTTTCTTCCAAGTTGAATTTTATTGTTGAAATATTTTAGTAGTAACATACCCTAAATTCTTTACTTCGGACCTGATCGGCCACCTTGTTATTGTTGCGAAATAAACTTCAAAAATGCACTTTTTTCAGTTTCTTGCGATTAACATTTCTGTAAATCATTTTATGTATAAAAAGAAGGTAGAGGTGAAAGTTGTTCAGCATTGAATTTTCAATAAGATACATGTATGCTAAATGCAAAATAAACTTTTTTCGTCGCTAAATTGCTGAACAATGTTTTTCATTTTTTCACATTGCTACATCTAATAAAAAAAGTTTTTTTCATCGTATAAGTGTTCAAAGATGACTTTTTGTACAAACAATGTATAAATTGGTGTCCGATTCCGATATCTCAAAATGGCGTCCTATTGCAAAATGATTTACCCGAAAATTTCGAATTCATTTCCAAATTGCCTGTGGAACGATATTTTGATCCAATCGCTTTTAATCGATAGATTATGACGTACTTAATAAACGCTAAAAAAACTTTTTTAAAGTTTAATTTTTAACAACAAATAGTATTTATTTCTGCCAATTTTCAAGTTACAGAAATGTGATAAAATGCATCTTAAAGTATGTAAAAAACCACGAATTATCGTTTAAATTTTTTTCCGATCCGACCAATAGGAGCCGAGATACAAAATTTTGTTTAATCAACGGTCACGCTGAACCTACTCAATATTTTTCAACGAAATTTCGTAAAGTGCTTGTGGAAATAATGCTCTAAATGCATAACATTTTACCTGATAGTTCTAGATGGCTTAGATAGTCTAAAACAGCCAACAAGCTATGCGAGTTCAGCGCGAACTCCGGCCGGGCGGCGCGGTAGTGGTTCATTAGTTAATAATTAGTTGTTAATTGATTATCTCGGCAATCAAAACTGCTATTGAAATAAATTTTTTTTTATTTAACGTGTTTTTTCTCAGCTTTAACACTTTGTTAACTAAATTATTATAAGCGCAATGCAAACATCAGAAATTGCTGTTTTCTAAAAAAATCCTTTTCATGCTATATACTGTCACGTACGAGCAAAAGCTCAGGTGACCAGCCGGCCTGATAACCGGAGCAGGCCCGATAGCCGGAGCCGGCCCGATAGCCGGAGCTGCCGCTGCACCAGACGCAGCGTCAGCAGAGAACAGGCCGGCCGAGAGCTTCCCACGGCCAAGAAGTGCAAGCTTGCACCTTGGCCGCGTGACTGCGAGTCTACGAGCCGCAGCTCGGAGACGACGCAGGCAGACCTCCGGCGACCGCGAACAAGGGCAGAGCTTCTCTCTAGTAAGCTCAATAAACCATATACGCAACGTACACACCTGTCTCGTGTCCTCACTCCTACCTACGCGTCTGTTACAGCTTTTGGCATCCCTTCAGGATCCCGAAACGCGACGCGACGACAGTGTACGTGTGTCGTACCTCGGCAAGTTCGGCAACGCGTGCGTGTATGCGTGATTGCGAAGCGTCTCTGGGACACCAAGGGAAAACAGGACAAAAAACTAGTGTGGTGCAACTCCATCGCAATCGATCGACTCCATCGACCTCGAAGGGACACAGTGAATCTCTCCCGCACATCCGGAGGATCCGACGAGCGTCTTCGCCTGTCGACAAGCAGCTACGTGCAGCAAGACCAAGGTCGCTACACAGCTCCCAACAAAAAACTACGAGGAGCCAACAGCCACGCTGCTGCACCACTTCGTCGCCACGCGACCACCGCCGAGGCCAGCGAATTTTTTTTCTGGGACTAGAAATCTACGAGTACACTCTCGCAGCACCACGCCATACAACGCACATTACCGACTTTGCCAATCGCCCAGGTTGCCGAGGCTCGAAGCTACTGCTCGAGCTCAACTTATTTAAACAGCGCACATAGGTGCGCTCGCAACCCAGCACAACTGTTGGAATTTTTGGTGCTCCTTCCCACATACACCGGCGAGTTTTGCGTCGAAGCATTTACAGGAGCACCCACACCATCGCACCTAACATTCGGACGTCGATCAACCGAGAGCCAGGGTCACCAGCACGGCCAGCATCCCCCATCGCCTTCAGCGTCAACACCGCCCCTAGCAGCCAACACCAGCGTCAGAACGCGTCGCAACAAGATGCATCTTCGAGCCGTCTTCTTACTGTAAGTCCGCCTTCAAGTTTTGTGCAGTTCGGCTGGTTAATTGCTTGCCCCCTCGTCACGCGTAGATTTCGTATCACGGGACACCGCGCTGATACGGTTTGCATCCGAGAGTCCATCGCCCCGAAGCATGACGAAGACAAAATTGGCAAAGGCCATGTCCGTGTTGAATTTAAAAGCTCGCACCGGGCACTCGGAGAGCGAAGCCGACGGCGGCAAGCGCAGCGGTAAAAGCGACCCGGAGACGCGGAAACGCATAAAGGAAGCGTGCGCGGTCTACAAGTCGTTCGGACGGCTATCTCCGGAATCGCAGGAGCTAATGCGTAGATCGCTACAACTTAATCCCCCCAGCGGCGGCTACGCGGGATTTCGGCAGCGCGAAAAAGGCGCGGCGCACGCGGCGGAGTGTCTCGAATCACCACACTATCCGGAGGGCGACGCGTCCTATAACGATGATGATAGCAACGCGACGTTTGTAATTCCGCCCAAAAATAAGATTCCCGAGAGTTCCGGAGCCATCAGCAAATTCGTCCCCGGCCCAAAATCCCAGATCGACGGGCCGATGCCGGGCACAGCGGCGGACGCGGGCAGTGTCCCGGACATTTGGGGCGCACTCGGCACCCCAATGGCAAAACCGGCACGCGTCCAAATAAACGATAGATGCATGGCGGGGGTGTCCAATTTGCTCGAGATCAAGCAGATCGCGAAGGTCGATATGCCGGGTGATACATACGCGTTAGGGGGCGACTCTGGCGCGGTATGAGTTCCGAAGGCAACCGGCGCCCCGCAAGCGACACCTCCTAGCCTAGGGGCATCAAGAACTCCCGCCCCCGATGGCGACGCAAGCCTGTCGGCACCACCCCAGCCTACCTCCCGCGAATGGGAGGCGGAAAGACTGCGCCAGGTGCTCCGCAAATACCTTGCGGAGGAGGACGCGACAGCCTCAGAGACCGCGGCCATCCTCCAGCAGGGCCTGCGAATGCTGGAGTCAGAAAAGGGTGCGGCCAAACAGCTTTTCGTCACGCCGCCGGCGGCCAGGGGTACGAGTTACAGCAACGCAAACACGAAGCGCGTGAGCGCAATCCCCGCGACGACGCGAGCTCACCCCGGTATGGACTGGCTAGCCACGAGCTCCCCCGGGGAAGGCTTCACGGGCACCCCCCAACCTCGCGCCGCACCGGCCGTCACGAGCCCCGCACCAGGAATAGGACCACCAAGCCCCTGGGGGAGCCATCGGCGCACACCCCCGGCTGACGACCCCGGCAGTAGCCCCTCCAGTGGATCCGAAACGGGGGCAGGGAGCAACAGGTCCCGCCGCAGACGGCGGCGCCGAAGCCAACAGGCCCGATCCGACGGGACAAACGATCGCCATCCCCCTCAGCGCACGGGTCCCGGGCGTGGCAGCCAGACAGGCCGACGGGCCGAAGGAGACGTCGGTACGTCTATACCGCGACCGCGTCGCGAGTGCCAGCCCGGCTTCACGCGGTCGGGTCTGCCAAGCCTGGCGCACCACAGCCAGAGTAACCGCGACGGCCCGTCCAATGGAATGCGGCGGTATAACAATTACCACCGCGACCGACGGCACAGCGAGGTCGGGCCACCCGCCTTCAATGCGCGCGATACACGGAGCCGCGAGCAACGCATACAACGCACTAGCCCTCCCCGTGGATCACGCCGCGCAGTGCTCGATCGTCCTATCGACGACCGCGGGACCGGCGAGAGCTCCGCCAACGGTCAGCGCGAACGGCGCAGAAATCCCCCGGTAGCATCCCGCGAGAGACGCGATAGTTTCCCGGATACCCAGGGGCACAGATATGACGCGTCTCATCCGGGACGACAGGGGGACGCAAACATCGCCGACGGCAGCCCACGCCTTGACCATCGCCGTAGAGCACCAGTCCGGCTCGGCACGCGACAAGGCGCTGCGCGGCACCACGACGGCGACCCGGGAGATTCCGACCATAGCTGGCACAGCAGCTATTATACAGCAGGGGGTGGGAGGACCAGCGACGGGTTCGGGTCGGATTGCAGCTCGTAATACCGACACCAGCGCAACCCCGGCGACCATCAGCGCAGACGCGACGGATGGTCGGACAGCGACGGCGGCAGACGTGGCTGCGCTCCGGACGGACGTAACGATGGACGCGACGAGCCGCGAGGCCCACATCGAGAGCGACGTGATAGCATCGATCCCAGCGCGCACCGCAGACCGGTCTCGCGAGGCGAGACAGGGGACGACCGTCGCGACTATGCACCAAGGAGACGGGAATACTATTCCCGCCGCGCGTCACCCCAGCCGCCAATGATGCCTCCCCCTAATCCACCGCCACCCCAGCAGCCAGCTATGCCACCCCCCAACGCGCAGCCCCCACAGCCCCCGGGCGTACCCCCACCCGCCCCACCGCCACCCCAGCCGCCCCGCCAGACGCCACCCCAGCCACCGGGCCGGCACGAAAGTCTAGGGGGTGGTAACCTTGTGTTAGTTGCGAGCATGGATTGCAACCTTTCCTCGACGAAGGTTACGCCGCCGCAGCCACTCGGCGCGCCCCCGTCAAGAGAGCCCAGAGCAAGAAGGGCAGCCCGCGGTATCGTGAAGTCACCAGATGACTCAGACGCGGACTCATGCTGCGCTCACCTGCGTTTTCTTACGGCCGGGCGTACGCCGCCTATCGTTAGCTTAGAATCATCGCAGTTGCTCTTGGGGAGAGCATCGTTCTTCGTTGATTCCGGAGCGGACATCTCCATTCTTAAAATCGACAAGCTCGCAAGGGGAGTCCCAATCAATTTCCAATATAAAATCACCATTCGTGGGGTGACCAGCGGCCTTGCCCAAATTATTGGAGTCACGACCGTGGCAATCCACGATATGATTTGCGACGTGCACATCGTGCCCTCCGAGTTCCCAATCCAAACTGACGGGATCCTGGGCTGGGACGTGATCGAGGCGCTGCACGGCAGCGTCGACGCAGACACCAGATGCCTGCGCCTCGGCGACCTTACCTTCCCATTCGCGGAAGATGAAAAAGTATCAATTCCCCCACGGGTGAGAATGGTCATCAGCTCCCGCGTAGCAAACCCTGAGGCAGTAGTCGGATGGATCCCGCTGCAGGATATTCACCCCGACCTCCTATTCGGCAACTGTCTAGCCGAAAACAGAAGCGGTCGAGCGATGGCCGAATGCATAAACACGAGCAGCAAGGAAGTGACGATCCCGACTCCGGTCGTTGAGATCCTGCCTTGTTGCTTAGTCCCGGGAAACCCCTCGTGTGAGGTCGATGGGGACGGCCAAACAGAGGGAACGACCGGAGGAACTGCCGACATTAGGCGCCTAACTCGCGGCCAGGAAGAGCACTCCGACTATAGAGAGGTGGAGCGCCTCAACGCCGCACTGCAAGCCGATAACGCAGCAAGAGAAAGGAGAGTCGCGAGAATCCTGGAGCTCGCTGACCTCGAGAAGTGTAACGAAGAAGAGATCGCCCTGGTGAGGGACGTAATAGACGAGTTCGCAGGTGTCTTCGGACTGGACGGAGAGCCATTGCCGGCGACGCACCTGCTACAGCACGAAATCGTCCTAAAGTCCAACAAGCCTATACGTACAGGCCGCTACCGGTTCCCACCGGCAATAAAGGAGCACATGGCGAGAGAGCTGGCTAAGCTCCAGGAGCAAGGGATAGTCGAGCCCTCCAGCTCTAATTACTCCTCAGCGCTTTGGATAGTCCCCAAGAAGCCGGACGCTCAAGGAAATAAGCGATTCCGCCTTGTGACTGACTTCCTCGCATTAAACGAGGAGACCGAGGGGAGCTGTCACCCCCTGCCGTTTACCAGTGATATCCTCGAGAACCTGGTGGCAGCCAATTACATCACCGTCATGGACTTGAAGCAGGGATACCACCAGATTGAAATGGATCCCAAGTCCAAGCACCTGACGGCCTTTTAGGCGCCGGATGGGAAGTCCGGCAACCAGCTCCTCCAATTTAAACGACTAGCCATGGGCCTAAAGGAGGCAACGCTGACCTTCACCAGAGCCATGGACCTGGCCATGAGGGGCCTACAGGGCGAGGAGGTAGAGGTGTACCTGGACGACCTAATGGTCTTCAGTGAGACCCTCGAACAGCACGGCGATCGCCTCCGCCGAGTGCTGCAGAGGCTCGTGGACGCCAACATGACCGTCGAGCCGAAGAAATGCCAATTCTTGAAACGCGAGGCCCAAGTCCTCGGGCACATAGTCGGCGGCGGAGTCATCAAGGCAGACCCGGCCAAAACTGGCGCGATGGCAAACTACCCGGTGCCCACCAGCGCGCACAAGGTCAGACAAGCCATTGGCCTGTTCAACTATTACCGGCGCTTCATAAAGGACTTCGCGAAGATCGCAAGGCCCTTATACGAAGTGGCGCAGACAGAGGGAAAATTCACCTGGGGCGAGGAGCAGCAGAGCGCGTTCGAGACCCTTCGACTGCGGTTGGCGAATCCACCGGTGCTCAAGGCCCCGGATATGGACCAGCCCTTTATCGTCACGGTCGACAGTTCCGATTTCGCACTTGGGTGCATCTAGAGTCAGGGCAAGTTGGGAGCCGATCAACTATGCGCCTTCGCTTCACGCTGTCTCAAGGGTAGCGAGCTGAGATACCCGACCTACGATAAGGAGCTGCTCGCCATGGTATATGCAAAGGAGCAATTCCGATGCTACCTGTACGGCCGCAAGTTCACCTTCATCACAGATCACGAGGCACTGAAGCACTTCCACAAGACGAAGAAGCCCGATCTTCGCTTCAACCGCCTGAAGGCAGCGTTAATCGGGTACGATTTTGACATCGTCTACCGTCCAGGGGCGAAGAACGCTAACGCCGATGCGCTGTCCCGCAACCCAGTGCTCAAGCCCGGCCAGGTAAACCCCGAGTTACCAAGGGAGAAGCTGTATCAGCTGGCCGACGAGCAGGTCAATGAGAGCCCGGACGAGGAAGCCTGCGCACCACCGGGGCGCGTGTTCAGATTCCGCGCAGTAAAGCGATTGCGCAAGAAAAAGCGGCTGATGTCGGAGTCAAGCGCCACCACGACGTTGGCGCCATGTCACAGAGAAAGCCGCAAGCGAGTAGCGGTATATCTTAAAGGCGAATTCCTGGCGGTCAGAAATATAAATAATGGGTTTTACCTCTGCAGGACGTCACAAGACGTGATAGATCCCAGCAAGCCCGTGAGCGTACGGTAGCTGACCAGGCAGGCCGGCAAAGCCGGCGTGTACGCGCTTGATTTCCCCGACTCGGTCCCGTTCCAAAGCATCCTGACGAACGTGACCCTGACCGCGGTCGGTACGTCCAAGTGGAGACTTAGCGACAGCGAGCGAAACCGCATTACGAAGATCCTGCAGGAATCCGTGCGAAAACACGCCCTGCCGGAAGCTCAGCAGCCGCCCCGGGCGGCCTCTCCCACTGATGGAGCCAGCCTCATCACGACCTTCCCAAGGTCGTCGACCGCTCCGGAAGACATACGGCCGGAAACATGGCAGTACCTGAGGGATATAGCACCCCTGGGGCATGAGTCAACGCGGGGGATGTCGGCTTATAGCAGGAAGACTCCAAGGCTGTATTCCCCGACCCCGTCGGCAAGTGCAGCCGGCAGTACAGCACGGGTCCAGTTCGGCAGCCCCAGTTCACCGGAGCCAGAAATCACCCTCTCGGCCCCGAAGTCAGCGCAGACTAACGATGCCAACGCACACCCGCACCAAGCCGAGCGGCGAAAATCGCGTAGGCCGCAGTCGCATTCTTCCACCTCCTTGCGCAGTGCACCAACGCTCGTTCTTCCATGGCCTTGGCGCACTGGCGCCTCCAAAAAGAAGCTCGCCATTAAGGTAAGCAGGCGGGCGCGCGGCAGCAAGAAAGGGCTGTGTATCGAGGTAGCGGAAAACAATAACGCCCCCGGGAAGCCCATCGCGACCACTCCGTTCGCGGCCGCCCCCCCCAAACCCCTGTGTCAGGCACATCGCCGGGGTGCGGCGGCAGCATTTCGCGGCCAGCGCGGACCCCTTACGCCAGCAACTCGCCCGCAGCGAGCCAGAGTCCAGGTGGCACCCCGGAAAGCGTCGCAGCACCCCGAACGACAGCTGGAGACAGGGCAGCCGACTCACCCCCGCACAAGGCCATGGAGGTCGACGAGACGGCCGACGGCACGATACCCGACGATCCAGTGGACGTCGGACCCCGCGAAGACTTTGCAGGCGTAAAACGCAACTACGAGCGGCGGAAGTCGTCGTCAGACGTGCGCTCGTCAGCGTCGTCAGCCAACGTGTTGATGCACACGTATATAAAGAAAGGCCGCTGCTTGGAGGCATACCTGACCCTGCAGCAGTGCCCGGACATCCCCAACGATCCCCCAGGTAATTGCCTCTTCTACTCCCTCATCAGGGCGGCACAGCTAAGCATGTCACCGCAGGAGCTGCGTCGCCGCCTTCTGGCGTCGGACAAGCTGCTAGCTTGCGGCGAGTACGCGGAAACAAAGGCTATCCTGGAATCAGATCACGCGTGGGGCAATGTGGATTGCGCGTTCGTGTTCGCACACGAGTTCATGGTCAACGTATGCATCCACTTTAAAAGCCCGGGAGGCAGCACGATATTCTTCCACGTACTGGCAAATGGCACGGACCAAATCGTCCACTTGCACCTGGAAGGTCAGCACTTCACGCCCTATAGACGAGTGGTGATACTTGAAGGTCGAGCGCGTGGAGATGCAACTGTGCGCAGCAGATCCCCACCCCCGGATGACGGGCATAGTTCGACCGTCTCCCCAACACTTGGCCGCGGGGAGCGCGTAAAGAGGAGCTCAGCAAAAGCCCCCGGGAGCCCGGAGGACCCTGGGAACGCTAGCTCAAAGGACAACCCGGCGTACAGGCAACCCTCGCCATCGCCTGCGGACATCTCCATGCCGCAATCCCCCTGCGGGGCAGGCGACATATACTACGGGAGCAGGCCGAGCGCGGCAAGCAGCCCCACGCCCCGACACCACGACCTGACCCCCTCGGCGGAAGAACAGCCGCCACAGGACGAAGCTCTCAGCGGAGCGACGGTCACCCCGGACCCTCAGGGAGAATCGAGCAGCCAGGCGAGACCAAGCCGGCGGACCTCCGGAGAGTCAAGACCTCCGCGCGAAAAACCGCCATGGGCGACTCCCGACGGCGAAGAGGTACTGCCGTTCGTACACCTACGACTGGTGAAGGAGCATCCCTTCGCTTATAAGGAAAAACTCGTCTACCTCACGGCGGCAGACAACAAGCTGTCCTCGGAAGTCCTGCGAGCACTCGTGGAGCGAGGCTACATCCACCCAGAAAGCCTAGCGGCCCAGCAACTCGGCGTCGGCGAAGTGAGTATCTCGGACTGCTCGGGCCTCCAAGTTATAGGCCTATGCGTCAAAAACTACAGCGAAGAGAGGCCCATCCGCAGCGACCTGCGAAAGTGCCTAAAGACGCTCAGCAGGGTGGCGACGGCCCGCAAGCTAAAAAGCTTCGCCGTAGTCCGAGACCTCGGGATGCTGAGGCTGGCCGAATGGACAGTCTTCGGCGAGATATTTGATGGCATATTCGCCGGTAAACGCATCACGGCAGTGCTGTACTTGAACAACCTGCCCGTCCCGGCTACAAAAAATCGTTATAAGCTTATCAAGCAATACCATGTGGCGGCCGCAGGAGGCCACCGCGGCACCACGAAGACGTACGCGAAAATTGCGTGCGACTTCTACTGGCAAAACATGCGGCATGACGTCAGGCAGTTTGTCGCTCGCTGCGGCATCTGCCAAACGAACAAACTAGTCCGCATAAAAACTCGCGCGCCACTGCTAATAAGCAATACACCGGCTTTCCCCTTCGACCAGTTGGCGCTGGACTTCTACGGGCCGTTAGAAAGGACGAAACAGGGGAACCGCTACATCCTAACGGCGCAGGATCTCCTCACCAAGTTCACCCTACTGATCCCGGTGAAGCTAGCCAACGCGGAAGAAGTCGCGCGAGCCTTCACCGAAAAGGTAATATGCGTATTCGGCCCACCCGAGGCCATACTCACCGACCAGGGGATGCATTTCCAAAATCGGCTAATGGAAGAATTTGCCAGGCTATTCGGGATCCGAAAATTTTGCACGACCACATACCATC
>JACCIB010001660.1:0-25742 GCA_018906965.1 Philotrypesis tridentata | reverse complement strand
CCTAGGAGCCGGTAGCCAAGGTACAATAATCATATCCTCACATGCTACGATTAAAAGACGGAGATATAAGAAAATGATGTAGGAAAAAAGATAAAAATTGATTGCTCACCTCGATAGGCAGCGAGAGACACTTCTCGGCATTTTTTCATATGGTCCGAGGGTACGGTATTCTGCTGTGTACCCAAATTCACCGCTAGCTGCACCCGTCGCCGCTCCATTCTCCGCGTGTCATCGGCACTAATTTCGTCGTCGGGGCTCGTAAACATTTTGAATCATCGATATGATTTCAAACGATCTGAGTCCTGGCTTCGCTCATAATGCTGAGCACAAATTCGCGTGTTTCTTCGCGAACTACGTCCAGAGCGTGGAGGACGTCCTATAAAAACATGAATTTATTTTTAAATCTATATTATAATGTGTAAAAATACTTTAAAAAATTTGAAACTTACGCAATTCGTAAAACCGTTACATACGCGGTTGTGAATAATTATCTATGCCGATCCTGTCGTCAGCAGTGAGACATCGACCGCAAGATAAATCGCTAGGTTACATTGGTTGATGCACACATCGTACATCGTAAACACATCCTTCAAATCGCTGAATACAAGTATGTAAAAATACTCAAACACAAGCGACGATATTGGCAGGTCAAAAAATCTCGACCACCACTCGGCGGCTGCAGCGCTGCCGTAAACGTTCGTATCGTACGCACGCTAGCGCGGCGCAGGTCACTACAACGTGTTGAAAGTCGGGCGACTATCTTTCATGCCTCGGGAGTTGGCATTTTTGTATAGGATACACAAGCAAGCACTAGACACAAGAAATATCACGGCCAACGAAGTGTTCGCTCGGCGTTTGAGGAAAAGACTAAAACACTAGGATTGGACCGACCGGAGCTTTTATAATGCTAGGCGATACAGTTTTCTGTTTTCGGGGGGCTCGACTTCCACATATGCATGGTTCGAGAAAAGCTTTTACGGAAGAGTGTTAGTAAGAAACGATCGACGAATCGATTAGTCGTCGTGCCTCTCTGAAAAACTTTTAGAGAAAAGTAGTAAAATAGCGATATACACATAGTAATACATAGTAATACACATAGGAATATTTTTCCGTTAACGCTCGAGCACACATATGGTCATCTAGCCAACAGCATCGACGTGCGTGCGTGCATAAGAGGTGCGAGGGTGTAGGTGACATCTTTCTTTTAAAAGCAGATGCGCGCTATAAGTATCTATTAATTGGGACGGGTCCCCTCAGTGTTCAGCTAGCTCTAGAACCGATCACATCGAATAGTATATATTGTGCTCGTACAGTGACGTTTTACCGAGACAATGGCTCAGGCGATGCTGGTGAAAAGAAACGACATCGGTTTTCCCAATGGAGGCGAAAAAACAAAGCTTATCATGATGGAGGCGCCGAAGGAACGTAAAGCATCGCCCATGCATGTGCTGTCAACCGTGTATTCGTTAAATAGTTCGGACACGAAAAAAATTTGTGTTGGTCTATTCTACAACGACGATGCAGACGTCTTCACTCCAACGATTCGGCTTATCAACAACCAATCTTCATACGGCCAGACCTTAAGTTCATCCGCATGGACGGTGCTGATAAATGACCTCGAAAAAATAACGCAGTATTTCGACTCGGATTCTCCCGTCTATCCCTCCGATATATCGTTGGATAATGATACGCTACTCCGCTTCACTACGTCTTACGGCGTAAAGTCAATTTACTTTGCAAAAAGTAACACCGATTTTGAGGATAAAAATAAGAAAAATTTCTCACCGGCTGTGGTGTTACAAAAAATCACCTTTCAAGGATTGAAGAGTGCGATTGTATGTGTGGACGAGCGCTATCGCCGCTTAGAGCGTATCGGAGCATTGGCCAACAAGTGTAAAGAGTTTATTTCAAAAGAACTTTCGTTTTTTGTTAAAAAGGCGGATATTTTTGCCAACAATAGCGACGTGATTATTAAAACAATAATAAAAAAAAATTCGCGAGATATTCACGAAACTGTATTAAACTATTTTGATGCATCAAAAGACTCTTATTTTTTAAATTACTACTACGATATTTTGTATCTTGAATTAACTACCATGCATATAAAAATTGTACACAATTGTCTTCTTAAATTATGTGAAAAATTGTGAATGTAAAATTTTCTTTGAATAAAAACGAAATTTATCCTAAAGTGTAAAGCGCATTTATTTTCGTAGAGTTATTTATCCCTCATCCTTAATGGGGCGCTACCTATTTTCACTCGGCAGAAGGCCACAGCTGCGAGGGCGCCGAGAGCTATGCGGAGACCGTCACAAATGACTCATTTTTCCGAACCGGCGCTAGACCGGAGGGTGTACAGTAGCAGAGTCCGAACGGTAACCTGTATACCTGTATCCGAGGGCATTGACAGCTATTTCAGACTGCTGCTGGTTTAAAAGAAATGTCACCGTTGCAACCACCACCGCTTCGAGTACCAGGGCCAGTCATGTGTTTTTCGAATTACATTAGCTTTCTCTTTGTCTTGTACAAAAAGCACACCGCCGCCTGCCGGTCGTGTTAATGCTCCAATGGGAAATATTTTTTATTTAACAGAAAATTAGGATTTCAATCATCAAATAGAAAATAAGTCTTCTTTATGAAAAATTCATCAGAAAATAAGCGAATTGGTATGGGTGGGAATAAAGGAGTTGTTCTTGGACGGGAAAATAATATTTGAGTTTTTCAAAAATTACATATATTCACACATTAATAAAAATATACAAAATTTTTAGGGATACAAATGTTTAAGAATTGCCATCGCGCTACATGTTTTTAAATTATTGGGATTGTTACATAAATACTCTCTATTACGAGGTTCTTTAAAAATTAAACACCCGTTTCTTTTAATCATGATTAGGTTTGAAAAAATTTCTATAGCGTATACAATATCATTATTTTTAATATAATAACTTTCGTATTCGAATAACCTGCTTAAATAAAAATTTTTCTCGTTGTCTGCAATCCCGTTGAACATAGAGTTTAGCAAATCGTTCTCTCTAAAGAACGAATTTTTTGCATTACGGTACAGCGCCCACATGTGATACTGAAAAAATAATAATTATTTAGATAAATATTTAGATAAATAACATATTAAAAATACATGTGAGGATTCTTACCGGGATTTGACCGGCGAAAAACGCTTTCGTTATTTTACGGGGGTATTCAAGATTATCTCTTTTTATTGCCCAGCTATTCTGAAACTAAAAATTATATTTTTAACTTATAAACTGTCTTTTGTAATAGGGCGTATAAGTAAAAAATATACTTACTTTGTCATATATTTCGCGGTCTGTAGAGCGTATTCCTTCCGGCACTGCTCCCCGGGTAAATAACTCCGCTGCAATGGTTGGGAGTGATTCCCAGACCTCCTCGCGCAAGCGGGCCATCTCCTCCCCGGTAAAATGCTCTCCCGACATTTTTTTTGAAATAATGAAAACTTTTTTCGAAGATTCAAAAACTTGCGTTCGAAACGACGGACACTTTGAGACTGCCGGAGATTCAACAAGTCTGTATTTCGAAGGTCTAGGAAGACACAGCCCCTGGTTCGAGATGCTATATAGCTATATAGCCAAACCCTCAGCGCACTGCTGTATAGATATAGTCATAATAGGCTATACTGGTATAGCAAACACGGCGTGGGCCGTACAACACGGATGGCAAGACCCCTTCGCGTGGAGGCTACCTGCGTCGGGAAAAAGAGCCGACACTAGGCGCGGGGGGGCCCTTGCAGCGCTCGGTACAGGTCAAAAAGGCGCCTACGTTTTCCGAAAGTTTTTTAGAGAAAGTTATCTGCACAAGATGACGGCGGCTTTGGTTTTTTATGACGGTGGACCTCTGGAGAGGACGAAAATTTGCCAGCGCGTGATTTTCTGCCGTATTCTCGTCAGAGCCACATCGCCCTCCTGAGGAATTTGAAAAACCAACATAGTCAGCATCATGTACGGATACCGAACACCAAAACGAACAATCGTTATTGTAAGTATTTTTAATTAAGAATATATATATATTTTATATTTTATTATTATAATTAAATTATTTTGTTCTGTTTTTTAGTTTGAAAATTGGGTTTGTCGGCGGACCGACCGCCGGATCGCAAGGGAGCGAAATAACCGTGTGCGAGACGGTGTAAACCAGCCACAATTCGACGCCTGGGGGTTGGATGAGTTGTTGCAATACACGCGGACCAGCTATACTAATCAAAATAATGTCGAAGTTATAATGGAAGTGTTTAGCGAGGTGTATTTTAAAAACTATTACATTGTGACCATAGGGCGGGTCCGCCCCTCGCGAGAGCCACCCCACAGTGGGTCGATTTCTATAATACCAGCTATATTTTTTATTTTATGGCTTTTTATATATGTATACATAATTTTTTTGTGATTTTTTGTATAATATAATTTAATTATTCCAAAAGGGTTTTTTTCATTGCGTTTAAACCCACATGTAACTCTAACCGTTCCCTTAATCCCTATAACTCTCTCTCTCTCCCAACGTCTCAGCATCTCTCTCTCTTTCTCGCGCGGACTTTCTCTCTCCCACACACACACACAGCATCGAGCCGATGCTCTCGACCCCTCGGATCGCTCGGCTCCCCCTCGGCTAGCGCCGTTCCCCGCGCCTCGCTCCCCTCGGCTAGCGCCGTCCCCCTCGGCCAGCTTCGCTCCCCCTCGGCTAGAGCCGTCCCCCTCGGCCAGCTTCGCGCCCCGTCGGTTAGCTTCGGTCGGGGACTTTGAAATTTTCGCCTGCGCTCTACTCTCTCTCTCTCTCGGCTCTCTCTGCGCATGCGTCGGGTATAACGCGCGCCGATCGATATTTTTTCCAGACACCCCCACTCACTCGCTTTCGGGACTTGGAAAATTTTTCGACTCTCTCTCGGCTCTCTCTGCGCACGCGTCGGGTATAACGCGCCCCCGATCGATATTTTTTCCAGACACCCCCACTCACTCGCTTTCGGGACTTGGAAAATTTTTCGACTCTCTCTCGGCTCTCTCTGCGCACGCGTCGGGTATAACGCGCCCCCGATCGATATTTTTTCCAGACACCCCCACTCACTCGCTTTCGGGACTTGGAAAATTTTTCGACTCTCTCTCGGCTCTCTCTGCGCACGCGTCGGGTATAACGCGCCCCCGATCGATATTTTTTCCAGACACCCCCACTCACTCGCTTTCGGGACTTGGAAAATTTTTCGACTCTCTCTCGGCTCTCTCTGCGCACGCGTCGGGTATAACGCGCCCCCGATCGATATTTTTTCCAGACACCCCCACTCTCTCTGTTTCGGGACTTGGAAAATTTTTCGACTCTCTCTCGGCTCTCTCTGCGCACGCGTCGGGTATAACGCGCCCCCGATCGATATTTTTTCCAGACACCCCCACTCTCTCTGTTTCGGGACTTGGAAAATTTTCGACTCTGGCGCTATAAGCTCTCTCTCTCTCTCTCTCTCTCGCACCATCTGGCGCGTGGCAGAAGACGCAGAGCGCATGCGTCGTTTATATCGTACCTCTCGGCTTTTCCCGTTCCAGACACCCCCACTCTCTCTATTTCGGGGGCTCCTGACTAGAATAGATGTCTGTATATATAGATATACTCGGGTATAACAGACCTGCAGCTATGTATAGATATACTCTCTTTGTTTCGAAATTTTCGGCTCTGGCGCTATAAGCTCTCTCTCTCTCTCTCGCACCCCGATCGCTGTTAAAAAACCATTAAAAAGGGTATTGTTTTGAATGTTAAAAACTATATTAACACCTCAGTATGGCCGAAGACAGCCAGTACGCAACGAGTGATCAATCGAGTAACACAATAAAATCAAACGTTTCATCAAAAAATCTTGATCTCACTAATAGCTGATACTTGCGCCGCCTAAAATGGATAAGTGGAAAAAAAGCTTCTCTTCGGGGACGGCAGGAGAGGAGCGTCAACGCCTCGTCAAGTCGGAACAATTGAATCAAAAAACTTCTGTTTCATACCAAGAAGTGGCTGGGATGAATAAGCACAAAGATTCGAAAACACAAAAATCTGGCTTTGAAGATTCATTCGCAAGTTATAGAAGTCGCCCAGCTAAAACCAATACTGATTTAATTAATTTCAAAGATTAGCTTTGACTTGTTTAGACGACATTTGAATACCTATACCGTGTATAAAAATAAGGTCAATAAATGTAATTTTTAAAAATTTAATTTTTATTATTATCCGTATCCAACAACCGTTCCTTTATTCCGACCATACCCTATTTTGCCTGCTCTCATCGCGCTATACTCTCTCTCTCCCCCACGCACAGGCTCCCACCCGGGCGGCGGCGGCGGCGCGGAGTCAGCGCTCGTCACCGCGGAGTCAGGCTGGCTCCCGGCTAACCCTTCCGCGGAGTCTGACTGGCCCCCCGGCTAACCCTTCCGCGGGGCCGCCCCCCTCTCCGCCCGCCAGTCCCCGCCATCTGCCGTCGTTTATATCGCACCCCTCGCCGTGACGTCACTGGCGCCAGTCGGCGCCATCTCCCTTGTCGCCGGTGGCGGGGTATAACCCACCCCTACTACTCACATATGTGGGACAAACTAAGAGGAATGTTATTAATGACCACATTGATAAATTCAAACATAATTTTAATTTTCAGAAAGTCAATATTAAAGACAAAGAATGCAATTTAAATAAAAGGTTAGTTTCTGAAATGTTGCAGATACAAATACTGGAAAATGGCATTAATAAAATGGAAGACACACAGAAACTTAATAACGTGTACCCACAATTGATATATCGTTTGAAAAGGAACCGCAAAAACGGAGTCTAGATGTTCGATGTATATATATGCGAGAGAGCGACAAGTGTGACGTCATTGTAAACACACTACTCGAAAATTTGCGAGACTCCCCGCCGATATAAAAGCGCCGGCTAATCCTATTGTATTCTCATTATCGAAACAGTAGGTGAGGAAGCCAGAATCAAAACATCGTATTGTCGCTTGCCGCTCCTCCTTCCCCCGCCACGACGGGCCGGGGAAGCGAACATTCGATAGACTCATTGTTGTGCGTCTTTTACATGCAAGAATGATTTGTCCATTTGCTTATTGATTTATATTTTGTGTTTATTTATTTATTTTTATTTATTAATAAAATTGACAGTTTCCTGAAGAGGCTGACAATGTTCACCGAAACGTTGAAAAAGGAAAAAATGGTGTAAGTTTTTTTCACCTTTTTCCTACAAAGTTTACCTCGGAGAGATCGACAAAGTTCACAAAACTAATTACTAAAACACCGAGGGATAAAGCCATTTGAATATAGTGTATTACACTTATTTACATATACATGTTATCATTAGTTTGTAGAATGTAATGTACTTTATTTTTATTTGCATCATGTCAAAAATATCTGAAATAAAAGTTACTATTTTTGAATAAGACGGGGAAGTATAGTTTAATTGTACTGTAAATGAGACAATGAGTGATTGATTGAATCTTTATTATAAATGGCAAGGCCATTCAAGACCGAATACCAAACCGCTTTGCTACATCGCAGAATCTTACCTAATTTAGGCAAATGAACCTAATCTAATTCAGGAAGACGAGTCTGACCTAATCTTGGAAACTAATAGTAATTAAATAACCTAACCTTACCTCACCTAGCCATACCTAATCAAAACACAACATTTAACCAATCTAAATAACGTGAAAATTGAAAGAATTTAGACTTCAAATGGGGAGAAAAGGAAGCAAATAGGAAGTTGTAATATTAAGATTCCATAAATTAAAATTATGATGAAATATCTAACTTTAAATATTTTTTATATACTTTTGTAAAGAATGAAATATTATATATAAATTTTTGAAGTAATAAAAAAATAAAGTTAAAGATAATTATCTGAATTTTTTGTAGGTGATGACGAAATCATTCTCTCTTACGAAATCGTCGAAAGTATTCCACTCTATTATACACGACCAGTCATAATACTTGGACCTGTAAAAGATAAAATTAATGATGATCTCATAACTGAATATCCAGAAAAGTTTGCAAGTTGCGTTCCACGTAAGTTAAAATTTCATTTACCAAAAAACCATTGCCTCGATAGATCTGTTTTATATGATGTCCATGTACCTGTATGTAAATGACAATACGCATTTGATCCCAGCTTGAACATGCTCACCTGCAACAGCTACTCCAGATCCACACTAATCTCACTTCTGACCTTTGATAAACAATCTTAGCATATATTTAATTAGGTGGCAAGCCTTCTTTACAATCTGAAACTAAACACGTCAATGTTATTCAATTAAATTACTTTTATGTATGTATAGACGAGTGAGCAATCACTATGTCTATATATGAATATACAGAATAATGGTATAACCAAAAGAGAAGATACACAAAATCTCAACAACGTATACACACTATGACAATTATAGACAGGTATGAGAGAATTAAATCCCACGTCACTTGTAAACAATCGCTTTGAATAACAGATCGTTCTTCGGGAGTATAAGAAATCGTGTTACCAGCAATTCCGCACTTCGGAAGCCAATTATCGATATGGATCGATATGGATCGATATGGATTTCGTATATTTGTTCTCAGCTTGGGAAAATCAATAAAACTTTTTGAAAATCTGACGCTGCTAAAATAATGTAATTCTATAATAGTGACTTGTTTGTAGATCTGTGACTTTTTTGTAAATTTTTCATGTATTTTTAAATTTACGAAAATAAATTATTGACAGTTATCCTGATCAGGAATTTCCACCGAAACGTTGAAATGAAGGTTTAGTCATTTTCAGTTTGCCTCGGGGAAATCGATAGATTCTCCAACATCTGTGTTATAAATTACTTAAAGTTTTATTGAGTCTATACTGAAGAGTTAATTCAATCAAATTTGGTACTGTCCGTGATGGAAATGAATGCATGTACATTGTACATACCTAAGCGGAAGTCTGTCTCACATGATGACTCGGGAAGGATGCTCGCCTTTATCAAAAAAATATACTGCAAATCATAAGGCACCATTTAGATAGAGAGCAGAGAATAAAAATTTTAAACAAGGCCGATCCTGAAGTTATAAAGTGTATTTGTGAATGCGCGTTAAATATATTAAACGGTAATGTACCTATAAATATAACAGACTCTCAAAAATCTAAGCTCAAGCGATACGCAAAAAACTTTCGCCGTTTAGCTGAAAAAAACGGAACGTAGAATTCTAAGAAAAAGATTATTCTTACAGATGCTATAACCCTAAAATGTTAACACTAATATTAGCTCCTGTAATATCATATATTTATTAGATGGAACACGCCCGTAAAATGATATTTATCCCTGAAGAGAATTTAACTAAACATAGCACGAAAATTGAGGTTAATCAAGAAATTGAAAAATATAATGAACCATGTATAAAATCAGTGCAGACACCGGGCACAGTTTGTTCGCGCTTAGATGTGTGAAATTTTAAATTCTAAAAACATAAATGAACATGATAAATGGCATTTATATTATCAAGCGTTGTAGCGTTCTCTTTATATTATTGGTGATGAGCGAGTTTTAAGACTTGAAACCAGAGTAGGAGAACATGAAGAAGAAGGAGAAGAAGAACAGGAAGGATAAGAAGAGGATGATAAAAAAGATGATTTTAGAAGCAATAATAAGCAAACTTTTTCTCCAATTGACTTGCACATTATTGAGAGTGTACCGCGGACTTATCGTGCTAAAGCGACATAGTTACTCAATCGTTTACATCGATCCGGAGTAAATAAAATATCTTGGGATGAAAATGATGTGATTTCTATAGACGGTCAGACTATAAACATCATTGATTTAATTAACGAGGCATTGCGCTCTCGAAAAAAAGTAAGGTACTTACAGAAAGCTTAGAATTTGCGAAATTGTTACGCGAGATTGGAATGCCTAAAGAATTTGTCGGTAATAGCGCATTATGGAAAGTTGGTGAAACATTGTTAGAGAATAAATCAAAAATTCTTAAATCACCTCATGATTCAAAGAAAATTTTATCAGAAAACGAAAACAGAAATTCGGCCGAAGTAGAAGCAAAGCTAAAAAACGTTAAAACCGTACAAAAGGTTGTTGATAAAAATAATCGACAAGGAAGACGATAAAGATAATATGATAACTTCGGAAGATTATCAGACACCTAAAGCCCACTCTAATAAAAAAAGAAAAGTTTGGCATATACGAAAATTATAAATAATGAATAAAAAACTAGAAAAAGTTTATTATGACCCATCTTAAATTTCATCTTATTATGGAGTCGACAGGCTTCATAAAACCTTAAACCTCTCAAAACAACAAATTACAAAGAAAAAATTGTTAGAATGGTTAGAATCTCGCAAGATCCGCGTAGAAATTATAATGTATCTAATATTGACGATGTTTGGGAAACTGATCTCAAATCTATTAAGGGGATAAACAGTGTTAAAATTCTGAAAATATTAATTTTTTTTTATTCACTTTTTTCACAGTTAATAGTCCGTAGAGTATGGTCCTCAAAGCCGTTTTTTGCTAAAATAATTTGCCATGAAAATATCGACAAAAAACTGCTAAATCTTGTGAAAGGGATTGTTCTACCACACTTTTTACAGAGTTACTTCATGAGAAATCTTACTGAAATACGACTTAAAAACCGTTTTACAAACCGTTTTTTTCTCAAGAATTATGAATTTATTTCCGTAAAATAAATAAAATCCATAAAATTAATTTTTCTATTTGTGATTTTATGTTAATAAACTCAATGCAAAAAAAAGTAAAGGCATTCAACAAATTTGAATTTGCCACTCGAACAGGTTGTACCTCACAGCGTCCGGTCGAGAATGAAGATTACTTTTTGATCGGTATAGTAGAATTTTCTGTAAAGCAGCAGAAAGCAGCCAAACAGCGGTTTTTCATCCAAGACACTAGATCAGTGTAGTTAGTCTGCTAGCTGCTGTAACAATGCTTATAACCTCAGTGGTGTTGAAAAGTGCAAGAGCTTCTGCAGAATACAAAAATTATTCAGATAAGTATTGGAAACTAACTAGTAATAATTGTGTTCATAATGAGCTTTTTTTTTGTTGGTTTATTTTTTGCTTTTAGGTGTACGGGTGCAATCCAGCAAGATGGGAGTTTGTATTGACTGTCTGGAGTATTATTTTGCATACTTTTTAACGACTTGCAGTGTATTTAATAATGGTAAGTATTTGTGTAAACAGTCTATAGGCATACTGGAACATAGGCGTTCTGGAACAATGGATCCCCTCTCTTTTCTGTTCCAGTACGCCTACAGTAACTGGAACAGTGGATCCCCTCCCTTGCTGTTCCAGTATACGTACGGGTTCTGGCACGTACTGCCCCACTCTCTGGGTCCCCCTCTCTCTCAAAGTCAAAACCCGTAAGAAGAGAGGGGACTTGCTCGCCCCTCTCTCTTTTGTTCCAGTATACCTATAGCATTTGATAGGCTCCATTTGATTTGATTTGATTTGTTCCCCCTCTCTCTCTCTCTCTCTCTGGAGCGGTATAGAAGCAATGGGAGGCGCGAGAAAATACTCTATTGCGTTTATGCACAATGTACTGCGCTAACATCGCAGGAAAAAGTATGAATACAAAGAGCGCGTGCACTTTCTGCGGAAAATCTCTCTTACGCTGTGAAACGATATATCTATTTTGAATACGCTCAAGGTTACCTGCTGAGCTACCCTCGCAGAAAAAATATGTATATGAAAAGCACGCACACTTTCTTTCTATCTCTGCGGAAAGTCTCTCTACACTGCGCGAGAATATATCTAATTTTGAATACGCGCAAGGTTACCTGCCGGGCTATTCTCGCAGGAAAAATATGTATACAAGGTTCGCGCGCGCTTTCTTTCTCTCTCTGCGGAAAGTGTATCTGCACTGCGTGAGAATATATCTAATTTTGAATACGCACAAGGTAACCTGCTGCATTATTCTCGCAGGAAAAATATGTATACAAAGGGCGCGCGCACTTTTTCTCTCTCCCTCTCTCTCTCTCTGTGGAAAGTCTCCCTGTGCTGTGTGAAAAATATCTATTGGGATATACATGCAAGATGATTACATGCTGCGCTCGCATAGAAAATCTTGTGAAAAGACACGAAGGCGAGGGAGGCGTTTCTTATTTTTTGGCGAGATTTCTACGATTTTGGAAGGAGAAATTTTCCACCAATCGTAAGTTTTCCAAAATTTTCTCTTGAGTCCGAGTGGAAAGGGCAAGAAGGGCTTCGGATATAAATAGCCTGGTTCAGATGTGTTCTACATCAGTTTACTTCCAAGTTCAGTACAGGTCAAGAGAGTAAAGTGAAATAATGGAATCGTCGAAGAAAGGAGAGGATCTTTTAGAAAGGAGAGGATGGAATGGGTGGTGTCAAACGCACCACGTCTAATTTCAATGCTCGAGTATGCCAGCTGGTCACTCGATGCGATTGAAAGTTGTGAGTATTTTTATTTCTATATTAATTTTTTATATTAATCTATATTAATTTTTATTTTTATATTAATCATTTTTCAGTGCCTCCACTACCCGTGAAGGCTATAGATAAAGGTAGTGAGAGCCGTAACCGTACCCTGTTCCATAGCCGCAGCAGCAGCAGTAGCAGCAGCAGCAGCAGCAGCAGCAGCAGCAGCAGCAACAGTAGCAGCAGTAGCAGAAAAAGGAAAAGTGAAGGTAAGAACCTTGCGACGGATTTTTAAAAATACATCTACCCTGGTAGAAACTTAATGATAAATTAGCTAATTTATCATCAAGTTTCTACTAGGGTAGATTCAATTTTTATATTTAATTTTTTTTTTAATTAAAATTTTTTTTTTCAGATGCAGTCGTGCAGGAACCAGAGAAAGCTAACATTGAAGAGTGTGTCCCAGATGCGAAAGCTAAAGGTATCAAATCCTATGTTGTAAGGAAAACCATTACATTTGAAGACTTGTCTTTTACATGAAGATATTATATAACGAGAGCAATGCAATATACGATCAAAATTGCATATAGTTCACACTCCAAAACAGAAAAAAATTGCTCTAAGCCCTTATGACGATAAAAGGTATTTATTGCCTCACAGTACAGATACTTTGCCATGGGGGCATTATAGAATAATGGGAGATCAGATGTCGCTAGCTGCAAGTCAACTGGAGGGGGAAGCAATGACTGTTGCATTACAAGTGGAAACAGAGAAGGGGAATTGGTAGCCAATGAGGAAAGAGAAAAAGAGAGGGAGACCAATGAGAACCCTGGAGAGACGAGAAGTACATTCAAGCCATCGAAGAGTTCGAATACAGTTCACCTCTTGCAAAGAAGTCAACACTCGACTAAGTAAGTTGATTGTTACTTTTCCTCATTATTTTTCTCTATCAGTGGTTGTTAACCTAATTATATCATTTTTCAGAATAGATTTATCTGCATTGAACAAGGTTGCAGAACGCGACTTTCTACCAACTAAGAAAGCTACAGATTTAGAAAAAGAAAGACAACATATGGTAACAGCACTAAAGGAGGTGAAAACTAGATTTAGTGCCAAGGTTGTCGCTGAGGTGGACGGCTCTTACCAAATCTTTTTACCAAACAAAATATCGTCAATGCTATTACAAGATAGTAAACTTTATAATGATTTGAGCAACGCTACGAACAAGCTATTACTATTAATCATATACACTATTTATCATATACAAGGGAGGAAATTCGTTTAAGTTTAAAACTTCAACACAATAATGAGAACAATTTGTTTAATCATTGCATTTTATTTTTACAATATAATTATACATTTCATATTTATGAATAAATATAATTATTTATCATAATATTATTCTTTTTATTTACCTATTATCCTTATCCTTATCCTTTCATTCAATATCTATCTTAATTTTATTTTATATCGTATCATTTATATCTAACTTAATTTTATTTAATATCGTTTTTATTTATCCAGCTATTATGTTGGTTACTAAATCCCAACCATTTCACATAAATACGATTACCACGCTTCTTTAAAACTTTTTCTACTAGATAAATTTCAGGATATATTATCTTTTGAATTTCAGTTTCATAAAAGCCGCCCGACACAGGATTATCATAATAATCTTTCACGTGGTAAGTTATTGGATTAGTTTTTACTACTTTCGTAATTGTAAAAATCTCGGTTGACCAATTTGGAGTATATCCTTTTTCAAAAACAAGTTTTATTTTACTTATCCGCACTTTATCTCCTATTTTGAATTTCGGTTTCTTCACAGGCAATTTTTCTACTGGATATCGCTTCTTGATTTGCTTTTCATTCGCCTTCGAAACATTTTTAGGTTCAATTGCTATTGTTCGATGTTTTCTTGAATTGTAAGCTTTAATCAAATTAGGCAAAATATTCAACCATAAGTGGTTATAATTCCTCGTTTGCTGAACTCGACCCACATTGAATTTTTTAACGTTCTATTTTTTAATAGACGTTCACATATACTCGCGTGAAGATTACTATGTGAAGAGTAAAGATTGATTTTATGTTTTTTCATGAGCTGATGAAAATTTGAATTGTAAAATTCTTTTCCTTGATCGGTTTGCAGGTTTTTTGGAATTCGTCCTTCCTTCAATATTCCCTCCATTGCTTTAGAAACATCATTGCCACTTTTCGTCTTGACTGGGATAGCCCATGCATACTTTGAGAATATATCTATGACGGTGAGTAAGTAGTTAAAACCTTTGTTCTCCTTAGAGTAAGTAAGGTATCATTTCTACAAGATCAGCTTGGGACGTCTCATCTATCCCGCGTATATCATATTTTTTTCGCTTGTATCTGCGACGAGCTGGTTTATGCAACTCTTCAGCCACTCTTTGATGCTCCATTTTTACTCTTCACTGTTAATTTTTTTTATTTTGTTTTCCAATATCTTCCCAAAACTTTTTCGAAGCAGCATCTTACAATTCTTGTTTTTGTTTTTCTTTTATCATTGGTTCGATTATTTTATCATATTCTACTAATTGTTTACGAAGATTATCTATTATATTTTGCTGATTTCTAAGAGTTGCATTGATTTTATTGCGTTGACCTTTTTCTTTTTCCATTGATTTGATTATCTTATCATATTCTACTAATTGTTTACGAAGATTATCTATTATATTTTGTTGATTTCTAGAGTTGCATTAATTTTATTGTGTTCTAGTTTTATAGGATCTTCTATTGAAACTTTAATTGTACTAAATTTTCTGTTTACATCACCAATTTCCTTACTGATCAGTTTTTGTAAAGTATCAAGGGTGACTGCATTATTAGGCTTACTGGGAATCGAGGTTGCACAATCTTTTATTTTGCAAATCAAAATTATCATCTGTTGTAAAATTGAAACCAATACCTGCAGGACCGCGAGCTACCTCTTGCGGTCGCTCAAGTGTACGTCCAAACACATCGAGACTCATGATACAAATGATTTAAAAAATTCGTATGCATCAATATGCCTTGCTTCACATAACTCCTCAATAATTGATTGGATTTCATTGACGTGATTATTATTTCCAGCAGATTGTTCGGCAATCAGCAAGCGAAGGCGCTCAACAAGCTCGTTTGTATCATCCCAGTAAATTAGATCAATAGAAGATGATTTTTTAGCTATTCTCCACTGATGGATTTCTGTTTGCGCATAGAGCTACGGAACATAGGCGATATAACATCTTTATATTTTCTAATCCTTGAAGTACGAATAGATCCAGTTTTGCTGTATTTTTGTCGATGAGCATTCGATACTTCCAGAATTTTGCGGTAAATTTTACGATCTGCATCGTATATTTTATTTGCATCTGGTTGTCTGACAAAGAGTAGTCCATCACTTTTAGGATAACTTTCGTCTTATGGTATTATTATCAAACTCAATTTCTACATTACCAATCATATATCTTCCATTTTCGTTCCTAACTCCATATATATATCTAAATCGCTGCGGCTTGTATTCAGTAATGATAAAAAGTCAGTTGACTGAGTTTGATCGCGCAAAGATTTAAACGTAGAATTTAAAATTGTGCCATCTAATGAAGCAAATTCATCATCGTCATTATCATCATCAACGTTATATATAGAACCTGATTGATTAATGTCATGAACTATGTAACTTGATTTACCAAGCTTCATTCCTTTTTTCTGGTATTTACTTGATCTTCATATCAGCATTCGAAGGTCCATTGCTTTCCGTTCTCGAATCGATGAGCTTTTCAAGTGGAGTAATGACAGGTTTCAATGTTATTTGAATACCCATCACTTCCATCAGCCAATAAGCACGGATGGACAGTAAAAACTTCAAATCAAATGGAAAAACCTTGTTTTGTAATAATTTGACTACAAACTAAGCGAAAAGATGTTAAAGATGCAAATTGCAGCAGATTTGATCATTGTGAAATTAGTAATGTAAAACTTTTCTTGAATTTAAAATCTTATCCATACGGTAATCTGAACATTGATATATTTAAAAATCAGTATGCAATGCTCTATGATATGTATGTTGATTTTCAAAGAGGCTATTACGGAAGAGATCCGCAACAATTGTTAAATAAAGAAGATTATATCGTTAATGTTCCACTCGTAGTTATTGACTGTTCACGGCAAAATGAAAGTCTAAAAAACGCTCCTGTGGATGTGCGTCTAGAAATTGAAGCTTTAAGCCTTTCTCAGCATCTACATCAGCTTACTATCTGATCTTACATGATCGCATTACTCAGTACAATCCTGTTAGTGGAGCTTGTTAAAAAACAAATAAATAAAAGCAAATGGGAGGTGATTATATTCTAAAGGAAATCGCAATTATTCCTCTTAATCACAGTGGCGATCCTATAGTTCATCTGTTTAAGAAACCGTTCTCATTCCATAGACTTTCCAATGAACTGCAAGCAGAAAATCTGTGGCTCAAACGTAATTATCATGGAATACCCTGGAACACAAATGGGCTTGATTACTGTCAAATTGGAAACCTGCTCCGTGAATCGTTGCAAGATGTCACCAAAATTTTCGTCTTAGATAATCTAAGGCAGACATGGCTGCAACGTTTTAAATTACCTGTTCACAACATTCAACAATATGGTTATTCATCAAGATTATCTGTCAAATGTGTAACTATGTGCATAAACCATAATCCTATTTATAAGACTGAATGTGCATTACACAATGTTAAACTAATGAAAATGTTTTATCAGTCATACAAAGATTGGTAAGAAAAAAATTAAATAAAAAAAAAATTAAAGAAAAGATAAGTAGAGAAAGCTATAGGCAAACTGGAACAAAAGAGGGGGAAGTAATTCCCCTCTCTTCTTACGGGTTCTGGCTTTGAGAGAGGGGCAGTGCATGCCAGAACCCGTAGGTATACTGGAACAACAAGGCAGGGGATCCACTGTTTCAGTATACTGTAGGCAATACTGGAACAGCAAGGGGGGGATCCACTGTTCCAGTATACTGTAGGCGTACTGGAACAGAAAAGAGAGGGGATCCATTGTTCCAGAACGCCTATGTTCCAGTATGCCTATAGCCTATCTACTTATTTCATGTAATTATAACCATCTCCTTTTCTCCTTCCTCCTTCCTCCTTCTCCTTTTCTCCTTCCTCCTTCCTCCTTCACCTTTTCTCCTTCCACACCTTTTCTCTTTCCACACCTTTACACTTTCTCCTTCTTCCTTCCTCCTTCACTTTTTCTCCTTCCACATCTTTACACTTTCTCCTTCTTCCTTCTTCCTTCCTCCTTCCTCCTTCCTCCTTCTCCTTTTCTCCTTCCACATCTTTACACTTTCTCCTTCCTCCTTCTCCTTTTCTCCTTCCACATCTGTACAATTTCTCCTTCCTCCTTCCTCCTTCTCCTTTTTTGCTTTCTCAAATTCCTACCAGCTCTTACTCATCGTCTAACTATTAACTTATTTTTTCTTTTTTTAATCATTACATATCATTTTATTTAATTTTAATGCACACTTTAAAGAAATAGGTAAATTACTGAAGGACGATAAGAAACGTGTTAATAATGCAGTGATTAAAAAGATATTTATGATCATTTAACAAATAATTATGTTAGGAAAAATTCTTCTTCAATTTTGAAAAGGTCTTCTTTTACCTCGTAAATGAGTGAATCACATTAAGATGAATAATCCGACACTCTCATCTAGGATAATATGTACGCGTAAGCATCTTCGCGTTAAGGGTCTGTTGGACATACTGTTATTTCTTTAGCATCATTTCTGTATACCTTCGTTTTACAAAAATTCCAATTTTAATTTTAACACAAGAAAGTTATGATATCATTAAATAAATTGGCAAGTTTTTTTTATAAAAAACAACCGCTTTGAAATAAATAAATAACTCGTTTAAATATAAATTTTCGAACTCTCGATTTCGAACCCTTATTGGTGAAAATTCAAATCGATCTATCTATGAAAATATGAACGCGTAAACATCTTCACGTTAAGGGCCTGTTAGATAGACTACCATTTCTTTAGTGTTACGTGCCTATACCTTCGATTTAATAAAAATTTCAATTTTAATTTCAACAAAAGAAAGTTATGATATCAATAAATAAATTGGCAAGTTCTTTTATAAAAAGCAATGAATTTGAAATAAGTAAATAAGCATTTAAAAGGGGGAGGATTATAAATATACATGTATTTAAATAAACACATGAAATTGTAGCATGTGAAAAGGTGGATAGCCTGTGAAAATGCACAGTCGGGTACAATTAAAACTTTGAATAAATGCGACTGCTGCCACGTTCTGCGCATTCTATCTGACGTTTGGTGACCGATCACGATGACGCCGTATTTACCGTGGGAGATTAGGCCACCATATTTCCGGTAAATTGAGCGTTGCGTAATCGGTCACAAACATGCGCAGAACGTAGTGCCAATATGGTATTATTCAAAGTTTCAATTGCACCCAACTGTACATGTAATAGAATCGCACGATGTTCTTACATGATATTATCACATGACAAATGTGCCCATAATATGTAGTAATATCATGTTTGTCTAATATGATTATGTAATTTAACAACATTGTTTCGCATCATGAAAACTTTTTCTTTTATTTATGGAAGCAACGAGCGGATGTACAATCTACTCTACTTAGTAATTCAGTAAATGTGTTGCTATCCTTATTTCATTAAAAATCTATGTCTAGGACGATTATATGCAATTATATATGAGATTTAAATTCTGTTGATACAATATATCGATCCTACATTTAAAAAAAAAACAGGAACAAATTCTATCATGTAGTACGCAATTTTTTTTACGAAAAAACTTGCCGTCCCGTCCTATCATAGATAACGATGGATACGATCTTCAAATTATGCAAGGTTAACCAAAGTAACTTGTTCATAAAACACCGTTAGAAAATCTCTGAATCAATTTTTTATTCAATATTTATTTATTACTGTCATTAACCAATTTTTGAAGTATTCTAACTCAATCTTGCACTCATTCTAAGCTCTATTTTTGATTATTTGTATGTATGTATGTTTTACAAAACTGTTATTATTATCGGAAGATTACAGTAAGTTGATTAAAGATAATTCTAACTATTATTACGTATTAAAAAAATGTTATAAAATAAATTTCTATGACACAAGTTGGAAAATAAATCAAGCTTAAAAATGTTAAATTAATATTTACTTGATATAGTTTACAGCTTTTAGTTTTAAATCTTTACTTAATTAAAAATGGAATTCTAATTATTATTATTATTTGAGGCCGTCGTTCTCACAGTTTAATATAATGCTTTGAATAGTTCCCATTGCAGGATAATAGGACGATAATTTAACTATATTAAAAATGTTATGCTATTGTTAATTTCACACTGACATTTAGTAGTTCATCGATTATCTATGATAGGACGGGACGGCAAGTTTTTTCGTAAAAAAAATTGCGTACTACATGATAGAATTTGTTCCTGTTTTTTTTTTAAATGTAGGATCGATATATTGTATCAACAGAATTTAAATCTCATATATAATTGCATATAATCGTCCTAGACATAGATTTTTAATGAAATAAGGATAGCAACACATTTACTGAATTACTAAGTAGAGTAGATTGTACATCCGCTCGTTGCTTCCATAAATAAAAGAAAAAGTTTTCATGATGCGAAACAATGTTGTTAAATTACATAATCATATTAGACAAACATGATATTACTACATATTATGGGCACATTTGTCATGTGATAATATCATGTAAGAACATCGTGCGATTCTATTACATGTACAGTTGGGTGCAATTGAAACTTTGAATAATACCATATTGGCACTACGTTCTGCGCATGTTTGTGACCGATTACGCAACGCTCAATTTACCGGAAATATGGTGGCCTAATCTCCCACGGTAAATACGGCGTCATCGTGATCGGTCACCAAACGTCAGATAGAATGCGCAGAACGTGGCAGCAGTCGCATTTATTCAAAGTTTTAATTGTACCCGACTGTGCATTTTCACAGGCTATCCACCTTTTCACATGCTACAATTTCATGTGTTTATTTAAATACATGTATATTTATAATCCTCCCCCTTTTAAATGCTTATTTACTTATTTCAAATTCATTGCTTTTTATAAAAGAACTTGCCAATTTATTTATTGATATCATAACTTTCTTTTGTTGAAATTAAAATTGAAATTTTTATTAAATCGAAGGTATAGGCACGTAACACTAAAGAAATGGTAGTCTATCTAACAGGCCCTTAACGTGAAGATGTTTACGCGTTCATATTTTCATAGATAGATCGATTTGAATTTTCACCAATAAGGGTTCGAAATCGAGAGTTCGAAAATTTATATTTAAACGAGTTATTTATTTATTTCAAAGCGGTTGTTTTTTATAAAAAAAACTTGCCAATTTATTTAATGATATCATAACTTTCTTGTGTTAAAATTAAAATTGGAATTTTTGTAAAACGAAGGTATACAGAAATGATGCTAAAGAAATAACAGTATGTCCAACAGACCCTTAACGCGAAGATGCTTACGCGTACATATTATCCTAGATGAGAGTGTCGGATTATTCATCTTAATGTGATTCACTCATTTACGAGGTAAAAGAAGACCTTTTCAAAATTGAAGAAGAATTTTTCCTAACATAATTATTTGTTAAATGATCATAAATATCTTTTTAATCACTGCATTATTAACACGTTTCTTATCGTCCTTCAGTAATTTACCTATTTCTTTAAAGTGTGCATTAAAATTAAATAAAATGATATGTAATGATTAAAAAAAGAAAAAATAAGTTAATAGTTAGACGAGGAGTAAGAGCTGGTAGGAATTTGAGAAAGCAAAAAAGGAGAAGGAGGAAGGAGGAAGGAGAAATTGTACAGATGTGGAAGGAGAAAAGGAGAAGGAGGAAGGAGAAAGTGTAAAGATGTGGAAGGAGAAAAGGAGAAGGAGGAAGGAGGAAGGAGGAAGGAAGAAGGAAGAAGGAGAAAGTGTAAAGATGTGGAAGGAGAAAAAGTGAAGGAGGAAGGAAGAAGGAGAAAGTGTAAAGGTGTGGAAGGAGAAAAGGTGTGGAAGGAGAAAAGGTGAAGGAGGAAGGAGGAAGGAGAAAAGGAGAAGGAGGAAGGAGGAAGGAGAAAAGGAGATGGATAAATCTTATAGAAAAAAACGACCTTATACTTGCCAGCCTTTTACCTTTAAAAGGTTTATTTGGGGGGGGGGGTGGGAAGATTTCACTACTTTTAAATGGTATATAATACCTAAATTATAATGAACGATTAACATCAACTGAAGAAGTTATAAATTTAAAAAATTAATGTACATATGCTTATGTATTATTGCGATAATAATTATTTTTTCGACACCATCTGTACAGCAAATAGTTATTTTTGGATCATTATCATTCAAAAAAGAAATATCTATCTTTTCCACACCACCGTCGAGGTAAATAGAATGGCGCGTTTTTTTTTCCTTTATTGGCACTAACTTTTATGTGAAGTTCCATAATATTTGTCTTGTAAATATAAATCAAAAGAAGTCTGTACGTATAAAATTATTGTTCATAAATTATTTGATAATTGCTTTTTGAAAGTATTTTCAACAAAGCAATTATCAGCTAATTAATGAACAATAATTTTAGACGTAGAGACTTCTTTTGTACCTTGTGGATATTATTGTCAACAGAACATGAGTGATGTAGCATTTTAATATTTATACAAGTTTACATCATATCCTTCACAATTTAATCTTTATTATAATATTATGAATAAAAAAAAAGAAGTTTATGTAAGTTACTTTTAAAATCCGTATGATTCTTTATGATAGAAGTATTACCATTTTTAATGCAAACCACATAATTCAGTAAACTTTAAGAAAATTACAATCGAATTTCAACATTGTGAAAAATTATAAAAGATAATGTCAATAAAGTTGTGGTATCCCCTGTAGGCCTAATCCACAAATTTGACACTAAACTTCACTCTATTTAACATAATTATTTACATGATACAGATAGTATGAAAAAATAAAGATCATTCAAGGAAAAATAAATTTACACAAACACATATCGTTGTACATGGACACGGGATAAAGATATTAATTAATTTAATAATTTAAGTCATTTCTTCTAAAAAAAATAAATAGGCATCTTTCGCGCCACGAGGCCATGTTCTTTGTTTAACAAGCTGATCATTTATTTCAAACCATTGGTTACTTTGGCAAACGATATTTGTATAATGTCCTATTTCAATAGATGTACCATGATGTACACGCGTAGTACGAGTTTTAGGGGTTTTTAACGCGATTTAAATAATATAATTTATGATAAACTTGAAGATTCTCGCGGAGGTGAACCAGCAGAAACCAACCATAGACTAACACTTCATAGAGTTAACCAGATACTCATTGCAGTTACTGTTCTGTGCATCATAGCTTCGTTATAGGGATCTCTATATCCCCATAATTTAGTGCCAACTCACTTTTGTACTATAATTATGTTTAACCTGAAGTACTAATCTACTGTTGGTTTCTGCTAGTTTATAACCTCCACGTGGATCTCCGAGTTTATGACAAATTATATTATTTAAATCGCGTTAAAAACCTCTAATGTTTAATCTAGAACCTGCAATAAGTTTCAAGTAAAAAATGCATTTACAGAAAAGATGACATATTATGATGAAAATACTATCAACGGATCTCTCTCTGTCAGATAAGTATCTTTTAGTTACCTTCAAATAAATTAACTTTATGATAATAGAACATGATTCTTTGTTTAAAAATAAATTATTGTTTATCTGTTACAGGTGATCCAATGAACTTGGCGTAAAAAGAAATTTATAAACAGCAGACTTTAATGAATCAGTCTTATTTATTACTGTTAGTAATATTTTTGAATAAGGAGTTTGATGCGCTTGTTAAATAAAATGAAATGAGTAATATATGCATTACTCATAAAATAATTATATATATTCTCTTCCTGATAGATAAGTAAAAATGTTAAGAAATATTAAATTAATTAAATATAATATTAGATGATGCGTGTAGGAAGTGCCCAAATACAGCTAAAATTTATAGTATAGAGAGTTGGCTCTCGTTAGACAAATCTATAAATATAATGCAGGCTTACTATTATTACTAGTAATACTTTGTTTTAGATCATATGATTTTTAATTAAAATCTTTCATAATCTGTTATTGTAATATGTGTTCCCTAATTATCTTGTGTATAGTACAGAGAGTTGACTTCTCGTTGTAAGCCAAATCTATTAACATGAATGTACAATCAATACTGGTAATTTTTTTAGATTAGATCATGTTTTTTTAAATTAAAATCATCGTTAATCTGCTATCCAAATACATCTGTTCGCCTATTATATAGTGTAAACCAAATACAAATTGTGCGCTTACTATGAAATAAAAAGGCTATAGTATATAATATAAAACTTAGCTGTTATAAAAAACATTGAATATTTAAAAATGCATTCATGTCTGTTAGAATAAACCCTTTTGTCTTTTCTTATACATAATTAATCAATATTTTTATTTATTGTAAAAAATTCATCCAAACTATCATAGTCTGGTAGTTATTATTTTACAATTTAAACTTAGTCTCAAAATACTTGTTATAAATTAATTTATAAACATAAATAAACATATCTTTCTACAGAACAAATGTATTTGTACGTTTTCTGGAAAGCTAGAATTTGTCAGAGAATCATCCACACATAATATATGTATAAATTGTTACTAAACTTTCAAACTCATTTTTCATTTTCAGAAAATAATAATGCCGAACCAGATGCAAATTGATGTAAATGGTAAATATAAAAATTATTATGTATCACATAATTGAGATTTGGAAACCAGCTAGTCAAAGGAGACTTGGATCCATATCCCTCTATAGGCCTTTATACGCCACCCAGTAAAACTAAATTAATAATTACATATTTTTGTAATTTAGCAGGAGCTGGTGCAGCCAACAACAATGGCAACAACAACAATGGCAACAACAACAACTATGGCAATCAAGGTACAGGACCAATTTATTATTTGGTATTTAAAATACTTAATATATTTAAGCAAAAAAAATAATAAATAATAATTGAATCCTTTAGGCAGAAGAGGCACGAGGGCTGGTAGGAGTTCAAGAAACTTTAGAAGAAGGAGGCTGAACCCCTATCAGCAAAACCTCAAAAATTTGGCGGATTTTATGAGCTTCATGGCCATGTCGAACGTGGAGCAAACACGTTCTGACCAGGTCAGACGTCAAAGGCCTCGACGCCAATACAATAGATATGAGGGAGAGGACGATGATGCCATACAAGATGTGCCAGCAGATAATGCTGCACAAGGAGACAATGCTCCTCAAGGAGACATTGTTCCTCCACAAAATTAGAAAATAAAAAATAAAATGAAGAAAAAAATTGAAAAATTATTCTTATTTATTTATAAGAAAAAAATTAATTTACTCAACACTTAAGCTGTGCAGGTATTCTAGATTTAATATCCAAATTATTATATCCCATCCATGCTGATTATTGTGTAAAATTGCTGTTTCATAAAGCAAGATGAATATTCGTAACACTTCACTAGCTTGTCACATTACAAGAAAATTATTTCCTTATTAATCTGAAAATTCTATAAATCTTTCTTCGATTCTTGACGATGAAATAGAACACTCACTAGCTGGTCATAAGGATCCCTTTCGATTCATAGCCTGAGAGTCTACCTCCCAGGAGACGATAGGAAAAGTTAATAATTATTCATATCCATTTCAACCACTGCACAAATTTCCAGCATGAAAGATAAATATTCTAAAACTTCACTAGCTTATCACATCACATAATAGTAATTTCCTTATATAATCTGAAAATTCTATAAAAATTTTCTTCCATTCCTGAACAATAAAAATAAAACACTTTCACTAGCTGGTCATAAGGATTCCTTTCGATACATAGCCTGAGAGTTTACCTCCCAGGAGACGAAAGGAAATTTAATAATTATTCATATCCATTTCAACAACTGCACAAACTTCTAGCATGAAAGGATAAATATTCTTAACACTTCATTAGTTTGTCACAACGCAAAATAGCTATTTTTCTTATATAATCTGAAGATTCTGTAAAAATTTTCTTCGATTCTTGAACGATGAAAATAAAACACTTTCACTAGCTGGTCATAAGGATCCCTTTCGAGACACAGCCGGAGAGTCTACCTCCCAGGAGATGAAAGGAAAAGTTAACAATTATTCACAAGAAGATCAGCAATCGAGGAATATAGTAAACGCACTTAACCAGCTTGTCACATAAAAA
>JACCIB010000166.1:0-295925 GCA_018906965.1 Philotrypesis tridentata | reverse complement strand
TCTAAAAGATTTTCTGTTATTACTTTGATGATCTCTTATCGAGAGAGGTATTCCTCCGAGTTCTATTTTATTTAAATGCTGCAAATAATTGCAATGTGACTGCTTTCTTCTTTTGTAAGTTTTGTAAGACATATTTCGCTAAGGGCGCATAATATATAAATGTACTTTCGAGAAATGCGTAACATCATTGCCTATATAAATTTTTATACGTACAGGGTACGAAAATAAGAGGATAAAAACTATCATCTGTAATAAGCGCGATTCACGTTGATAAAAAAAATATCGATTAAAAAATTGTAAATCAATGTGTCTAACGCAGAGACGCACATTCGTGTTGTCTAGCCTTCCAATCACAAAACAGTTCTGCCTTGATCCAATTATTTTGCTACTTTTATAAATATAATTCATAGCAATAATAAGAATTATTACAAAAAATAATGCGCAAACGAATCATGTTACCAGCGAATATTAACCAAGAATTAAAAATTAACTATGCGAAGCTCTTAAATAATCTGCGAACTTCCTTCGAATGTACTTTACCATAAAGTCGATTGAATACTCGTATCCCTGTTGTTTGTATCCGATTTGTATCAAGAAAAAATAAGTACTCTGAATAATTCAATTGTATTTTGTAAAATTATGTGGTACGATGCAAATAAAAATAATTGCTGTCTTTGTTTAGATTTCAATTTAAAGAACGAGATGTCTTTCAACGTTATACATGTGACAATTGTTATAGGATCTGAGTAGAAATGCTCTCGAATGTGTTGGCTGAAAAAACGTGTATTATTGTAGTATTTTATCTAGCTCATAGCGATAGTTACAATTTTCGAGACTTCAATTAACACTCGCGAATGAAGGTGGAATTGGAAACCTCTTTATCAATTGACTAATTATTCGAAAATTTGCTTAAAGCGTATAAACTGTAACAAGTTATATTATTCGATTGCTCGATACATAAGTTGTATATACACAAACACACCTAAAAAACTGAGTTGTACTTTTTAATTTTCTTCATTCCTCCATACCTCATACCCTTGATAAACATATTTTAGAAATTACTTTTGTATCTTTAACATGAACATGTCCAACTAAACTAGTATTTTGTATTGAGCGATTTATATTAACAAGGCGCGTTATCAGACTCTGGAAAATGGATTTGACTGAAAAGTTCAAAGCTTATTTTTGATATTTGAAAAGGAAAGAATCATTTTTATTGCTGAATAATTTTCGCCAAAGAATTAAATTCGTTTTCTTTTTATTTAACTTACCTTACGGATAAGTAAATTATTTCTGGACAAGACCTAAAAGATTAATTAAAATGCGAATCCATTTTCCAGTACTTAGTCATTCTCGTAAGTAGTCACAAGTTTTTAAAAACCTGAAATTCTAAAATGAAGCTTAATTAAGACTTTACAAATAATTTTCTGGAAAAATTGATAAGGCTTGATAAACAACAAAAAAAAACAGAAAACCAAATGTATTTTAAATATTTATTCCTTCTTCTCATTCAAAGGACAATTTGTTTTTTTTTATAAGATAACATTATCCTAAGCATTGTCGAGGGTCTTGCGCCCTACCGTACCTAAATTAATCTGTATATAACATTCTTCACTTCCATCACTTTACTGATTCGTATTTTACTCAGTGTTCATTTCTTATAATCAATTATCTCATACACCTGGTTTCTCACTCGACATACCTTGCTCTGCATTCCGATTCATCAAATTATACAAATTTGAATTTTTTAACCTTGCTATTTTTTACATTTGCTTTGTCATCAATTTATTGTGGAATGACAAAATCTATTATTATCGCCAGAGGCTTTATTCAAATTTCAAGCTTTTTGGTTTTCATTTTGATTCTTTGATCAAGTAATAAAAATTTCCTAGAATAAATTTTAAAAATAAAAAAACTAAGTACATGGCGTCATATTGTAAAGCAAACTATACAGACTGATATTGCTATACAATGATTAGCGTATTTTAAATTTTCGGAAGACCTTTGAACAAAAGAAAAATTATAAGTATAAAATATCTTTTGTTTACTTTTTCCTCCTTACAGTAATTAAATTTTGGTTCACGTGTACTAACTAAACGTCATTGATTCTAATAACAATGAAGCCAGTAAATACATCGACTGAAAGAATTGTTCAATAATTACGACAGAATTACAGAATTCAGTTTTTTATTCATATGGTGGCAACTTTAATTTCACCTTTACCTTTTTTTTTTTGCTATTTGCGAGTTTTCTTTAAAAACAATTATAGTCAAATTTGGCGTTAAGCCACTGGCGATAAAGAGTCGCAAAGCGAAGGTAAGTTCATAAGCGCAAACGTCGCTGTGTTAGTTTTTGCGCTTGACGAGGGCCCTGCATACGTACTTCAACTGCGTGCTTTCAAAAAGTTCTAGCTACATCACAGGCGCTGTGTCTAGCTATCATTTTCTCTACCTTACGTCTACGCATAGATATTCATCATGATTCTTTATCATGATTATTCAAACACTCAAGTCACAAAATATCCATTCAACAACACGACTGAACTAAGAAAAATTGGCATTTCAAAAGATGTCTTATGTGGGAGTTTATGGAGCAGGAAACAAAGAAAAGAGGAAAAATATTAAAAAATACAACAATCGCAATGGTCATATCATACGCGCACATCTTGGATACACACCGTATGACGAATGCAGGGCTCTACAGGGACCTCGAATATAGGTGAAAGTATAAACTATTTTAATGTTTTTTTTTAATTAATGCGACACATTTATCTACTTTTTGAATTATTAATCATTAAACATTGCGCTTCAACAAAGTAAAATTAATGACTACTTTTTTTTTATTTATAGAAAAAGTATTAACTGCATTCTAATTCAACAAGAGTATCATTTGAATCTGAAAGTTTATGCCTGCATGATCAAATGTACAAATATAATTACAAACGTTTTTGCATGTGTCGTATAATGATTGTAAAAATGATAGAAAATAATCAATTTTACAATCAATGGTGATTTACATGTATCATAGCCTATTTTCGAGGGAAACCCTTGTCAAGTGTTGCATACAGAACTTCCAGCTGTCATATTCCTTTTTTACTTATTGATGCTGTTTTTTTGTTTTTTTCTTTTTTTTTTTATAAATTTTCGATCGTCCCGTTTCATTGCGTGGGATACTGTGGTGGCATGGTGTAAGTTACCATTGGCTGCTGTCCTGGTGGCAAAGGTGCAGCGGGTGTGGGTGGTGCCGTACCACCTTGACCTGGCTGCCATGTACCTGCTGCTGGAGTCGGCATTCTCATGCTATTCATATACTGAGCCTGCTGCTGGCCATAATATTGACCATAGTACTGAGCTGGTTGAAGAAATTGTCCTTGCATCTGAGGATAGCTTTGTGGGTACCAGTAACTCATTTGCTGTCCATACCCATAAGCATATTGTCCTGCTCCAGCAGTAACCTACAAGATGACAATAACGATTGGATTTTTGTTTTATAAACAGCTTTCAGCTGATTAATATTTTCATTGTTAATATTAATTACGAAATTTATTGAAGCATTAACTATATAAAAAAATAGAATCAATAAATTTTATATCTGATTACTTAGTTTTTTGCATATTGCCACAAAACACAGAAAATGTTATTATGTATGTAGTACAATTTAATAAAATATGCTAACCTGCTGAGCTTGTTGATTTGCATTAGGTCCCACACTGTTGGGATCACCATTTTCCTTTCCCCAAAAGCATTTAACAACACTGCCATTAATTTCTGTATTATGCGTTCTTTCTATGGCATGTGTTGCTGCTTCTTTTGTAGTAAATTTAATAAAAGCGTAACCTTTATCCTTAAATACTCTTATATCTTGTATAGTACCAAAAGGTGAGAAGGTCTTTGTTATCAAATCCTCTGTGATGCCATTTGTGAATCCACCACAGTAGACTGTGCAATTGGTTGGGCTGCTTTGGTTGTATACCTATCAAACATTTTAATTTTAATATATTTTATTATTATTAACAAAATAAATTTTGCAGAAATTATTTTAAGCACAATAGTTAAAAATTAAGCAAGTTAGCTTGACACATAAGAATAAAAATATTTATAAAACAGATTGTTCATCGTAGTGGAATAGATCTTTTAATAATTGGTCAACAGTTATGTCATGATAAAAATTATCAAAAAATATGTGTAGGTATTGATCACTAACTTTAACATCAAAACTTAACTATTTTGTTTAAAATTATTGAAAAGAATGTATCTTTTTAAAAAGTAAAAGTTTAATAATGTTTTGTTAAATGAATATTAATTAAACATTATTAGCTTCTGAGAGGGTTTGAATGTGCTTAGGCACAGAAGAACGTATGCAACTAGTGTATGCACGTTTTAATTGTGCAAAGAAATTAATCTAGTATGAAAATTAAAACTTGTAACGGTATTAAATTAGTAATAAATTGGTTTGAGGTATATATAAAATATACTAATAATTAAAAAACATTAGTTACATACGCAACAGCGTCATTCACCTGAGCATATGTAGATCCTAAAAGATTAAATAAAATTGTAAGGACCAATTTTCATGTCTTGTCTAGTTTCTTTGTTTGATTACAAAAGGAGTATATGTCAGTGGCAAAAAATTTTCAAGATGATAGATGAGATATGTCCTTTTACAAACCAAACAAAAAAGCGTAAATTTAAAAAGATTGTAAAGAACAGGTGTTTCGAGTTGAAAATAAGTCTAATAATGCAAAACAACATGAAATGAACAAAACACCTGCTTGCCCAAATCAGACAAAGTGCGTAAGCAGAGTGCAGTGTCAGATTTGGCAAAGAATAAGGCTAAGTTGAAAATCAAGAGAGCATCCAGTTTCAAACAGATAATTAATACTCTCGAAGCCACGATGGCCAATGGCTTCGGGGGGATTAAAGTCGATCTGAACTAGGATCAGCCCTGCAAACATGGATATTTTGTGAGGCTTAACCCGAACAACACCATCGTACAAGAGAAATGTTTGCGAAGGGAAGCAGTTGATGCCGAATAGCCCATTAATCGCCAGGGTCTGTCTGTCGCTCAGTCTCGTGATCGATCGCATCGTGATTGTCGATCACAGCAACGTACCTCCTCGTAGTTGGGTTTGCTGTTGGCCGCATGCCTCGGCCTGTCGGAGCGCGGGGGTGGAGGCTTCCTCGTCGACCAGTGGTCCGGATGCTGCGCGAGCCGAGCCACTGACCGTTCATCGCGGCGATCGCCGCCTCGGCGTCGCTCTTCTTGACGAACGACACGAAGGCATAACCCTTGCTCTTGAGCGTTTGGGGGGTCGCGCACAATCCTGCAGTTGCTGATCTCGCCGAAGGGCGTGAAGGCCTCGCGCAACGTCTGCGTCTCGATCTCGGGCGACAGATCGCCGACGAAATATGTGATGGTGATTGCTGGTGTCGAGCTTGGCTGGTTGCCGGGGCTCGTGGCCAGTTAACCTTCATCTCCTTGTGGAGGAAGACGCGCTTGTTCATGGCGGCGAGGGCCGTAGCCGCGCACTGGTGGTTCGTGAAACTCGACGAAAGCGTAGGGATCGTTGCCGGCCTCGCGGATTATCTTGCATCCCTTCACCTGCCCGATCTGCGAGAAGAGGGCGCACAGCAGGTCCTCGGACACGGTCACGTCGAGGTTGCCCACGTACAGCGTACGCGGGTTGCTCTCTTCGCTCATGCTCATGGCTGCTGCTGCTGCTGCTTGCTGCTACTACTGCTGGTGCTGCTGCTGCTGCTACTAGTACTATACTACTACTAAATCAGCCGCCGCCGTCGCCGCCGCCGCTGCTGCTGCTGCTGCTGCCGTCCGCAGTTGACTCGAGCTCCGCCGACGCTCTCCTCTCGCCCTTACCTCGTCCTCGGAAGAGCGCCCTGGCTACTCTCTTCCTTCCGGGAAAGAGAGAGAGAGGAAAAAACGCGCAAGCTCGCTCTCTCTCTTACTGCTGCTGCTGCTGCTGCTTGCGCGCTCCCCTTTGCTGCTGCGGCTGGCCGGCGCGAGAGACGAGGCAGCTCAGTAGCGACCACCTTTCTCTGTCTCTCTCTGGCGCTTTCGCTTTGCTGCTTCTCGCTCGCTCGCTCGCTCTCTCTCTCTCTCTCTCTCGGCTCTGCGATGTAGCTCGATTCTGCTCTCCCTCTTGCCGCTGCCGCTGCTGTTCGCGCTCTGCCAGGCGCTCCGTGATCCGAGTTCTCGCGTTCCTGGGACGCAGGGAGCTGGAAAACACACACCTTCAACCGCCGCCTTGGCAGTAGATCGGCATCGAGCCGAACAACGAACTACTGCACACTCCTCGCTTCGCGCCTCCTATACGCCTTTACCTATACCTATATCAACTCTCAGACTCTGTGTCTCTCTCGCTCTGCAGCTGCAGATGTACAGTCGTCGTCTCTCTTCTCGCCCCGTCGTCGTCCTCTTGCTGCAGCACACACGGCTCTCTCTCTCTCTCTCTCTCTCGCTCTCTGGTCTAGCGAGTCGTTAATTCTCGTATGCGATAGCGCCGAGTCGGCAATGTAACGCTGCCGATTTTCCCTCTTCTTCGTGCGTCGATGCTCTGCTGCGACGGCAGCAGCGGGCCCCATTGTGTGTGTTATTACTATATTAACCGCGACTACAATATACGTGCGCACGCCTATCTGGCTCCTCTTGCCATTAGCACTTTATATACCACACAGAGCGAGAGAGAGAGACGGACCGTTGAAAAGCCAGCGCGGAGAGAGATAATGCTATATAGATATATCGTGTATGTATATACATATAGGCTCGGGTTGAAAACGAGTCCACGAGTGCGGCCGCTGCGCTGCTGCTACACCCAGGCTCTCTCTCTCTCTCGCGCTATACGCTACGTCATATACAACCGCGTAAAATGGCCGACCCGCAGCTCTCAGCTCAGCCGCACTCTGCGACGTTCTGCCTTCTGCCACCTATATACGCACGGCGGCTTCACGTCCCACACTCTCGCGCGTGCGTGTACAATGTACATACGCGTATGTATGTATATATATACATATATAGATATAACGCCACACCGGCTAGGTATAGATATAGGCGGTATATACGCGCGATTGTTGTTATACGACAACGGCGCGCGGCGCTACGTGTTCTAGTGCCATGCCTAATGCCTTCCTTCGCTTTCCCTCCGGCCTCCCCTCCTGCGCTCTTTCTCTCTCTCCTATATATCTATATATAATTCTCTGTCTCACTCGCTCGCTGATAGCCACTCTCCTCCGCTCGCGCGACGTATTACATATATGTATAATATATGCACGCGAGCGTCGCGAGCCCCGACAGCCGGTAAATGCGCTCTATATAGCTATATTTCCTGCCCTCCTATCCCTATGTATGTATGTGTGTATGTATATATATATATAGCTATACGCGCGCACTTATCGCTTTTTCATTTCTCTCTCTCTCCCCCTTTCTTCAACATTTATATAATTCCTCTCGGAAGCGGCTATATATATGTGTCTGCCTGTCCTTCTCTCGTCCGGCATCGTGTGTGCAGCACGACGCGGAGAGCGAGAGCTTTATATGGCCGAATCGTGATGCGCGAGAGTACCGGCGTACTTTATGTTATAAAAGTCGTCGACCATAATATTAGCGCCGCGATAACGACAGCGATTTCCCGCAGATGCCGTATTAGTGTATTACACGTATATGCAACATGGATGCCTCCGTCTTTTATTTCGACTTGGTGGTGTATATACGAAAGCGCAGACCCTATATGTATATGTATTATGTATGCATATACACAATGATAAATTTTTCAAGCTCATCTCCCGTTAGCGCCCTTCTCCATTTTTCTTCGTTAAAATTTTTACACGCGATGACGCGACTTTTTCTATCGTACAACCCCGCCCCCTTTTCCAACAATAGTTTATTCAGTTTTGATACCAACCCACCCCAGATGAAACTATTTTCTCCAAATTGTTATCGTCGTTACGTATTTACTGGCCGTCTTATGCCCGACGTTTTATTTTCCATATGCAACCCGGTTTTCCACGGATGCAAGCGCTCGCGCAGATACGCGGGCGACACACGCACGGGAGTCGAGACAGCCATGGCCCATTGGCCACGGCGTATCAGCAGCGCGAAAACACCGGCGAGTCGCTCGACTCGACGAATCGTCGAGATGGATTTCGATGACTCTGCGTTAAAAGGATCTGCTTTTGGAAATACGCGTATGCTGCGTGTTGTGGATTATTTTTTAATGCGTATATACAGTTATACATGTGTTGTGTACACACTTTTCGGACAAACGAGATTCGAATCTCGCGCCACAGTATGGCAACGCCGGTGCAGAACCCGCGCCATATTGCGGCGGGAGATTCAAATCGTTCGAAAAGTGTAATTGTAAATAGTAATAAATTGAATTTAAAAAAGCGAGTTTGTTGATCGAAATCATTTGTTTTTCCTAAACCAAAAAGAAGCTCGCCAAGACGTTATCAGTGCTTAAAATTGAAAATTCTTTAAATTATTTACTTCTGCGGCGACGGCCGAATCGCGATCGTTCCGGCGACCTCTGACCCTACGACTTCAGACTTCAGGCAATCCGCAATCACTAATCAGGCAGGGCAGCTAACTGATAAGCGGCTTCAAGTGGACGATTGCCACGAGAGTGCCCTACTGCTACAGCGCCGGCACGAAATTTCAATTTTATTTCATGAAATTTTATTAAATTTTATTCTTCAACAAATTTTCATTCAATACTCTGTTTTACAAATAAACTTGTAATAATCTTGATTAATAACGAGTGCTGAATACTATTTTTAATCATTATTTAAATACAACACACTCCACAGATAAACACTTTCTTCCAAGTTTTTAAAAATATTTTCACCTATATTTTAATATAATTGATTAATTAATTAATCAATTCATTGAAAAAATAATTATTCTACCTTGTTTTTGCATAGAACCCCTTGACCTTGGAAGCTCAAAATAATGTCATAATCATTTTTTCGACCTCGATTTACACCTAATGACGAAAACAGAGCTATTAATACCTTGAATTGATTTTCAAACTGTTTTCTGGGCTTCAGTCCTATTTGCATGTATATTTGTATATAATGCTTCTTTAATCTTTAAATACGACAAAATCAAACGGCTTTTTAATATTTTTTAATGTTATTTAATAAATAATAAAGCTGAACAGTGCGATCTGTATGTGTTACATACACATTACACGCATACGTATGTACTACATACATATAATAATAAATATATATATTTATTTATTTATTAAATTTCTACGGGTACATAGAATATTTTCTTTTGAAATTATAGTATACAATTCAATTTTTCAATTTACCCTCTGTACAATTATAACATTTATTGTTGAATTATTTTCACGAATCTATGGGTGTGTTTCTCAGCTCTGGTTAAACCTTCGGTTAAACCGCAGTTACTGACAAACGAGCGACACTGTTTCGGCTAATTTGACGGATGTTCCCCAATGTGGAACAAACCCAGTATTATATATATATAGCATAGCCCGCGGGCCGCGGGCCGCCGGTATCCATGCTGCATAGCATATATTATAGGTATATAGATGCGGAAAAATTGTTGACAAACAGAAGCAGTCAGAAATTGTATGTTCTATACGAAAATAACTTTTTAACTTAATTTTTTCACCGCATCACCGTCATTTTTAGTTTAAAGTATTCAATTAGTACGCTTTAAGACTCGGAATATTTGTTTATCAACAAACAAGACTGTATACAAGACTTACAAGATGTCTGGACCAATGGTTTTATGTCAGTTATGGATGGGGGGTGTAAGTAAATCAATTACCAGAAAAATTCTCCTTACCTATGGCCCATAAAATATTGATTGCAAAAGATTATAAATATCGTTATATACACGTAACAACTTTCAAAAAAATCGGAGCACGCAATTCATAACCTAAAAATTATATATAAAAACATTAATAGATAAAAATCACTTTCCATTGGACTTATGTTGAGTTGAAATATTTACATTTTCAGCTTGAGCCATACATGACAGAAAGTTTTGTTATGAATGCATTTCACAAAATGGGTGAGCAACCACAAACAGTCAAAGTTATGAGAAATCGGTATACGGGAGAACCAGCTGGTTATTGTTTTGTGCATTTTCCAACTGACGAAATGGCACTTGATGCCATGCATAAATTAAATGGAAAAATTATTCCAGGATCTAATCCAGTAAGTTTTATTTAAAGTAAAACGAGCAATTTTTTGTACACTTTGTAAAAAGTAAATAAAAATTGCTATTTTGCTGTATGTATCAAAAAAAACGTACAACATACATGCAGAAAAATTCTACTAATACCTATGTATACTATTATTTTTCCTATCTATCTTCTCAAACTTCGTCTTTTTTTTGCTTGTTAGCTTTTTTAATATAGGTTAATAAAATAATTCATTATTTATAAATATTTATTAGGAATTAATTGTTTATTTTTTAAAATCCCATTATTCCTTAAATAATTTATTACTCATAACTTACAGACATATATCTTTATTGCATTTGTAAATTATTCTGTTTAATGATATTGTAACAGTCCATAGTATTATGTAGATAACACTAGTGATATTTGTTTTATAAAAAATAACAGTGAATAGATTTCGATATCTAAATTCTTCTGTCATTTTGTTTTGTGTACAGCAAGTAAGATTTCGATTGAATCATGCCAGTACAACAGGAAAGCCTGCAGCAGAGAGGGAATATAGCATTTGGGTTGGAGATCTTTCAACAGATGTTGATGATTATTCATTGTACAGAACATTTGCAGCAAAGTACAATTCCATTAGGACAGCTAAGGTAATATTGGATAGTTCAGGCTTTAGCAAAGGTTATGGTTTTGTTAGATTTGCCAATGAAGATGAACAAAAGGACAGCTTGGTTACCATGAATGGATACAGAGGTCTTGGTACAAGATCTTTAAAAATTTGTAATGCAGTCCCACGTCCTTGGAACAAAGTATCAGAGTGAGACAATTTTCATTTTTAAATGTTAATTATTACTTATGAGAATACTTATATTAGAATAATGAAAATTAGAATCCTAAAGTATTAAAATTTTAAATTGTCTTTGTTTTATAGATTTTTAATGATAGACAATAAATTTCATTTGTTGAAATCAACATTGACAATCAATCATTTATGCACGTTTCTTAGTAGATATGTTATTTGATACAAAATATATATATGTATATATGATATTATATATATATTATATTATTATTTTTTTTTTTAAGTAAAGTTATGTGTGTATTAAAACTTTCTGATACAATTTTGGTTATTTTTTTACAATCATTACATACTTAATTTTACAGTCCAAATTCTGCTCCATCATCTGACTATACATCAGGCATATCTTCAGAGTCTTACAACTACTATGACACTTCTTCATACTGGAACAGTTATAGTGCCTGGCAACAAGGTTATTATGAAAGCGAACCAACATCAGATGGATATAGTAATTACACATCTGATCGTAAGCCTGAAGAAGATGAACTTGAACTTATCGGTATGTACCGAGCATTTATTATTAAACTGTACAATTTTTTTTTTCGACAAAGATTTTTCAGATATTAATCTGATTTTTAAATACAATACGTTTATTAAATTCTAGATAAAAATAATGTGAAATAGAAAATGGCGTTGTTATGTTTTGTAATCCATTAAAAATTCATCATCACCCCTGACAGATATCTTGTTTTTTATCTTATTTAGGAAAATTCTTGTAATCAATTTTTAAAACTAATTTTACATTAAATTAATACAATATAGTAAGATATACACGTACAAATAATTAATTTAAAAAAAAACCTTTTCAGAGCATTCAATTCCTGTAGATGTCGACAAGTTAAACAGAGAAATAATTGAACAAGATTACAACCTGTGGGATGCTTTGGAGAGTTCAAAGTGGATTCCCTGTGATACTTTAGAATTATGCTATTGATATTGGAATACCACATAAACATAAAAGTCATTGTTGCATGCATTGTTCTAATAATAAATGGAAGGGAGAAAAACTTAACATCTGAAAAAATCAAAGACGAAAAATAACCAGTTTGAAGCTTTATGCTAATGTGTATTTTTCGCCTTCATTAAAAGCATAATTAATTGCTGCTGTACAAAAAAATTTATTTTGAACTTTTCTACTTATTTCATTATTGTTATCGTCAGTCTCTACGTGTTATTATATACAATTCCCTGATGATCAATATTTACTTCCAGCATCTTTTACTTCTCCACTATATTATGTGGTATTTGCCATCAATTTAAATATAATGTATATTTATACTATACATAGCAAGTTTGTACAATAAAAATACAAAATAATACTGAAAAAAGCGATGATTTCAAGAATTATAAATTATTGTAGAATTAGATATTTTAGTATTAATCTATAATAAGTAATCAGAAGACTTTACTAAGAATAAAGATGGTACCAATAAAATCTTGTTTAAATAGTAAATAGTTTATTTTTCTTTTGCATAGTTCTTACTTTGAAGTAAAATTATATAAATAATCAATATTATAATCGTCTATGTAGAGTTAGTGGAATGCAAATTTGTAAAATGTACACCCTGGAAGTTTAAAAAAATTGATAGAATCTTTGGCTAAGATTACACTAAGCCCATCAGGTTATTGTAAGAACACAGCTTCTTTGTACATATATTGATAATTTTTTCTTTTCAAATAAAACTACAATTTGAGGCTTCTACCTAGTTAACAGCAAAATTGTAGCAATGAAAAATTTTCCTAACAAAATTAATCGTTACTACCAATATTTACCTAATGAAAGTGTATATTTATATTTAAAAGAAAATCTTACGATATAAAAAATTAATCCCAATTAATTAGTTAATTAAAAATCATAAATATAACTACTGTTACAAATGAATTTTACGCACATAAGTTGTTTTTACGTTAGCTTAAGTAAAAACGATTTTTTCATATAAAAAAATACTCTTATTGTAACGACACATTTGTTAAAAAAATTTTGTTTTTTGTTTGCCGTGATAATTTAATTCGAGTTTAATATTAACCGTTAGTGTTTTTTCAGCTTGAATCAAATGAGATTTCAGCTGCTTAATTTTCTTTATGGCAGGTGTAACTTGACAGTAGCCTTAATAAAAAAAATTGCTTATGCCAGTTAATAAAACTAAACGCTTCAATAATCTGTGGCACTATTCAACGGTAAAATGCGAAAAATTTTGTTTCTTTTAATAGATTACGCATGATAAGGCTCTATTATTTCCTTGGCTAACGAAAGCTTAGTCAAGGTAAAAAATAATGACTTCTGTACAGAGCTTTTCACGAGCTTTCGAGCTTACTAATCTACGTGATCTTGGAAAATCAGTTTTACATATCCTGGTGTTCCTTCTAGTGGCACTGCGCAAAAAGGACAGATTGCAATATATCCATTTGTACCATGCGGTATTGCAACCTTTTCCCAGTATCTATAATACAGAATCACACTTTATTTTTTTAAAATACATCAACTATGTTCAATACAGAAAATTTACATACTTTACAGTTTTTTCAGTAGCCATGTGCCCGCATGGACTAAATGCATACGTCGGTGGACCGCTGTCGACGTAAAATGCGGGTTCAATTCCCATACACAGTTTAACGATAGGTCCAGCAACTAAACACATTGGACATCTTCTCGTAGCCTTATCTTTTCTTGACCCCAGTCATGGTGACCCTGTACATGGCCACACTTAAGATAAACATAAGGTTGTTGTTGAGCCGATTCTGACGCGGCTTTCCGTGGTATGACGAGTGTGTTCAAACCAACGGGACATTGCGGTCTGCCAGCATTTATGGCATCCACCAGCTCTTCTAAATCGTGTTTTGTCTAAACAAACAAACTAGGTTAAATGGGCCAATTCATATAAAGATGTTACAAATTATGTTAAAAAAACAGTGTATTTTAATTGTAATATAAAAATTTGTTAAAACGCTAATGGATTTATATCCGTACTTGTTTTCACGATACCCATAAACAATAAATCACTTCAATATGAACATGACTACTTAGCAATCATTTATTTGGAGATTGGGTAATACTTACAGGTGACTTTGCAAGTCCTTCAGCTGATCTCCATAACAGAGTTGCCCCACAGAGATCTATGAGAGTACCATCTTGCAAAATATTGTTTTCATCCTCGACAACGTTACCCTTTTGCTGAGCGCTTCGACTCTCCCGAAGCGAAAATACACCGCCACCTACGCTGACTTCTCGCCAGTAACCGCATTGCGCTTCGCCACCACAGAACTGCCCTCGAGGATGCATAATCAAAACACCGTTAGTCGTCAGTCCATCTATCTCTCTGTTTTCTTGCCATTTAGTCGCTTTTTCCTATGCAAAGAGCATTGATTAAGCATTATAAAAACTGATGTTTTATTTTCCAGATGATTCAATGGTGTAAAAATGTTTCACATTAAAATTTTACCCCTAGGAAAATGTTTCTGGAGCTATCAAAACCAGCTGCATAGATTCTAGCTATTTTGGGGTCCGAGCGATCAGCGAGAATCCGACACGCAAACCTGCTAATGGTACTCTGAGCCACTCGCCCTTCGCTAGCGGCAATTACTTCACTGCCACCGGGATAAGTGTCCATTACAACGAAATCAATTGGAGACTCCGATGATCTTCCAATCTATTTTGTTAAGCGTAAAAATTAAATTCGTAAAATTTGTATTAACATCTAGCTTTTCTAGATTGAACCGTTAAATTTACACGATAAAAAAATGTCTTGCCTGAAACATATCTGTATCCTCGTCTTCTGTGTACTCTACAATCACAGCTTGCGTTCTGGATAATGTATAAGAGATCGAATGTTGTTTCGTATTCAAAATGGCTTGAGAGCAGTGAGGCGTTTTGACAACGTAGTGCTTACTACGTTTGACACCATTGGGCATAGCTCTCTTGTATAAAACAAATTTACTTCTTCTTCTCCCGCGATCCCCAGGTGGAAGATATCCATTGTACCTAGACAAAAAATATATAATTTAAAAATTTTTAAACTTTTTTTTCCAGAGTCAAAAATGTTAATAAATCTATATTTTTAAGGAGAGCCATATAAAGAATTCAATTCAAGAATCTTAATTATTCTGCAGTTCATAAATATCCATAAATGTCACAAGTATTGAAAATGACATTAAACATTCTGAATATTTAATTGCTAAATTTATTTTATTTTTATATTAAAATATTAAGAAATAGAGTGGCTTCTTACTGGTTACTATACATATTCTACATATTTCACACTATTGTAGGTAATCGTTTTAGAGTCCAATACTAATTGGATTTCTGATCCAATTACTAACTAGCTGGTCATTAATACTTTCTTGGTGAATAGTTCTTAAGAATCCATTGACCACAAGCAAAGAAAAAGTAGAATTTCATTAATTTAATTGAGTGTTGATATAAGAAAATAAGTTTGAAAAAATTTATTGTTTGAAAGTCAAATTGTAGTTTTTTCATTCAATAATATTAGTTTCATTGAAAAAATTTTTTTCTGAATATTTTAATAAAAATAGTATGGTAATCTTAAATAATACAATATGTGTGTTTTAATGTAGATATTATACAGTTACTGCAGAGAACCAATTCATTTGATTATCTATCTTTAAACTAAGTTTAAAAAATTTCGAACGTTTAGAATTTCAATAGAAATGTTAAGCAATTAATTTTAGCAAACATAGAAAGTTTACATTGTTGGCCTCTAATTCTTACCCAAGAATGACTAGTTCTCCATATTTTACAGCCTGTTTGGGTTTGTCATGGTGATGACCCTGCGCTCCATGGGGATGAACATGACTGTGACTATGACTGTGTTTATTATGTGGACTATGTGGTTGGCCAACAGCCTCGCCCTCTTCTACAAGAAGTGGGCTTTCGCTGCTGCCGTCTGACCTGAAATTATGAGAAAAGAAGTATTAACTCATTATATACTTGGACTATATCACTCATAATATATATATTTATGCAATTACAGTGTACACAAACCTATATTTGTGCATTAAAGCCACATCTTTAAAATTAATATTGATGAAAGATGTGTATAAATATTGGTCAGTTGGTCTTTTTCTATCTTGCTATGAAGATAAGAAAGATTGGACCATAAGGTTTTGTACAAAACTTTGAAACTTAATTTATTTATAACTAAATATTATTCATTGCAGAATAGTTATAGGGTTATATAAGCACATTTCCATTTCTAATAAATCACTTATCTACCACCAATGAATTAGAAACACCTAGAAATACATGTCAGTTCCCAATGCCACTGTTACATTTAGTTTTATGAAACTGACCGAATTGGTCATAAATTACCAAATACAGGCATACAACGTATATGCATTACATATATGCTACATAGTATCTATTATCATATATTAAGATTCTAGCAAAACCCAAGACCATTGTTGTCCTAGTATTATCCTTTGGGTTAGAAACAGTCAAACAATTAGTTTACACAGTAGGGCACAGCCTTGACAAAATGAAGTCACTGTCATTGTAGACTGAGGCACAGGGTCATGCACCAGTGGCTACAGTGTATAACATTATTACTTTTATCATAAAAAAGTTTACAGTTAAAGTGGAAATGGAACTACTCCAGCGAGTCATAAACTAAAGAATGCTAATGTTCAATCGTGATTGCAATAACAAGTAAAAAAATATAAGCAAAACAATGATTTATAAAAAAATATCACAATGAAAAACAGACCTCACACATGATTTGTAAGAAGAGCAAAAAATGATAGCCATGCCAAGTTAAAAACTGATGTAATTAAAAATAGTCTTTTGTAAAGTATTTAATTGTCTTGCCACACTACATACATTACATTGCAACATACTTGAGCATTAATGCAAGCTTTTTATTTATCAGGAACTTATTAAAATTATCAGTATTAATTAAGTGTAAGAGCCAGCAATGACTGACAATGCAGCTATAGAAGCTATGACAACTGCATTATTAGACATACAGTTGGTGCTCTTGTGCAGGATTTAAGCTCCCATGAAAAAAAAATGCTTTCACAATACCAAGAAAAAAGAATGAGAAAAAAGCGTTGTTATCTATCAAAGAGAAGTCTCGTACAATACAGAGCGGTGTATCCACGAGAGAGAGAGAGAGAGAGAGAGAGAGAGAGAGAGAGAGAGAGTGAGAGGTCTTTCTCGATCAGCCGTGCATTTTCGTGACCGCCTATATAGTAACAGTTCCAAGTCGTTAAAGAAATCTTCAAGTACAGCTTCAAGTATAAGATGAAAGGCGAGACGAGCCTCGTAATCTTTCAAAATATTGGAGCAGTGGTGGAAACAATATAATGTACGGGATTTCGGAGCAGTCGTTGCTCCAAAATGAAAAGAAGGCGAGGAATAAAAAGAAGTCGCGAGCAAAAGGAACAACGAAAGAACAAACGAGAGAGAGAGAGAGATATATATATATATGCATCGGCAGCGAGAGTTGCAGGCAGCAGCAGCGAGCGAGCAAGGCGGAAGGGCCGAAAATAGAAGCGAACAAGAGCAAAACAGAGAGAAATAGCGTTGGAGGACGTTATTTATTCCCTTCGTACCGTATGACCATTGCGGGATCCGTGTTAGAGCCAATTTTGCCGCGACGATCGACGTACTCTGCAGGAGCCACTTTGGTAGACGTCGTGGTGGTGGTGGTCGTCGTCGTCGACGGCGCCAAGTGCGATTCTCGGCACTCGGCGATGGTGATACTCCTTGTTCCTCGCTAATGCTGCTCAAGACTGCAGTGGTCACTGGTCGTGTGCCTTGTAGCAGTTGTAGCGTTGTATAGCCTTGTATTAGCGCACTAGCAGCGCAGCCACAGGCGCGCACACGCACGCACGCACAAGCATACACACGCGCACACAATACACCTCGTGCGAGTCGTGTATTCACCTCCTTGGCGACCTTAGCACTCAGCAGCAGCCTCGGCTCGACTTGCAGGCTTACGCACTTTACGCTTTATCTAGAGCTGCTGCAGCTGATGAGCGCTGATGACGAGTCTTCAACATGAACGCGGTTGCGGCGGAGGAGCTTCCCTCACAAACGCGGCCGACGAGCATGTTCCATAACAGCAGTCTATTCCCTTCGAGTCTGCAGGAAAAGAAGAGCCGTATCGTTCCGTTCCGCGATGCGCTGCTCCTTCACCCTTGGGAGCTGCTACGCTGCTGCTGCTGCTGCTGCTGCTGCTCTGGCCTCTGCTTCTTTTTCGTCGCGATGCACGCGCGCGTCCTCCTTTTTCTACTCAGACTCAGCTCTTGTCCGAGCGCGCGTCGTTTCGCTTTGCCTTTGCGCGACGCCGCCAAGAGACTCCAAAATCCAACTAGTCCAATCCAACTCTACTGCTTATACCTGCTCCAAACTCCAAGACTATGGGCTCTGAGCTCTGAGTAGGTAAGTATATAAGTTTACTGTATAAGTTATAACGCACACCGTGCACCGAGTATACCGCGACACAGCCACACAGGCGCGCGACTGCTTTGAGACGGCGGCTGGCGGCAGGCAGCGAGAGGAGAGGCAAGAGCGCTGCAGCGGTTTGTGGCAGCTCGAGACTCCCAAGACTCGAGCTCGAGAGGTAAGTAGAGGGAAGCGCGCAGTGCAGCCGCACTTCGCACTCCGCTGCTGCAGAGAAAGAGAAATGCCGCAGTACTTATTAAGTATACCTGCTTATACTTATACAATACTTATATCAATCGTCTCTCGAAAGTCAAGACCGCATATTACTGGCCAGCTAACAAACGTCAAAAACTTTTGCTTTGCCTGTGCCTGCAGTCTATATTGTAAATATACATATAATAATATGTACAATGTACATGCAGTACAGTGCAGGTGTGCATTCTTATGCAATATATGAAATATGATGTAGTAACATATATATAATAATTATACATATACCTGCATGAGCTATAGGTTATTAGTAGTTCCGTGCGGCTATGGAGAATTGGAGACGGAATGACTATAGTAGAATATATACTTTAACGTGAAAAACGATAACTGCAGCAGTTTACTTTTACGACGTAATTGTAACATCGCGCACTAAGTACACGCATCTTTATACACTTGCTTAATTCAACTATTCTTACGCATTGTATATAGGATTATATACTTATAGGTACCTATATATACAATATAGTAGTAGTATATTAGCTATGGTGCAGTATAATATATGTACCCTACTACAGTTAATTTACAATCGCATCGAAGATAGACATAATCTCTTTGTTACGGGCACTAATTAAAATTTACAACGAGATAATACCGCATATAATGTACAATAATATATAATATATATACATATAAGCACAATAGTAGTTGTAGTTCTACAATCTACATGTAATGTGAATATGCATTATATTATACATATGTATATAAAATATAATAGTAGGGAAGTAGGGTTGCACATTTTTAAAAACATTATAATTAATTTATACTTATATATGGTATATGTGTTACTTAAAGTGACGAACGGTGGCGACACTGACGGCGGTTGTGCATAGGACACGGTGCGCCCGTGATTCGGTGAATGTGAATGGAAACGAAACCTATTGTTCGTGATCGTGACTCGCCATGCAGTACTCATATTACGGAGTCATAGGATGCATGCATATTGCATAGAGTTAGAGCGTATCACACCGCACACGTGACGTGCCAGTAGCACGGGATGGCGGGACTTTATGAATACCTGGCTTATTGCGCAATTGTCTGGATGCGTTATTTTTTATATTTTTTTTAGTAATAATGTATTTACAAAATCGTTACATTTGTGGAAAATTACAGCTTCACTTCCTTCTTCCCTTTCCTCTGTTTTTGCTTTTTATTATAAAATATGATTTCTTATATACTATATATGCATGAATAGAATATTCGATCGTTCGACAGCCATATATGTACACACTACACATGTAAAGTGCATATGCGTGTATCCACGGACACATACATCGTTTTCATTTTTATTTTCGTTTATGTCTTGTACCACTGTTACCTTTACAAATTCATTTTTATTTACATGTGCCAATGAACTGTATTAGTTTATCCTCTTGGTCTGCCATGCAGATAACAGATTGTAAGAGAAGTACAAAGTAAAACCATGCACTTGAGATGCTGCCAAGATGAATCCATACCATAGAACACCATACGGAAGATCCTGCAACAAAGAGTAGAAGCTTAGAAATCTGTGTGAAGGATAAAATACTTGTTTTTAGTAGTGCCTCATTTGTTTCACCTGCCACATGTCAATATTTTGGGTCTCACCAGTCCTCAGGTACTGATAAACATCCTTAAAGTAGTATACAAAGGCATACAAAATTGATCCAAAACCCAGAATAATAATGCCAATCATGTACTGTTTGAGGGTCTTGATTTTATTTTTTCTAACTGCTGATAGGCCAAGGAATGATAGAAACAAGCTTGTGCACCATATGTACTCCCACCACAGGGGCTGCAAAAAACAAATTAAAATTAGAATGCTAGTAGTAGGAAGAGCTATCTATTGTGCATTAGACAATGTTCTACCTGTGGTACTTGGAGCTCTTCTATTTCTAAAATAAATATATTCAAACGATCTAAAATGTCAGCTGACAATTTGGCCAGCATAACGAAGAAGAGTATGTAATGAAAAAATATACAATATTTCAGTCTTGACTTGTTCATGGCACTGAAAATAAATGAAACATAACGATCAAGTTGACAAATAGATTGGTTTGAGAAAAAATTTGTTGTGTGAAAGAAAGGTGGTTAGCGAGCTCAAGGCAAGAGGCAAGAGACAAGAGGTCTCGCGCGACTATTACAGTGCAGAAATCGTGAAATAATTTATACGATGCTCTCCGATATTTTGTAAATAGCCCACCTAGTTTGATAATGCGTGGCAACTCTCTGTCTGTGCTGGAAATCACTGCCGTCGGTGCCGAGGGCTTGCTGCATGGTTACTCTCGATGCCATCGTTGGTGCTGTCGTTTTACCTGCTCGGCTGTATGCAGATGATCGAGGGCGTACCAATGCACTTGTCAGATGAAAATATTCTCCCTAAAGACCGGACAGCTTTCGAAAGAATACCGAAATCCAAGGTAACGCATCCCACTGACTGGCAGTCCGTATACTTGTGCAGTACTCAACTATTTTTAAACGTGTATAAGCGAGCAGTAGCAGAGCGGCCTGCTGGTTGCCTCTGTAGCATTTGTAGCTGTTGCATGCGTATTGCGTGGACTACGGACTGTGCTGTGATGGGGGGACTTTCTGACTTCTGCTGACTCTCTCTGTCTCTCCTTCTCTTTTCAGTTTTCCAGCTCCACCATACATATAGTACACACATACTATATCATGAGTATTCATGTATGATGCATGGTCATTAATGTCAGAATCCATCTAAAAATTACTACTAATCTTATATTACATACTGTAATATTATTGTATATAATATCATATCGGTACAACCGTTAAGATTAAGATAAGACCTTCACTAGCTTGCTCGAAGGAAAACTTTGTTCGCACCCAGTAGATGTCTCTACTGTGTATGCAAGTGACGTTTTACCAAAGCCGATACGTTCTATACGCTATCTACACTTTTCAAGTTTGATTTGATGCTCAAATCTATATAGCCTAACTTCATCTCTGCTATATTCTATATAGCCGCTGTAATTGTACAGACATTTTCGTGTGCTATAAAATTTAGTCCTCGCATACACTGTTCTTTACTACAGTATACATTTTTCGAAAAATTGAAATCAAGTAGCAATTCATTTTGAAAATGCTTAACCAGATCCTGCGACCTGTCGGACGCTGCGCACTCCAAAAAGGTAATGCTTTGTTATCCATCTAGAGTTATGTAATTATCCTTTTAGTCAAAATTGACTTTACGTACAGTAAAATAAATTTCAATTATTAAACAAAGATTGAATCATTTTTTACAAGTTTCATTATTAGTTCATAACTATAGTGAGCTTTTTGTATGTACTTTTCTTAGATTTAATTATAAAAAACAATATTTGATTTAGGTGCTCAGCAAACTCGTCTTGCACATGGCCACAGCAACTTTAAGTATGTAACGCTGGATGAAACATGCCATCCTGAGGGCTCATGGAAAGAGAACTTTGAAAAGCAACAGAAAAAGTATAACATGCAGCTTATCGCTGGCATTGCCTCATTTGTTGGAACATGTCTAGCTGTGAGAAATTTTACATAATAACAACAGAATATCTATTAGATTGCTTATTTTTATATTTAATTTATATCTTGCAGATCAACCAGTTTGAATTGTTATATTTCAACTATTCTCCTCCAAAAGCTCCATAAATAACTACACATTATCAATAGCCAAAATATCATAGATATGGTAACAAGATGCGATTAAGAGATGCACACAATCACACTTGCATCTTGAATATAAGCTTAAAATGCTTTAAATAAATGTACATCTTATAATTTAAAATAATCGTTAATAAAATAAATACTTATTATCAAAATAAAATGTTGTTGGATACTATCAATACTCTGTATTATCAGTTAACGCTGAAGATGAATTGCTTTCTTAGTAAATTTTATTATTTGATTTTGATCTTGTTTTTAAAATGTTGAGTTGAACGACTATTTAACAAAAGATGAAACAGTTAATTCATTAATAATCATGAAGTAGTCTGAATGAATTTTATTTATTGTCAATTGCTTGCATTAAAATCTATAGAATATTATCATTTTATGTTTAACAAACAATCACACAACATTTATAGTGGCTGAAATAAGTTGTGAAAGAAAAAAAAGGTGTGTATAGGTGTCGCGCGAATAATAGCGAGATAAAGTGTCCGCATCGTATCAATGTCTATACCTATATGCCATATGCAGCCTGTATGGTAATTGGTGTATGGTGTATAATTGCTGAATCTGATGGTCTTGCGATACATTGGATTCGTGCATATATGCTTAGTTGCTGCTGGTGATATTGATATATAGGTATATAAGTACTGATGCGCATAAGTTGCGCGTATAGTAAGTATGGTAAATAAAGAATATGTAAAAGTGGAGCTGGAGGAAAAAAAGATGTAGCGGTGCATGAGCACGTCTGAATATTTTCTGCAAGTGTGGGTATCATGATTATCGATTGTTTTTGTGCATGCAGACGCAGACTCGTGCTTGTGAGAGCTGTTCCTGTGACTTTGTGAGTGCGTGCCTGCGTGGGCAGTGGGCCGTATACTGTCCGTGAGTCCGTGTGTGTGCCTGTGTGGGCCGTGCCGTGGGGTGACCGCCGCACCGCTGGCAGCGGCAGGCTGACTTGACTGGCTGGAACTGCTGACTGCAGAAAGCGAGAGAGAGAGAGAGAGAGAGAGAGAGAGGCAGAGAGCTGCGCTGTCGCTGCTGATGAGGCAGCAATGGTTGATGCGACGACCGCCAAGAGACAAGAGTCCAGCATCAGCGTACTTAGTGGCCGCCTTTTGACAAATGCCACGATGTAAGAGAATGCGAGGAAGCGCACTGGACTCGTCGCTGCTAGATTGCAAGATTAAATAGTAGCAGCTTCATGAGGGGGAGATGATGCCGACCAGCTCGCGGCAATCGGGAACTAATTGCAGCGATGGTACGACGGGACACTTTACTTTTTTATAACCTATCGCTGCATTTGCATTTTTTCCTTTCATCATTATTTTTTACTCATTCTCTTTGTTGCTTGCATCTCGGCTGCCTCTTTTATCTTACGCCTATCGGCCTATACCTATGTAGTCTAAACAGATGCTCGTTCAATAACGTTTTTCATACATACTCTGCTGGCTGCTGCTGTACGTATTGACACATAGGCTATTATTTATTTACTTTTCAACCTCATCCTCATAACCATAACGTCTCGATGTCCGCTCGTGCAGCCGTTGTGCCTGCATCTCAACCCTCAGCGAGAGAATCGTTTGTTTGCAATCGTAACGATTCACAAACCTATTCGTTTAGATTCTGACGTTGCTCCTATAAGTAGTTAAACTTTGCCAGCTGTCTAATTTGCATCGTTAATCGTTATGCCTAATGCGCTATTGTATGGTTAAGGTAGACTAAAAATTTCCTCTATAGGTATCTATGAATGCGTATGTACACTTGTTTATTTGTACTGCTTGCAGCACATAATTTTTCTTTTCATTCATTCCAGGTTTCGAATGGGATTCACTGATGGAAGTTGTTCATGAACCTATTGAACAGAATTACACATTACTTGAAGAAATTGGCAAGTAAGTTCCACTAATTAAAACCTTCATCCTATTATGAAGTTTTCATTTATTTTTTACAGAAATAAATAATTCATCATATTCTGTTGTAGAGGTCAATTTGCTATTGTTAGGAAATGTGTCGAAAAAAACACTGGAGCAGAATATGCTGCAAAGATTATGAGAAAGAGAAGGGTGGCTCGAGGTGTTGCTGCAGCTGACATTGGTGTGTAAATCAATAATTTTGTTCCAAATAGTGAACACAGTTTTTACAACGTTCATTCTGTTTTTGTAATTTTCTTACTTTTACAGCTCGAGAAGCTGGATTACTTGCCCAGTTGAGGCATCCTAATATTGTGTCTTTATATAAAGTAATCGATACTGGAACCACTGTAGTATTGCTTTTGGAATTAATTACTGGTGGGGAACTATTTCATTGGATGCCATCTAATGAAGCAGAAGCAGCTCATGTGGTAAATTATGAATAAGTCATTTATTTGTATTTGATAGCAGGCATACTTTTGCTAATTATTGTTATCCTTCTGTTTCAAGGTTCGACAAGTTTTGAAAGCACTAAGTCACTTGCATTCACATCAAGTTGCACATTTGGACATTAAGCCTGAAAATATTCTTTTATCTTCAACGCCACCTATGCCCAATATTAAATTAATTGGTAAAACTTTTAAATGAACAAATGTAAACTTTTTAAAATAATTACACATTTGAAACTTTCAAAATTCTTATCAGATCTTGGATTGTCACACCGATTGATACCTGGCTCTGAACACAGAGCTCTTTTCGGGACTCCAGAATTTGTTGCACCAGAAATAGTGAATTATGAGCCACTCAGTTTAGGAACTGATTTATGGGCTGTTGGTGTTCTGACATATATATTATTAAGTGGTGCATCACCATTTTTAGGTGAAGATAAACAAGAAACGTATGCGAATGTTGCAGCATGTCAATATCAATTTGATGATAAATACTTTTCCACTGTATCTGAATATGCCAAGAATTTTATATCGTCTTTATTAGTCAAGGATCCTAAGTAAGTACAAGTTCTATTTGACTGAGAATTACAGTCTTTTTAAATATTTAATGTTTTCATTTATTTACACAGAAAAAGAGGAACTGCAGAGTCCTGTCTTGCACATTCCTGGATTGTAACGGTGTGTTCTCTTCTACATTCAAGAAATTGATTCAAACTTTACTTTCAAGTGCTTTTTATGACCTGTGTTCTATTGATGTACTAATAACTTGCGTGCATTAATTTTCTATTCACATTACTTTTTATTTAATTTGTATTATGCCTACACATATGCACTCAACAGTATGGTGTCTCTGAGATAAACAGTACAGTTGTGTGTACAGTGGATTCATATATTGTGAGAATGCAAATTATTCTCATGTGACCTACATTCCTCAGTAATTGTAGCGCTAGTTAAATAATTCATTTAGGATGAAAATTTAGTTTTAGGATCGAAATAACGGATAAATAAATATTAGCACAATGCAAATGTGGTGCTGAAAAACTAACTTTTCACTGCTTTTTTTCACTAAATATCTGTCTACAAAATGAATTATTATTCTGGAATTCGCATTGTGTACACTAAATGAAACCACTGGAACCGCGAGCTGGACGATTACTCAATCATTCTTTTTAGTTTTTTCGATACACAAGTTGTTCGCCGTCGAGTCAGTGAGTGACATTTTTTACACTACTATGCAGGAAACTCAAGCTTGTCAAGGACTCGGAGAAGCTCTGATCAGCGCTGTGAAGGGCGGATGTATTCAAACTGTGTTGCGCTTGTTACAACAGGGTGCGCCATTGGATGTAGAAGACTTTGTGAGTTTCGACTTTTCATGAATAATAACATCAAACAAGGTTATTCAAATTTATTTGCACAATTTTCAGAATCGAGATACTTTATTACATATTGCATCTAAAATTGGAGATGAAGGAATCGTAGCACTTTTGATAGATCATGGAATAGATTTAGATGCAACGAATAAAGATGGCTTAACTCCACTGCATCTTGCTGCAAAATTTGGTCATATTGATATTGCAAGATTGTTGTGCACAGCAGGCTGTGATGTTGATAAAACAAACCGCGGCATCCGAGCGGACGTTACTGCGATTAAATATGGCCATACGGATATAGCAAATTTATTAGATAAATTGAGAAACGTAAGCTGTCAGTAAATGTTAAAAATTTAAGTTATTAATTCATTGCTTTCTGATGCTACTCTTATCCTTTAGCCAACTCAGAGAGAATTGTTTATTAAACAATTACAACCTACTCGACGATTAATAGATTGTCTGCATATTCGGCTTTTGGGACACTGCGCATCAGGAAAAACTTCACTTGTCAATTCATTGAGATCCGGTATTTTCAATTTTGGATTTTTTAAAAGGTCAAGGAATCAAAGTCATGCCTCAAAAGTACGTCTGAATTTAAAAAAGTCCTGATGTTTATTGTATTCAATTATTGTAAGCATAATTTTTTACAGCGTGATCCAAGTATCGAATTAGATGTTACTAGCAAGCATGATTCACTTAGTTTTGAACAAAGCGATAATGAATATGAAAGTACGATCGGCGTGGAAATTGGTCGTAGTAATATAGGTGAGCAATTTAGGAAAATTTTAATTCCAAACATTATAATTTGAGATTTTACGGATATCTTGTCCTAAATATAGGAGGAGAATGTGTGTTTTGGGAATTGTGCGGCCGTGAAGATTATTTAGTCTCTTACCATAGAGCTTTAATGGTTCATCAACCAATGCAAGTGCATTTGATAACAATTAGTTTACGCCAGCCAATAACTGTTCAACTGCAACAAGCTCGATTTTGGTTACAATTTATTATGGACAGAATTCCTCCAGAAAATATAGGTAATTAATTCATATTTTTTAAATGCTGCTTTGTACAGATTTCAGATAACTTTATTTATTAAACGTCCTTTTTCCTAAAGGTTTTGCTGGAAAATGTGTAGAAATACAAGTTATTTTAGTAGGAACGTATGCTCCTGAGCCTCCCATTCATAATGCTAATGGAGTGAATCCTCTCGCTCCTCTATTAGCTTCTTTAAAAGAATTCACGCCACTGCTCGGAGAGGAGCCTCAAGTTGTAGCCTTAGATGCTACCAATCCATCTTGCCCTGGTTTAAAGTTGCTTAGAACGTATTTAAATAATTGTAGAACAAAATTCCTTGAGGTAGCTTGATGTTTCAAAATGTTTCGTACGCGGTGCATGAAAAAAATTTCCACATCAAACGTTCATTTTGCATTTTCAGAATACGCATGATTATACATGGAACGGACTGATGGAAGCTTGGAGGGTTCATATGCAATCAAGGGAAGACCCTCCTATGTTATTAGATTTGAAAGGATTTGTTAATCAGGTCAGGCAAGTTAATCCATTAGTATCTGTAGAGCACTGTAAACAACTTGGAGAACAGTTACAAGTATGTGATTATTGATGTATAATTATTTTAATAAGTCGACGAAATACTAATTCGTAACATATTTTGGTAATTTAGGCTCTAGGGGTATGTTTATTACTGCCAGGAGATATATATATTTTAAGTTTGGAATGGCTCTGGAGAGATGTTATAGGCTGGCAATTGAATCCAGACCAAAAAAATCGTTTAGGTATTCGTACAACCGGAGTTTATACGGCTGAAGATTTTCAAGCACGTAGTCCTTGTCCGGCTAATCAGGCTTTACAAGTGCTGCAGTCATTCCATTTGTGTGTCCCTGTGAGTACTGTGAAGTATTGTAAAAAATGTGTTTAAAATGAAGTATTCTTGAAAAAAAATTAATGAAAATATTTTGTCGCAGTGTGAGGTCGATGATGATGATTTAGAATATGAAATACCATGCTTGAATTTAATTGAGCGTTTACCTGGATTATGGGAACCGTGGTCTTCAACCACTCTAATGCTATCACCGCATGCAGGTTTTAGATTATGCCCAGTAGAAGCTCGATTGTACAATTTATTACCGATTTTTCCGCATTTACAAGTAAATATATTGACGAATAATTACTGTACTCATTGCCGAACTTGATGCACATTTTTTCTTATTATTAATTGTTGCGTTTGTCTGATTTAGGTTCAACTAAGAAAAATTACTCAAGCATGGAATTGCCATGAATCCGACTTGTATCAATGGTGGCGAGGTTCAAAATTATGCTTGGGTCCTTGCGAATGTATAGTCACCCTAGAGGAAGAAGATCAAGGATGTATTCAGGTCTGGGTACGTGGACCTCGTGGAACCGGTTCACAATGTTTTTCTCTTCTTGGAATTATTGTTGATGCTGTAGAAGCTACTCTCGAAGTTGTTGCTCCCGGAATGTTATTAGAAAGGCACTGGCAAAGTCCAAGCCAATTACGTGATTATGATGAAGTCATACATTCTTGGGAACCCACCCTAATTAACGCAGCTTTATTGGAGAGAAATTTTTTAGAAGCATGCTTTAAAAATCCCTTCAACGGACAGCGCGAAAGCGTATGGGATATGATAGGATGCGGGTTGCCTTGGATGGAAAATTGTGTTCCCGGGACAAAACAACCTGTTAAAAGCATAAAACCAGTTATTCAAAGACGTTTAGCGCAACTACTGGATCCACCTGACTCATATGGTAGAGATTGGTGCTTATTGACGGTGCGACTTGGCTTAGGAGATAAAGTTGCACAATTTGATAGTATAATTAACAGCCCAACGTTAAGGTAAGTCGAATGAGAAGCATTTGTTATAACAATTGTATGCTAAGACAGTAATAATTTTATCAATGATCTCGATGTTTTAGAATTCTTAGTTGTGCTGGAACTGATTGTACGGTTGGTTCTCTAATTCGACAACTACGAGCTCTTGGACGAGAAGATGCCGTAAAAGTCTTACTGTCATTCACCCCTACTTATGTAATGTCAAATACGATAGAGTCTGATACTGGATCGAATCTCTCGAGATGACGATCCTATTTTTCTTAAAGAACTCAAATTTTTTTTAAGGAATACTTACTGCACGTAAAATAAGATACGACTTTCAACTTAATAATTTTGAATATCGAATACAGTCGATGTATGAATTGCCTTTAAAAGATAAATTACTTAATTAATCAAGCTTGCTGAAGTGTATGCGTTGAATATTCAGTGACGTGACACTTGTGACATGCTGAATTTTAACACTGCAGTTAGGTAAAAGCCGTAATTTGTACAAGTTATTTGGTTAAGTACTTATTATTGTCTGATTAATTTATGGTAGACTTTCGATAATGCATTCATACAACCGAACGATTATTTTTGACGTCCGTTGTATTGTATGATGTGTGTATGAGTTATTAGAAAACGCCAACTATTAAGAAATAACTGGATGGATTCGGTTGATTTTTCAATTTTTTCCACACATATGCCATAGAATACAAGTTCCAAGCGATGTGACGTACGCGCAATGTTTTTTACAATATTTGTTATAACTACTATCGCGGGTGCTTAAGGTGCAGTGCACGTTAGTGTGCACGAAAACTAGTGTTTTTTGTACTTGAATACTGTTATCCTTATTATAAGATAGTAAAAGTTGAGCTACGATTCTTTTGATAAGCAAAGTAGTAATAGCATTTTCTATTGTATAACGAAAATGTTTTACCTTGATCGATGTTATTCTGAGAGCACCTATTGCGAAACAACTCGAAATTTTTCCATTCACGTATACGTATGCAAATGTATGTAGAAGAAGGTGGCATTCAGGCGTTAACAGCATGTTCGCAATCGCAGCACAAATAAATTTACAAACAAGTTGGCACACTCAGACGCAATTCTATAATTATAGAGAAATGCAAATTAAAATGCGAAGACATGCGCGTAGAGCTATTTAGAAGGAAAAATATTGATGGTTTTGCTGCATGTTTTCGCTTGGCGCTGCGTTTTCATGTATTTACCGATTGCAGCGATGTGCAGCTAGACGAGCGCGTCTACTTATGCGACGGGGGGCGAAGTAAGCTAAAGCAAGAGCTGCACTTGGAGCGTATACAATAGATTTATATATGTACATGTGCGATAAGCGCAAACATTGTCCGTCTGATCTCTTTTGTACTTGCTAAATGGCAAAGCTTATACGAAAAGTTTATACAGGAAATTCGAGTAAAAGAAGTAAATAAATAGAGGATGAAGCGAAGTACTGAGATTAGTGGTTGAGCCTCTCCTGATGCCGCCGCTCGCCGGCGGTTTTGGCGGGAAATTGAAAAGCATACTGCAGAGCGCAAGCGAGTTGCTCGCAGAGCTGTCTTGCATCGGGCAAAAGAGGAACGGGGCGCGTGGATTTTTGCCGAAAATAGCACTGGGGAGGTTGGAGATCGCATTTCGGGTGCAGTGCCTGCAGCAGCGCGGCGAATCGGCAGGAGTCAGGAGGCGAGAGAGAGAGAGAGAGAGAGAGAGAGAGAGAGAGAGAGAGAAATCGGGACGCCAGCCAAAGCCGCAATTATAGATTTGGTTTGGATGAGTGGCGGAGGGAGCGATAGAAGGAAGAAGAAAGCGAGCGACTGGTTTTATTTTAGCCGAGTTTGCAGTCGCGGGCATCGCAGTTGCTTTTGGTCCTTCTAATGCCGCGTTAGATCGAGCTTGAGCTATAGTCGCTGGCTTTCTCGTGGCGTTTCTTGCTTGCTCTCGCTCAGTTGCGCGCTCGCTGCCGTGTGCAGGCTTCTGCGGTCTTTCGGTACTTGGTATAGGGCAGGCTAAGGTCGTAAGATGGAGGCGATCAAGAAGAAAATCGCTGCTCTGAAGATGGAGATGGACGGGGCGAACGAGAAGGTCGAGGCGAACGAGGTGAAGGCCAAGCAGGAGAACATGCGCGCCGACAAGATCTACGACGAGGTGCGCGACCTCGAGAAGAAGCTCGTCCAGATGGAGAAGGACTACGAGGTCTGCAAGAGCAACCTCGAGGAGTCGACGGCGGAGCTGGAGCGCTGCGAGAAGGCCTACACGAAGGTATGAGCGCTTGCGCGGGGGTTGCGCTGCAGGGATTCAATGCGGATTGTCGATACTGCGCAGGCCGAGCAGGACCGCACCTCGATGACCAAGCGCGTCCAGGAGATCGAGACGCAGCTGTCGAAGAAGGAGGAGCTGCGGCTCTCGGCGCAGATCAAGCTGGGCCGGGCGACCGAGCTCAACGACGACGCGAGGCGAATGTGCAAGGTGCTCGAGGAGCGGAGTCGGCTCGACGAGGAGCGCATGGAGAAGCTCACCTCGGAGCTCAAGGACGCGAGGCTCATCGCCGAGGACGCCGACACCAAGTCGGACGACATCGCCAAGAAGCTGCAGTTCGTCGAGGAGGAGCTCGAGGCAGCCGAGGAGCGCGTCAAGACGAGCGAAGCGTAGGTCTTTCCACCCTCCACCCTCCTCTCTCTCTCTCTCTCACACACACCTACAACTGCCCCCTTTCCGCAGGAAAATCGTCGAGCGCGAGGACGAGCTCTTCATCGTCCAGAACATTGTCAAGTCTCTGGTCGTGTCGGAGGAAAAGGTCAGTCGCGTGTCTTTGCTTTGTCCTTCCTCTCTGATTTAGCAACCGTGTTCTGTTGGGTCGGCAGGCGAACGCGCGAGTAGCCGACATGAAGGACCAGCTGAAGGAGCTGAAGAAGCGGCTCAAGGAGGCGGAGAAGCGCGCCATCATCGCCGAGCGAACGGTGAAGAAGCTGCTGAAGGAAGTCGATTTCAAAGAAGGTATGACAAGCACATCCGCATCCCCGATTCTCGTCCCTCGCCGCTAATCGCTCCTCTCCGATCTCTCTTGCAGACGAGCTGCGAGAGGAGAAGGAAAAGTACAAAGCCCTCTGCGACGACCTGGACTCGACGTTCGCCGAGCTCACGGGCTTCTAACTTGCCGATAAGTCGCCGAGACTCGATCTCTGGCCGCTTGCTTGCTTGCCTGCCTGCCTGCCTGCCTGCCTGCCTGCCTGCCTGCTTTATATTCCATTCGCGCGCTTGCCTGCAATCGCTACTCGCACTATTTTTCGCTTATTGCCAACTATAAATAACGAATCGTTTACTCAAATTATTCGTTTCAGGAAGACTCGATGTATACTTGACACGCATTAAAGTGCGGATAAAAGGATTTGTTTAATAATAACTTTTGCGGAGCGTTGTGTGCGTTATTTACCCATATTATTCAACTATCCCCCTTGGACGCGCTGTTACGTATTGTCGGGTACATTGGCCGGCCGGGCCATCGAAGCTTCTCGACGAGCAGCGCTGCACTTTTATAGGCGCCTAGGAATCCGAGAGCGAGAGAGAGAGAGAGAGAAAAAGGCTCGCCGCCGCGTCTATGTATAAAGCTGCGCTCGGAGCTGTCGGCCGCTGCAGTAGGGCCGCGACTATGAACGCGATCAAGAAGCAGCTGCAGACGCTCAAGGCGGACAAGGAGCTGGCGCTCGAGAGGGCCGAGGCCTGCGAGCGGCAGGCCAAGGAGGCGCTCGGGCGAGAGCACGCGCTGCGCGAGGAGCTCCTCGAGCTCGAGAGGAAGCTCGCGCAGATGAGGAGCGAGCTCGAGCTCGGCCGGCTCCGCCTCGCCTCGGCCTCGGCCAGCCTCGACGCCAAGGAGCAGTCCTGCCTGCTGCTGCAGTCCGAGCTGGCGATCCTCGACCGGCGCGCGCAGCAGTGCGCGGCCAACCTGGAAAAGTCCGAGGAGCGCCGCGGCCTCGCCCGGAGCAAGCTCGGCCAGGCCCTGCAGAGCGCCGAGGACGCCAAGCGCATCTCCAGAGTCCTCGAGAACCGCAGCAAGCTCGACGAGGAGCGCATGGACCTGCTGAGCAAGCAGCTGCGGGAGGCGAGGCTCGAGGCCGAGGACGCCGACTCCAAGTCCGAGCTGCTCGCCGGCCAGCTGGCCCTCGTCGAGGACGAGCTCGAGCTCGTCGAGGAGAGGCTCAAGTGCACCGATGCGTACGTCCACGTATCCGCTTCTACGGCTTGCTTATATAGCTTACCCCCTCCCATGTAGTATATAAGTACTTCTCTGGCTCTTGCCCCTGCAGGAAAATCGCCGAGAAGGAGGACAAGCTCTTCGTCGTCGGCAACGCTCTCAAGTCTCTCGAGCTCTCCGAAGACAAGGTATAAGTACTTTATACAAGCTCTCCTGCCCGCGACGCATTGCATCGCTAATTCAAATCCTTTCCTGCTCTATAATAACCGTGTCGACAGGCCAACAAGCGCGTCGACGAGTTCAAGCTCCAGCTCAACAGTCTGAAGCGTCGACTCGGCGAAACGGAAAAGCGAGCCGTCTTTGCGGAAAGCTCGGTCAAATCCTACCTCGCCGAGTTGGATCTCAGGGAAGGTGAGCTCATCGTGTATACTTACTTTTATGCCTATATAGTATCCTCAGCCAACACTCGCGGGAGCTCTTCTCGCCTCTCTGTCATCCTCCGCCTTCATTTCAGAGCGACTGCGCAAGGAAAAGGAAAAGTTCAAGTACATGTGCGATGATTTGGATTCGACGTTTGCCGAGTTGACCAGCTACTAAAACTCCTCTGCAGTGCATAGGCCGCCGCTTGCTTGCTTGCTTTTTTCTTTCTCTCTGCACACTCTCTCTCTCTCTCTCTCTCTCTCTCTACTTTACGCTATTTCTGGCGTCGCTTCAACGACCCCTGCACCTCACCGAGTTTGTATTTTTGTCAAATAAATCGATTCTTAAATCGATGCTACTGCTCTCAGTAGCATTGCACTCGTCTTTTATTCAAACAAAACTGAACAAAACGATTCAATTCAAATAAATAGGATGTGTGTGAAGAAAAATTCAATCGATTATGTCGTTTAAACGACGTTTAAATTTTATTTAATCGACCGTGAGATCGACGTACAATACTTGGAAACGCCGTATTATCGTCACAATACATTCACATTTGAAGAGTACTTGCGTTTTTTCTCTTTTCCTCTATTTTTACGAACGTCTCGATCCTAATTTTTCAGAGTCGAGATTTAGGTACAGTCATTCTACTGGTCGTCTAAAAATCGTTAAGCGACCGCCGGATCATACGTGTCTGAAATATATATACGTGTGCGTGTGTCTGTGTAAGCCACTGATCGACTTTTGAATTGTCTCTCTCGCATATACAACACGTAAACGGACACGATTGATGATTATACACGGTCGTACGTATATATCAGCCTTCGAAAAGTTGTATCCAAGAGGTTAATCACTCGAAAAAACGGGGACATCGCTGCACACGAGGATCATTGACCGGTTATTTATACGAGGTACAAAAAACATGACGTCAACCGTAATACGAATACAAGACTCGCGGGCCACTCGCATTTTAATTCTTACACTTATTCTTCTTATTGTATTTGCATCGGACGCATCAATGCAGACAGCTAACATGTACGCACTTTTAACATTTAAATTCCCACTGCTGATCAATGATCGCATTAAAAACGGTTCTCATTCATTTTGGCAATCAGAAATTCGCGATAAAAATTTCTTCTTCTAATTATTATTAATTATTCATGTACATTGTACAGTTGGCGCGTCGTCGTTGTTTAAATATATGCCAAGTCTACAGCTATTTTACAGTCTTTCACACTTTGGTAAAGTTGTAAAAAAAAGTTATTCAGGATATGTAGGGTACACCGGAGACAATAGTTTCTTTTGGGCAGTTGCGTGCGAGTGGAGCATGTCCAAAGACTCAAATGCGACATCATACACTTATTCATAGTACTAGCTGACAATGAGATAAACATGTGAAGTAGTGCGCCTCTGAGAAAGACGTCGACATCGACAATTGGTTTTCTGGTATCAAATCTCCGCGGATAGGGCTAAAACTTATGGTAATATAATATCAAAAGGATATCCAGTGTAAGAATTGCGTTTGATACTTTTTTAGGTAAGATTTTAAGAGTGATTAGTCCTTGGCTCTAATCTTTGGCACTTGAATAGTCTTATATAGAAACAACATTGTCTAATAACGCGACATTTTTTCCCGCTTTGTTTTCTTTTCTTTTCTTTTCTTTTTTCTGTATACCCATGCGTAATTTTACTCAATAATTGCAGTTGCTTTATACTTATTCGCTTACACTTTTCATTTGCTGATGGGAGAAGAAAAAGAAAAACGGTACGATCTTTAATTATTCGTGATTATTATAGACGAGTTCGCTCGACAACGTTTCATCGAATAAGTACCTATAGCAATCATCGTAACGCGTCTATGACTTTGCGCACTAGGTGCGTACGTTTGGCTGCGTAATTAAGCCCTTTTAAGTACTGGCATTACTACCGAGTACAATAGTACATGCAGGTAAGGCGCAAAGACATAGCGCGAGTATTTTCTTGTACATCTTGTATACGCACATAAATCCGCTCGTGAAATATATGCAACGCATTTTGTACAGACTTTTTGTCTTTTCTTTTCTTTTCTTCGTTTTCATTCACCTTTTTATTATAAAATACTAATAATATATCATAATGTTAATCATGAGGATCGCATTATAATTATATATTATGTATAATAATAGTAATAATAGTAGTATCAACAGCCATATTATTTATATATTTATATGTATATATGAATAGAAATCAACTAATAAAACGTTTGATTTAATCTCTCTTTCTCTCATGGCACATTCTCATCATTTACTTATATATCTCGTACGCAATAATATATCTTTTTTACGATCACCATCAGCCGCTGCGTTTATATTGTAATATCGCGAGTCGCGAATAATTCGTTTAATACTTATTAGACTTTGTTTTTTTTTTGTTTTATTTTAATCGGGTCCTCGTGGTTCCGTCGAAAAACATTATATTCATCGACCATGTGCGGTTGTATCTCGTGGCTTTGCGTCATATCCGACAACAATATAATATAGAGATACGCATGCCGAATGCCCATATAGCACGGAGGAGGGGAGAGGGCTCAAAAATTATTTCTCCTATTGGAAAAAAGATTTGGGGAGTATAGATCACCCGCGCGTGTCGAGGTGCGGCTCCTCGATGGAGAGGAAAAGCTACTCGAAACTGAATCCTACTGGGAGCCAATCAACTCCATTTGAATTGAATCTTCTCCCTTAATCTTTTTTCGCTGCAAGGCTGTACAATTGCCTTTATCATACCTATGCGTATAAAAGATTACAATGTACAAACATTCGTAAGTATTGTGTGTTTTCAGGTCTTTTTTGTCTTGTACGCGTGTCCTTGTGACGTGTAAGTGCGCACATGACAGTTGCACATTGCACGCGTACAATTATACAATTGTGTATATCGTATTCGGCCCTAATGTGTGCTTTTCCACAATTATTTACTTAATTCTTATTTTCTTTTATTTCCCTTAGTGTCTATTTACAATCATCCAATGCGCGCGCGCGTGTATCTACTTTTATTTATATTTATGTTAGATTATTATAATAAATGCGGGATCGTATTACTCTGTCAGCGGTGTGATGCGTGCAAAAAGCGGTCGTAGTTGCAAATCTGATTAATCAGGGGTAAACGGAAGTTTGGTTAATTGATGTGATAGCGTAACCGCTATAATTTTCGGCGCATAGCTCAGTTTAAGAGGATTTCGAGGTCAATTCAAAATTTCAATTTCAAACAATGAACTTTGCTTGCGACTATAGTGCAGCTATGGAAAGCAAATTTGAATAAATGTCATTTGACGAGAGTTTTTCTGTACATAAAAGTGAATTGTGTTACGGCGTGAATGGTCGACTGGAAAGGAGAATTTTCCGACAGCGCAGCGCAAGAATAGAGAAGAGAATAATTATATACACAGATGTGCAGAGCGTGAAATTGTCTGTGTCCGATGAATGAAGTGCATAGGTGTGAGAGAAGATGATTATAGATGGGGATAGTTGAAGGAGGACTGGGATTTATGAGGTCATTTGGGGTGATTTGGCTTAGCCGACGAGCTGAAACTAAGGCAGCGGTGACTGCAGGGCCGAGGCAGCTAGACGGCGATGGAGTAGTCGGAAGATGGGTTGCCTTGCTGGCCCGCCGGCCTCGACCATAGCGAGCTCCTCAGCCCGAGCTTGAGCTTCTTGAGGGAGTCGATGTCGCAGTCGGGCTCGTTCATGTCCCGCTGGTGATGTTCCCGCTGCTGCTGCTCGGCCTGCTGAGATCGGTCGCCACCGAAGGCCGTCTCCGCCACTGAGACCGGGGGCAGTATCGTGCGAAGAGAGCTCCTGCTCGGCACGTGCCATCTTCTCGGGGGTGCGCATAAATCGGACAAACGCGCCACAAGCAACATTAGTCATCATCAAGCTCGAGCTTTCGATGCTTAGAGCGCGCTAAACCTACCAAGGACCGACGACCCACCTTAAACTTTTTAACTCTGCGCCCCGTGCGTTCGTTCTCTTGAAAATCTGTATTCGTTATCTCTGATATCGAAGGCCCGCCTGCACCTCGCGCGTCTCTCTCTCAGTATTTGCCGTTATAATAATCCTCCATTATTCTAAACCAAACCAACAGAATACAAATGCGTCGATACAGTTTTTCATGAGAATTATTCAATTAATTATATCGACGATTACTTCATACCTTCGTGCTTGTTAGTTATTATGTATAAGAGTAATGATTATTATTAAAACATTTGAATAATTTATTAAATGTATTGTATATTCGAATTGCGAGTTGAAAAAAAAAAACAAAAAAAAAAACAAACAAACAAATTGTGAAGAATGTTTATATGTGTAAATATACATACGCGTGAGTTGTCATTTAATTTGCGTATTACTGTACAACAAATATATATTCTATATACAAATACAGAATAATGCAATGAGACGTATGCGCAACGTGAGAAAAACTTAAAAAATTGAAGGTGGTCCGGTGGTTCCATGACTCTTTGTGGCATGCTTACAATTGTGAGTATACATAACGCGCGGCCAAAGAAAAACGAAACAGAACAAGTACAAAGAACAAAGGAATGACGGGTTGAGAAAGAGGCGGTCGAATTTTAACTTAACTGATTAACTGACAAGAATTCAGTATAAGAGAATAAAAGTACATGATAATATATATGCAATCATATACTTTATACGTATAATAGCTGAGTATAGAGAAGTTGAGGGCGTGTAGTTTATATATGAAGCTTACCTCGAGCGACCCCTTCGTGGCAGCGATTTTTGCTCGGACATTGGCGAAATGTCCGAGGACGTGCTCGACGTGCCGTGGTACATGAAGTCCGAAACGGCTCGAACTGCAAGGGCACAGGTTGAGCTTATTTGGAGAAAATTGAGAGTGCAATCTGATAGGGAGGGATAACTGTACTGACTGTGTTTGAGTTTGCCCGCGTCCAGCTGGTTCGACGACTCGGTTCTGGAGCTCGTCAGCTGATCCGCGTCAGACTCGCTCTCGTCGCTCTCTACGTCTCCCTGCGTCTGGTGCTTCCGCTGTTGACGTCGACGCGACGACACACTCTTCAGTGTCTGCGCGAGGTGCAGATAGCAAGAGCAACAAAAATCAGAATAATGAATAATCGAAGATTACGCAGGTAGGCTAGTGAGAGCGTTTTACCGTGGTTGCGGGGGGAGGACTCGCGCAGCCCTCCGTCATCGCGTGCTCGTGGTACATGAAGCTGTGTAGGAGAGTGTTGTTGGTGTGCAGAGCTCCCGCGGAGACTTCCGCGCCAGCCAGGCCGCCCAATCCAGCCAGGCCTCCCAGGCCTCCCCCGGCGCCCTCCGATAGCTGGAACGTAGCGTACGGAGAGATATCCTCCGCCGTCTCTGTAAGCCATCGGAGGCATTGCCTACCTTTTAAATCGGCCTCGAGCACTCGACTCAATGTACGTACGCACGTACGTACGTACGACGACATTAAGACACGCAAGATTCGATCGACATTTAAGATTTAAGGCCGATCGATAATTCAACATTCACACCTGGAATCTTGTCCGGTGCGCCAGCATTGGCCTGGAGGGCAACCTTGTGTATCGTCGCATAGTACCTCTCTCGCTGGGTCTCGGCATTCTGCTGGTTCTCCTGGGACTCCTTCATGGGTCTCTGGATCCGGACTTGCGAGTACCCTGCAACAAGGCGAGTAGCCTGCAGTGAGCCTGCGGTATGAGAGCTTGGGCGCGGGCTGCAGGGAGGGGCAACGGGAGCTGGTGCAGCGGAAAGGGGACAAGCAGGCGGCAACTCGCACGGCCAGCGACCATAACTCACTGTTGCGCCAGCGCGCGCCTATCGTCGCCGCGGCGAGTAGCAGAGCGGCTACCGCCACCATCAGCGGCAGCATGATCTTGAGGTCCGCGTAGAAGGCCACCGCGCCACCCATACCTCGTTCCGAGAGCTCGGCTGGTGGAGCTGGAACGTGCATAGCAATTTATCGCTGCGCTACGTACTCGTGCAACAAGACTAGCTACTCACCACCCTCCTTGGTCAAGGTGACGAAGGTGAACTCGGCCTGGTTATTCCCGGCGACGTTGTGCGCCTCGGCTTTGAGCTGATAGACCGAGCTCGAGGCCAGACCCGTTATCACGAATCGTCTCTGCATTTTCACGTTGTTCGACACGAGGGTCCAGTGGAACTCGTTGATCGGCCTGTACTGGATGACAAAGTAGAGTATGGGACATCCGTTGTCCGGCCAGGCGGTCAACCTTAGGACGAGCGAGGTCGAGTTCGGCGAGAGGAAAGCCGCTGCCGGCGGTATCCCCGGTGGCTGACCTTGCGTGCGCACCGACAGCGAGGGCGACGCCGCACTGCTGCCTATCTTGTTGTGCGCGCTCAGGTACAAGTGGTAAGTGTTGCCGCAGAGCAGGCCCTGCGAACGCGAGAAATACAGAAATACAGTGCTGCCGCGCAAGCTTGGATGGAGCACGAAATGAAAGTTGAAGTGACTCTGTGCACCTTGAGCTCGTGACTCGTGGTGCGGCGAGAAAGCTGCATCTCCTCGAGCGTGCCGTGAGTCGTGCGGTAGTGGAGCGTGTACTTGGTGAGCGGCGCGCCGCCGTTGTAACCGGGCATCCAGTGCAGCAGTATGCTCGTCGAGGTCGAGCTCGACACGAAGAGCACGGGCGCGCTCGGTGGAACTGCAAAGTTGAGGTGTGTGCGTAAAGCTGTGGAACTGCAGCGTCTGTAGAGCAGACGAGTTGCGGTGTACTTACCTTGAACTATGAGCGAGTAGTGCAGCCTGTCGCTGCCTTGAGAGTTCTCGACTTGGCAAGTGTAGTTGCCAGCGTCCTGGGGTTGCAGGCTCGAGAATACGACTTCGCCACTCTGCAGTATCTGAACATTCCTACTCGAGTCTGTGCGCACTTGCTCGAGGTTGGACTTGTACCATTCGCGACTAGTCGGCTCGCCGACGGCGTTGCAGCCGAGGCTCGCCGAGCCGCGCCAGGGCCTGACTATTTGACCGCCGAAAGAGGTGATCCTCGCGGGCACTCGGTTCGTCGGCACTTGAGCGGCCACCTTGGAGTTCTGACCCTCACCGACCCTCGTGCTGGCCGTCACCCAGAACTGATACTCGACGTGCTGCTGCAGGCCCGTCGCCTCGAAGTACGTGTCGCCGGCGGGTAGCGTGCGCTTGCCGTGGTTCAGTTCCTCCCGTCCGTCCACGAGCCTCGTGTACAGATTGTACTTGGTTATCAAGCCGTTCGGCTCGAGAGGCGGCAGCCAGGAGATGAACAAGGCTGTCGGCGCGCTCACGACGACCTTGATGTCGGCCGGACTCCCCGGCACTGAAATCAGTCGCGATTATTTGCCGTAGCTGCGCAGGCTGCACCAGCGAAACAGTGGCACTGGCGTGCTTACCATCTTCCTCGGTGTGGCAGTAAGAGATGCGCGTAGGAACTCCGTCGCCGACCCTCGTGTAGGCCAGAACTTGTATACTGTAGTTGGTGTACTTGCGCAAACCCGTGAGGACTGTTGTGAGGGCGCTGGTCTTGCGCACCTTGGAGAAAATCAAGCGTTCATTCTGCGAGCTCGAGTGCGGCTTCGGTTATAGTTTAAAAATGAATCGTCAAGCTCACCTCCATCTCGTCGAGGTTGGGCCAAGATTCCCCGAGGACTGGCTCGTAATTGAGCTTGTAGCCTTGTATGAGGCCGTTGGTGTGCGTACTGGGCGGCGGCTGCCACGAGACCTGCAGCGACTTGGACGTCAGCGCGGCGCACCTCACGTCCTCCGGCGGCGAACTGGGAACTAGCTCGCGAGTCGCGACATTCGCACCGTTCTTTACTCGTTCTCATAGAGACGGATCTTAAGCATGGGTAAAGACTAAAGCCGTAAACGATCGGTAACTGCAGCTACTCACCGTCTTCGAGAGTCTGCGTGCTCAGCATTTCCGAGAGCGGTCCCGAGCCAACTTGGTTGTAGGCCTGCACGATGAGGGTGTAGCGCGTGTGTGGCCTGAGAGCCGTGAGCCTCAGTTCGGCGCCGCCCTCCTCTCCGTCGCCCGGCACCGATGTAAAGTTGAACGACGGGTTCGAAGAGCTGCAACGATCGTCATAACCTAGTACAATGCCCATTTACAGACACCCCCACTGCAACTCACACAGCCCTGCTCGTCCTGCGGCGGCGGAGCGTACTTGTTACAGCTAAGTACCTACTGCGTACTGCTGCAATTACTTATAGCGATAATTGCGCTGTTTTGGATAAAATCGTCGAGTTACTAACGTGCTTTCTCGGAAGCCGACGTTGAAGCCCTCGATATCGCCGTGCCTGAGCTCGGGTAGTGGGGGCAGCCACGTGACCAATACTTCCGTGGACGACAGCGCCCTCGCGGCGACGTTCAACGGCGGGCCCGCGGGTCTCTGGGGCTCAGTCCTTACGACGAGATCGGCCGACGGTGTCGATCTGCCGGCAGGTCCCTCGGCTATAACTCGGATCGTGTATCTCGTCGCGGGTTTGAGCTCGTCTATGAGGGCTGCATACGGCAAGGGCGGACCGTTCAGCTCTTGCTGCTGCCACATGCCCTCGCCTTCTTTGTACTGGAGGATGTACTTGCTGACTTCGCTCGTGTCCTGTGACTTGTGCGACCACTTGACGTTGATGCTGCGACTGCTTACCATGGCTGTCTCGAGGTTGCTCGGCGGCATCGGTGGCTCTGCGCACAACCAAAACCGTTATAATTACGTTCGCGTTGACAGGAAAACTACCGAGTGCCAACAACAATTTTCTCTCTACAACCTTGCACGAGAAGTTGAACGAGCTGCTGGTCGCGGCCGTAGAGGTTGCTCGCCTGGCAGAAGTAAGCCCCGCTGTCGGAGGCTTCGGCCGAGGAAATCTGCAGCTGCGCCACGACCCCGTCGGGCGTCGACTCCTGCTTCACCGTTACCCTGCAAGTGTACTCTCACTGTAGTAAATTGGCTGCACGCTGACACTGTACGTATATAATGTATGTATATAAATGCGTGTATGATAGCCGTATAGTGTATACCGATAGTTGGTGGAGGGATTCATTTCGTCTTTGCCGCCTTTGAACCAACTAACGCTGACGGGCTTGTCGCCGTGGACCTCGCAGTGTAACGTTGCCGTGTCGCCCTTCTTGACAGTGACCAGCCTCGAGGGTGCCGCGAAGAATGGAGAGGCTGTTTTGCAGTAGAGAAGCAGCGAGGTAAGTATAAGACAGGTTACGTTTTTCTACGTCGCTCGCGGCGAAAATCGCTAAAGTATCGGGTACGTACAGTTAACTTTGAGCTGCACTACTTTGCCGATGCCTGAGCCAATGCCATTGCTTGCCTGACACAGATAGAAACCTTCGCGGTCTTCTTTCACGTGCTGCAGTAGCAGAGTCCCGTTACTCAGGATCTTGGTGTAGGGACGTTCGCGTAATTCCTCGTACTCGCCGGACTTGCCGCCTTGCATATACGCATCACACCCAAACACGAGTTATTCTCTCTTTTCGCTCGATCGAGCCAAATAACTTTATGATACAGGTGCGCTTTATGAATTTATCATAGACCCTTATACCACTGGTCTCTAGATATACTTTACCGGTGGCTTTTTTCCAAATAATATTCGGCGTCGGTACACCTTGGGCCTGACAGTGGAGTGCCACGTGTCTGTTCCGTTCGACGCTCGTATCGCTCGGCTCGACGATCCAACGCGGTGGCACTGAAATTACCAACCCCTCCTTTTATTCTCCACTCGACTAGGCTAAACAATTTTTAAGTGCAGCCAATTTTTTCTTTACTTTTGCTCGCTAGACTTAGCATTTCTTTCCTTTCTGTACACTACGGAAAGATTTTTTTTTTCGTGTTTAAGTGAATTCACGTGTCAGAGAATTAACGCTTTCAAGATTAATATCTTGATTATATGTACTTGACAGATAGAAAAAGATCGAGAGAGAGAGAGAGAGAGAGAGAGAGAGAGAGAGAGAGAGAGAGAGAGAGAGAGAGGAGGTGACACTTTAAATTTTACACTTTAGTCAAACAAGTTTCTTCTTTTTGTGTTATCTTATAATTTACTTTTATACAATATTAGTTTAAACAAAGTTTTAGGTATCAAACTTGCGATTATTATTATGAATATTATTATTACTATTAATAAAATTGAAAATTTTGAATATAAAGATAATTGTAAAATAATTTTAAAGTAGATTCGTAATATGATTACAAAACGTAAGCTCACTAACTGGGCTGTCGTAATTTTTATATATTACTATATAAAATATGTATTCGTCAAACATTAGAATAGAAAAAGAATTCGTCAATCTTAAAACACATAATCATAAAGAGAATTTTAAAACTTATACGAATGTAGATAACTGTATGAATAAAAAAATGAAAAGCAATGAAAAACAGTATAAACATTTTATATAACGATTGAATAATGCCGATCGCAATTATTATACGTATGGCTATATGAACATGTCAGCTTTGAAAGATATCAAAGAAAATTTCGGTCGTTGTGGATATGGAGGATAATTGTTAGGGTTCAGTAAAATTATGATTCCATTTAGCACAAGACACTTTGGTTCAGGTCGTTATTAAAAAATTGCCTCTCGTATAACTCGTATTTATTAAGATTTAAAATTTTCCGCATTTGCGCTTGCGGTTATAATCTGCATATATTTTACAGAATATTAATGATAAATTGATATAATGAGCAACCGTAATCGACAAAACTTCACGCAACAATTACTCGGTATCAACATATTCTGGCCACATTGTATAATTTAACCGTAAACGTCTCTGGCACGAGTTTTATTACGTTTAACTCGCGTCTGCATTGTGCATGCTTTCGTACGTAATATGAATAAGCTACTTCAAACATAAAAAGCGCCGAATTCACGTACGATATACTAAAAAAAATTGAAGCTAACAATTGAGATATTCTTTTACAATTTCAGACATGATTTCATTGTTGAACTTGACTCTCGCATAAAGAAAAGAGTATGCTAGCAACATCTGTACCTGATAAAATGGCTTGTGTGGAAATAGAAAAGATTCTGAGTTTCAGTCTGTACAGATTTGACGGGTTCTACTTTTACAGTTGTGAATAAAACGCTGCAGAAGCGAAAATATATACTGATTACTGGTGTATTGAAAAAAATTTATATTTATATGAAGAGACGATGAGTGATAGAAAGAGAGAGAGAGAGAGAGAGAGAGAGAGAGAGAGAGAGAGAGAGAGAGAGAGAGAGAGAGAGAGTAAAAGGGCAAAATATATACAAAATTTATATGTATACCAACACTGAACATGGAAGTAAAATTGTGTATAAGATTGATAAGGTTGTGTATTTATTTATTGTGTAAATATATAGTGCTTGGTTATAAAAATGCATGTAAATATACAATATACATGTTTATTCTAAATGCGAATACAAAACGCGTTAATTTCATGTGTGAATGAATGTACACACGCACACATACGTACTTACATATTACGCATGTGTATGTTTACAAATGTACTTAGATACACAATACACATACAATATATGCACTTACGTATATCAATGAGTGCCTGCATGTGCATATATCTATATATTTTATATTTTAGTTGAAGGTGGAAAAATAATTAATAAATGATTGGGATTCAAAATATGAGAAACGTAGATTTTAAAGAGATGTCTGAGCTAAAGAACTTTAATGTATTATTTTAATAATATGTTTATGTATATATGATAATTTATATGCACTTAAACATTATAATATAAAAATAGTGGAAAGCACTACTGCATACTACGGTGACAGTAATAATAATAATAATAATAATAATAATAATAATAATAATAATAATAATAATAACAATAGTAATAATAATAAGTGAAAAACTACTGTGCTATTTGAACAGTGATATTGAAAAACAATATGGTAATACTTGCGATCAACGTGCACTGGTAACATGATGACTAAAAACAATGGTTAAAAGTGCATTGATCGCACGTACACCATTTGCTACAGAGAAATCAAAAAATTGTATTATTATTAAACAGATAGAAATGTTTAAAAACGTACACTACTGATTAATTAGTAATATATACAAAATACGTACATATATATGTATATGAAAATTTGTATAAAACATGAAAGTTATTAAAAAAACATTCATTGAAAAAAGTGTATCACTGAAGCATACAAAAAAATCTTTTACAAACTATAATTAATTTTTGAGAAATCGAAACATCTACAGATAGAAAAAACTTGAAAGATGGCCAGAAAGAATATGAATGAGAAAGAAATTAGTTATATACGCATGCAAAACGAAGAAAAAAGGATCAATCGGCTTTCCAGCATGTGTCCAGCAGAGCCAGCGTCAGCCAAGGGGTCGGTGAGCGAATGAGAGACGACATTGTTGTGAGAGACGACTTAGTACTTATAATACTAAAAAATGAACAAGTAGAGACAGAAATAGATGTGCATGCTTCAGTTACTCGCCGTATTCAGTATCGACTTTCACCTGCGTTGAAGAATATACAATATATGTATAAATAATAGATAGGTGAGAGAGAGAGAGAGAGAGAGAGAGAGAGAGAGAGAGAGAGAGTTAAAGAAAAGGGTAATAGCGCCAACAGTATATATAAAATTATAAAATCGGAGGGACAGGGATGAGCCGAGTCTAATCTCAATCATGCACAATTATTATGAAGTATATAAAAAAGAGGGTGGCCAATCAAGGAAGGTGCAACTCTGTTTTACCTTATATTTTGATCAAGTCAAGCAAACCTCGGGGTCCACGAGATACCGACGCATTCCCAGAGAGCCAAAGCAACGTAAACGTGTATAATACTGTGACACTGTGTGTTGTGAAACAATGCTTGGAGGGAGATGTTTAGAAATTTTCTGGATTTGGATCGCTGATGGTGTGTTGGAAAGTACTTGGACGGGGAGTCACGATAATAGACTCTGGTTTACACCTCTGCCGACGCTATAACTCGGTCATAATGAACAAGTAAACCGAAGAAAGACGTTCTGCCAGTCGTCGGACAAAAACAAAAAGATGTTCTCGAAAAAATGAGAAGAACGAGTGGTATATACGATGCAAAAAATAAGGAATGAAGTGAGGGCGCGTCTGAAAATCTATCTTTCATCGTCGTACCTAGATAAATGCGAGTATGTGATATAGTTGGCATTTGTTCGTACCAATAGTAGTATCAGAAGAGAGACGGGGTGGGGGGGGGCGGGAGAGAGAGTGAGAGAGAGAGAGAGAGAGAGAGAGAGAGAGAGAGAAAGATGGAGAGTGAGAGCTAGTTACCTTTGACCTGAAGCTTGGCTGTGTACCTGACCTCGGCGGCGGGGTTCGCGGCGACGCAGGTATAGTCACCCGAGTGTTCGGCGGCTAGATTGGATATGCTAAGGAGGCTCGAGTAGGGATCTAGCTGAGACACGTTGACGACTGAGGCGAGCTTCGAGGGCAGGGGAAAGGGACTCTGGGCATCTTTTAGCCAGGATATGGTCAAGGGAGGATCGCCATCCGCGACCCCGCACACCGTCCTCGTCCGCATCCCCTCGGATAGTCCCTCTTGGAAGTTAAATGGCTCAATTATAGGGGGTACTGGAAAAGGTCAAGAGAGAAGAAAGAACCATACGTGAGAGCAAGAAAAAGTAGTTGGCGCCAAAATAATACCAGAGTTCGAACAAACAAATAAAAGAACGCAATGAGATCATGAGAAAAAACGTAACTCAATAACACACTATAATAATAGTTGATATATCTTAACGCTTGTCTTTCTCACTGGCTATTACAGGCTATATTGCATATATGCAATGCCATCCGGTTCGCTTCGGTCTCTACCGCCGTTCGTTCTCCGATCATCAATATCATCTGCAGGCGTCATTCTGCGCCCTGCTCTTAATGAATTAATGCGGCAGAATTCGAGGACCGGATGACGTCGCTGCACACATCGCGCGCGCAATCGCTTCTTACTTTATATACACAGTATGCATGATTAATACTCACTATATACATTATATACGTATTACGTATTCGTATAATATACCAAACGAGACAGTATACAGTAGTATAGTACAATTATGTGTGTATATATGTATATATATATATAGATGTGTGTATTTATACATAAATAGAAATATATGTATATGTGCATATATATATATATATATATATATCAGATATGTATATTAATATAAAGTATGTACAGTAGAGGTAGAGTAGAATATAACGTAGCAATAATGTAGAGGAGAGATTTTTGGCCCCGCCTTAAACGGATCACTGCCGCCGCCCCCCGCCTTTTGAATTTTTCGTCGATTATTAAGGTTTTTTTCTTTTCGATAATATATACAAAATATGCGTAGAATGTTGAAAGAGATAGGGTTGGGCTTATTTTACAATGACACACACAGACACACACGCACGCATACACGCTTTCTTAAACGCTGATGCTTAAATTATGCTTAAACACACTTAAAGACACTGCACTTAGTCGATAAAATATTGTTAGTAAATATATATGCATCGCATGATGAGACGCACAGGTGATCGGCATGGAGATCGCCATGAGCTCGCTCACGCTTGAGACTCACCTGTTGAAGTATCGCTTGAGATCAGCTCTGCTACAACAGCGACCCACTGGACATGCAGAGTTTCTTTCTTTTCGCTAATTTCGCTTTAAAATCCCAAGCCAAGATGCAGCACTCGCTCCCGCTCTCATACATAGGTAGATAAGTAATATATAGAGGTAGAACGACAGTCATAGATTGAAGAGACGAGTATACAGAGCGTAAAAGTAGAGAGAGAGAGAGAGAGAGAGAGAGAGAGAGAGAGAGAGAGAGAGAGATGAAAGTATGTATAGTATATAATATTAAGAGCAGGTGACTATTTGTAAAGTAAGTAGATATAAGTAAGTAGTAGTAAGTTTGAAGTATAATATATATAAATATATATATAAGAGAAAATGAATAAAAGTAGATATGTATAAGAATGTAGCGATGTATAGGGGGGCGGGCAGCGCTGGGGCCTAGATGAGGATTACCATGAACCACGAGCCGCTGCGTTTGGGATACCTCGGCGGCGAGGTTACGAGCGACGCACGAGTAATTGCCGTTGTGATCGGGAGATAAACTCTCGATCATGAGTATGCTGTTGAACTGGTCGACGCTGGTGACGGTGATGCGCTCCGACGGGCCCATCGTCCTCCCGTCCTTGAGCCAGAAGATGGTGAGCGGCAGGTCGCCGCGCGAGACCGAGCAGGTGAGGGTCGTGCGCTCGCCCAAATGCAGGTCGTGATCTGCCGTGAAGGGGCTAATTTTGGGAGGAACTGGAATGTGAGAAGAGAACAAATTGGCATTGGCATTGGCTCGCAGCAGTGAAATCATCTAAGTGCGGTCCATCGCAGCCAAGGTCACCCTCAACCATCCTCCGTCGACATAAGATCGTCCTAGATCGTCTTCGAGAGAACTATATACTGCACAGATATTTATAGGCGCATAGATAGATGTGTGGCGACGCAGAGTCGCGCTTAAGCCTCACCGATAACGGCCACGTCGCCGCTCCGCCTCGCGTTGTGCCCCTGCTTGTTCTTGGCCCAGCAAGTGTAGACGCCGCTGTCGACCTGCTTCTGCACGCTCGAGACGATCAGCGTGCCGTCCAGCATCACCTTCTGCCGCAGGTCGTCGGGAAGCTCGCGGCCCGCTCGCTCCCACCTGATTTCCTCGATCGGGTATCCCGCTACGGGGCACTTGAGCCGCAACGTCTCCCCGGCTACAGCCGTCACCTTGGGAATCAGCCGAATGTACGGCAGACCTGCATCGCGTTACGTAAACACAGAGATACATAGCCGCATGAATATATACCTTTCGACTCGACGGCAAGTGTCCAAAATCGTGCAATCGACTGCACATCACTGATAGCTGCAGCTCTGCGATAGCTGCAGCGCGGCCCCCCTTTTCTTACCGTACACGTTAAGCCTGGCCGCGTGCGTCACCTTGCCCGCTCGGTTCTCAGCCGTACACGAGTACTCGCCGCCGTCCTCGACGACCACGTGGCTAATGTTGACGTGCGATATGACGTCCCCGTGGACCGTGACGTACTGGCCTATGACGAACCTTCAAGAGGCAGAGGGTGGGGGTGTATCGTTGGTTTAGGTTGCGCTTGGTGCAGCGCACAAGGCAGCGCGGCTTACCTTCCGTTGGTGGGCAGCGGGAAGCCGTCGAGCGCCCAGGAGACCTGCGGCGTGGGATTCCCAGCGGCAGAGCACTTGAGCGATACGGCCGGCCCGGGCTGCAGAGTCTGCTCGATGAAAGAGTAGAGGAGCACCGGCGCCGCGTCTGCAAGGAAAAACAAAGCGAGCGCCGAGTGCGGGGTATTGATCGCCGGCAGAGCGCGCGCGCGCGCGTTTTTGCGCCAGCGGAACGTACCTCCGAGCTGGAGCTCGGCCGAGGCCTGGGCCGTGTCGCCCTCGGATCTGCGGACGATGCACTGGTACATGCCGCGGTCCTCGCGGCCGATGCTGTTGAGCCGCAGCTGCTCGGACTGGCGGCCCGTGCCGGGCAGCTGCCTGCCGTCCTTGTACCAGGTGACGAAGTGCGGACCCGCCTGCGGGTGCGAGCCGATCTCGCAGCGGAACTCGGCGAAGCCGCCCAGGTTCACCGAGAGCAGCGCCGGGCTGACCTCGACGTGGAGGGGCGCCGTGACGACGAGCCGCAGCTCGGCGCTGGCCTCGCCGCCGGCGTTGGCCGCGGCGCACCGGTAGACGCCGCTGTCCTCGAGGGTGGCCGCCTCGATGGCGAGGACGGGCCCGAGCAGGCGCGTCCGGGGCCCCGGCAGCACGAGCATCGGCTCCGCGCCCGTCTGCGCGTACCAGCGGTACTCGGGGCTGGGGCAGGCCTGGGCCACGCAGACGAGCGAGGTCGACTCGTCCTGGGCGACGTGCACGTTCTCCGAGTGGTCGAGCACCACGGGCGGCATGACGCCCCGGTGGTCGGCTATGCGCACGTTCGCCACGGAGCTGACGACGACCTGCCTGGTCAGCCGGTGCATGGTGCGGCACCTGTAGCCCGGCACCTGGTCGCTGAACTCGAGGCCGTGGACCAGCAGCTCGCCCGTCGGCAGCAGGTGGAACTTGCCGTCTGCGCGCAGTGCGCGAGCAGTGCGAGAATCGGAGCCACGCGTTAACTATAATATAGCTGCAGCAACCATACCAACTCACCTCCTTGCAGCGACGGGTAGATGTAGAAGGCGGGCTCCTGCAGCCACGAGACCACTCGCACGAGGTCGCGCACGAAGCTCGGCACGACGCAGCGCAGCACCGCCGTGCAGCCGCGGGAGGCGCCCCCGATCACCTCGACCTCCACTTTGTAAGCCTGGGCGACCACTGCAGCAGCGAGTGAGCAGACGAGAGAGGATGAGCTAGAGTAGCCGCGGTATATATATATACTAGCGCCCGACGGCGATTGCATACAGACCTGCGCGAACCTGAACGTCCCGGCTGAGGACGCGGCCGACGGAGTTGCTGGCGACGCACCTGTACGTCGCGCTGTGGACATCCTGGCGGTAAGCCGCGGCGGGAAAGGGCAGGAGCACGAGCGTGCCGTTCTTGAGCAGTCGCCGGACCCCCGGCACGTCGCCGGCCGGCAGGCCGTCGGCCGTCGACCAGTCGATGTTGGGTGGCGGGCTGCCGGTCGCCGTGCAGTCCAGCCACGCGCCCGACGAGTTGGAGAACTCGACGCGCGAGGCCGGCTCGATGAGGAAGCTGGGGCCGCGCAAGTGCGCGTCGAAGCCGTGTCCGCTGCCCCGGCGGGCTGCCACACCCAGCAGCAACAAGCACACGCCTGCTGCAACATGTGTATATAATGTATACACAATATACGCAACAAGTCGCGCGACCAAACTTTCCCCGCCGCCGCCGCCGCGCGACCAAAAACCAGCCAGCCAGCCAGCTTTTCTTATCCTCTATAAGTATAATAAGTATAGCTCCTGCACGAGTTACTCCATACTATCCGACGCGACCAGCTACTGCATTCGCCAACTTCAATTCCCAACTTTTCCCATTACCCATCTCTATCTAGCCATGCAGCTACAAAGTCCATTTATTTCTTCCTATAATTAATTTTCACCTGCCCCTGCCCCCCCCCCTATAGGCACAGCCATCTATGCGGTTACTGCCGACACCGCACTCTTTATACCATTTTGGCTCTCATGCTGTAGCGCTATCTATGAACTCGCGCTAGTTGTTCTGCCCGAAAAGATTGTATAAGGTGTGCAGATGAAAAAAGTTGGCGATTAATGCTTCGCCATCTATTGGATCAAACGAAGAAAGAGTCGCGGAAAATGGAAATAGACTATACTATCCCGCGAATGAAAATAGAGTGCGCGAAGGCATGGAAAATTCATGGCTGCAGAAGCACGCAAATCCCCGGCGCTTCCGTATCTCGAGCGTAAAGAGGAGGGAAAAGGGCCTTTGCAAGGCTTTGAGATTTCTTGCGGAGCTTTGAATTGCCGCGTGGGATGGTGGCCACACAATGCGCACAATCAGAGAGCGGAGAGCGGAGAGCCGCCAGCTGCAGGCGTCAATCAAACGAGCGTTCGCGAATTGGCCCCGATGACCGAAGCCCCTTGTCAGCTATAGTACGTGCGAGCCGTGACACTCTGCAACTTGCAGCTGGGAATGAAAAAAGGAAAATAAATAGGAAGCTGCAGCGACTGATTTCCCGAGGGAGTATAGCTAGACTATCTTGAGGCGGCCGGTCGTTCGGCTTCAATTAGACGTCGCTCCTTGAGCGTGCAGAGCTATATGCAGCTATATACATGCGCTATACGCGCCGCGCGCGAGCAAATTATTCGCGCAGAAGCAGAAGCTAAGGCTTTACTTTTCAATCCCTCTTTCAGCTGCCGCGGGGGGTCATTGTACTCTGCTCGCCGCCGAGAAGAGAGAGAGAGAGAGAGAGAGAGAGAGAGAGAAACGGCGAAAAATTTAGCAGTAATCTCTGGAGGGTTGCTGCTGCTGCTGCTGCTGCTGCCGCCGCCGCTACGAGAGAGGCGGGGCAATTTCACGCATACTACTGCGCGGCTAGACGCGATGCTCGCTTTATGTGCAGCAGCAGGCAGCAGCAGAGCTTCTTTCACTACTCTGGCTTTCTCTGTCTTCTCCCATTCCTTTCGCCGGACTCTTCGCGGTGCTACACTACTGCAGCGCTCGTCCTTTCATCTGTCTCTCGCAGCAGCAGCAGCAGCAGTGCACAATCGTGCACTTTTCATCCTCGAGATTCTTTTTTTCTCTCCCTCTACCCGCCAGCAGCTCGACAATCGCCGCGACTTGTGCTTCTGCCGCGCTTTCATTACTCCCTTTTATCTCGACGCAGCTGATATCTAGCCTCTGAATAATAACGACTTGAGCGAATGTTTTCATTAGGTTCTCTGTATATATACAGCAGCTCTTGGCCCTCCCCCGAGGCGACGTCCTCTGACGTATCTCAGTGGAGGAGCTGGGCGTTCGCTCCGACGAAAACGGCTGCAACTACGCGTCATCAGCTGCGGGCTTTATCGGGCCGATGCACGCGCGCCTGGCTACAGCCAGATATAAGCGCATCATTTTACTGCTTCCCTTTAATCGTCCGATAGCAACCTGCAATACCATCAACTAACATATATAGATTATACGCTCTATCCAGAATAAAAGCGAGAGGTAACGCGTGACGGCAATTGCGATAGATGCAGCTGCTGCCGCGAGCTGCGATGCTGCACCGAAAAATGTTTCCTCTTTCCTTTAATATCGTGCTTTTTTATATATGGCGGCTGCGCGAGCTATACGGTGCCTTGCCTTGCTCTCGCTCTACTGCGCCAGCGCATCGGAGAATGAAAAGAAAGCTCTGCCCCCGGTTTCTCTACCCTTTTTTTCTCTCTCGCTCGCTTCTTTCTTTCTTTCTTTCTTTCCGGCTTTATTTCTCTCTGCAGCGCGCTGCACGCACTGCAGGATCGTTAACGCCCGGCTCGGGAGCGTATTTGTACGCGCGCACCCACGCACGCCGAGGAAAAAGTTGGAGATGAGAGCTGGGAGGGCTGTGGAGCGAAAGAGAGAAATAAGGCAGGATGCAGACTGCGTGTATTCGGGCGAGTGAAATTTCCTCCAGTGTGCCTTATAGAGTGCAGACGTTTGCTATACCCTGCACTAATGTCGATATATGTATTACAGTAGATATCTATACGCCCTTGCCGCTGCAGCTAGCTCTCCGACGACCTGCGTCGACTTTCAATGCTCCCTCTCTTATTTATCAGCATGTCCTCGCTCGACCAGCCGAATTCTCGAAACTCGCTAACGCCGCGACAGAGCTAGTATATTGAGTGAGCTGAGGGGCAGAAGAGAACGATTTCATTCGAGTGAGCGCAGACTTTTTCCACTGCAATTCTAGTCGCCGCTCATCGCTCTTTCTCACAGCTCTCCCATCCCGCTTATTGCCTGCACATAACCAATGTCAGTAATATCGAACGTTCAACTGCAACTACGCTTTGATTCTTAATCGCAAAATTCCAACTCGCTACTTCCACCCGCAGATAATATTTCATTGAATAATAAGCTGAAAATTTTCCGAAACAAGAAATATCTCTCCATCTCCACAGACTCTGGACCCGCGCGCATGTTATACATCGATGAGAACGCGCCATAATCTATCTGCGTATTCCTATATACTATATACTTTATATGTATGCTGCACAGAGGCGTGTGTGTCTTTCATTCAGTTGCCCGCCGCCGTTGTTTTCGATTAACTCGCTATTCATCCAGGTCACTGGATGCAGGCTACAGCTTGAAAAGCGCATAGATCGAGCAAGTCATTGCGGAAAAGCTTTCGAGGGCTGAGAGAGAGAGAGAGAGAGAGAGAGAGAGAGAGAGAGAAGCGAGCTGCGAAAAAATTCTAAACTAATTGAATCCAGTGCCGCGTTAAATTGAAAAATGCACGCGCATGAAATTCTGCAGTATACTGGCGACGCATTACTACAGCCCCCCTGCACGGGTATAAAAGCTATAGGCGCGTGTATATGCTTGATCGTTCAAGCGCAAACGTCATTATTTTTTTTTATTTATTTTTTTTCCTCGACGCTTATAAAAATAAGGCTTTTGCTGCGCGAGTAATTTAAACAGGAGATATCCTTTTTTTATTCTAGCTGTATAAGCTGAGAATTTTTTAGTTTGCCGCGAAGCGCCGATAAAAAGCATCTAAAATCTATAATCAGCTGAGGTGAGTAATTTGCAGCTTCCCGCGCGCAGAGAACCTGCAAATTATTAAAAATAGGCAAAAAGTACTGATTAAACGAACTTTGACCCTGTGTAAATCGGAAGCTGCCTGAAAACCAGTCGGATAGAAATTTTTACGTTATACTTTGGGGGGTGCGTAACTATATATTGCAAAGCTATTATATTGATTTGTGGAATTTAATAATTGATGGTGCATGGGAGCAATATTATTCGTGTTGTATCGTCTAGTTGCTTTCTTTGCATCATTTCACGGAGGAATGCACGGAGAAAACAATCGCATACCAAGCCTGGGAGAGTGAGAGGAAAAATATCGAGCGCAAATCGCGGCCAATCCGACGCGCCCGGCATTCGGCCAACAGAAACGCACTGCACATCTACGAGCCACGCCAACTTTACCCTATTACTCAGTTTTTACGTATACAAATAAGAGAGCTGTATCTATATAACATTTTTTCAATATAGCTGTAATTTTATTAAATTACAATATCGCTGAAAACTGCAAGAAAACAAAAAATTTAATGTCCTGTTTGCAGGATCCTTTAAGCGAGAAGTAGAAAGGGTTGGGCCTATTCAAAGCGCCTTTTTCAGCAGACTCGGATGTTATTTGAGCACTTGTGCAGTCCGTCTCGTCGGCTTCGATTACAATATACTACTCGTATCGGGAATCGTAATAAGAGCGATCCTCACTACATTGCAGTGAAGGGTTTTACATCACCCCCGCTTTTCTCAATGATTTTTTTGTTTTAGTGAACATTTTTGAAAAATTTTTCGAAATACTGTTATTTATCGTTAAAGGAGAATCTAAGCTCTGAGCTTTCGCATAAAGCAAGCGAGAATGTCTGCGCGAGATAAGATGAAAAAAAAGTTGGTAAAAGCCTTACAGGCATAGCTATACTGCTGTAGAGACGAAGGATTGAATAGCTATCTGTTGTAATACTAGTAGTAGTAGAAGCAGCGGCAGCAATTCTCTCGTCGGGCCACTTAGGAAGCCGGTTCGTGAAATTCTCGACGTTCCCAGCGCGTCTCCACGCGGCGCTTTCGAGCGCCATGATTATCGATCGATCGACGCCGACGAGGACGACGACGACTACTACTACTTACCGCTATAGACTATTACTATAGCTCTGCAGACTTTATCCTTCGCACAGCAGCAGCAGAAGCATCGACGACGTGTCGACGATCTCGATAATCGGAGTGAGGAGAGAAAAGAGAGTACGAAAGAAGAAGCGACCGCGCTGATGCAGGAGCGAGGAGGAGACCGGCGCGGGGGGAGGGGGGGGGGGGTGCAAACATCCCGGAGGATATTGCTGCCACCGCCGACCGGATAAAAAGATTAGCCGAGCAAATAGACGCGAGCGGACTTGCAACTTGTTGTACCAAGCTTGAATGACTGTCTCTCTCTCTCACCATATATGTATATTGTATTGAGCGCATGTGTGGAGTGAGCAAGATAGTCTGTATAAATAATATACATAGTTACACTTGCGGCAGCATGATAATATTAGCTGTTAAATTGAGAGTACATAGAGAATGAAGCTGGGAAGAAGAGCATAGCAAGGTAAAAATGACAGAAGCGCGGAGACTGGAAAATGGAATCGCGAGGAGGGAAGGCGGTCGACTCTAGAAACACATCTGTATCTGAGCGAAGGGGTGCATACAACTGCGCGATGCAAGGAAAGAGCGTGAGCCGCCGATATAATTGGCACAGCGTCGGCGCTTATCGATTTTCTGGCGGCGGCGGCGGCGGCGGCCAGCAGGTAAGTGGAACCGTGTCCTCTCCTTCACTTGGCACTTGGCATTTGGCACTTGGCACTTGGCAAGAGGAGAGAGAATCGTCCGCGGTGCGCGATTACATTGACTTGACTATACATATCTACGTGGTGAAATTCGCGGAATGGTCGTCTGGAGCAGGCGAGTTGCAGCCAGCAACTAACTGCGTTCTCGTCAGTCACAGAGCGCATGAGAAAGCTGCCGAATCAGTTAGCTCGAGTTTATATATTCATAACGAATAAATTGTCGAGCCAAGCTTCCCGAGGCTCGAGCTACTCGAGCGATGAAGCTTTGCCGGCCCCCAAGTGATCCGTAAACTTGTCACGTCTGCTCGTTCCATAGAGCGTATTATGCTTTGGTAACCGCTCGCTGCAGTAGCAAGAGTAGCTCGGCCTCTACGAGCGTGTTACGCATAAAAAAAGCCGCATATATACTTAATTCTGTAATCATGCAAATAGATGAAATGTTTGGTCAACTTGGTATGGACGTTGTAGGTATGCAGGTATGCAGGTATGCAGGTATAGAGGAGAAAAGGGAAAAGCAGTGTAGAGCTCGAGGTATTATGGAGTTTGCGCGATAGCTTGATCGAGATAAATATTTACTCTGTGCCTCGGTGTCCGCGGGGGCGCGGAGTTAGCAGACGTCGGCGAAACGCTTTCTGGCCGCTGTCTCCCGCGAGCTGCACGCCGCGGCGGCGCATGCGGTCTCTCATATACGACAATGGTAATGTAATGGGAATTTTTATTCGGATTAGCGCGGCGGGCTTTTTCAAAATCGAGTGTGCAGCAGAAAGCAGCTGTTTGGAGGGAGAGGAAGATAACTGACCCGTGAAGAGCTTCGAGCTGCTGGAGCTCCTGGTCAGCATTGGCGGCATGCTCGCGTCCTCCCCTTTGGCGGCGGCGGCGGCGGCGGCGGCGGCGGCGGCAGCAGCAGCAGCAGCTCCGCTTGGAAAGTTGGCTCTCTGCAGCAGCCGCTTCGAGTCGTCGATTCCCACGCGGGGCTCATGCGTAACTGCGCGTAACTGCGTAACTGCACGAACACTGCTAATTCGGCTGGACTAAAAGAAAATATGGGGCTCGGGGCTGCGCTGCCGCTCGTGCAGCGGCTCGATCGCGGCGCCGGCTACGACTGAGCCGAGAGACTCTCCCGCGAATGTGGCGCGCGCAGGCGCGTGTCCTGACGAGCGCGACGACCCCAGCAGTTCCCACCGAATAGTCGCTCACCCCCAGCCCCCGGCCAGGTAACCCCCCACCACACAGCCTCTCCACGGCCTCTACACCCCGACTCGCTTTCTCGAGCAGCAACAGGGAAAAAGTGTACCTCATCGGTTCTGCAGCAGCAGCAGCAGCAGCAGCAGCAGCTGATGTATGCCGCCGCCGCCGCGACACCAAATATTTATAATCCGCCTACGCGGCTTCGTTCTGCGTAAGCCTGCACTGCACACTAGAGCTGCAGACTTAATCGTTTGTCCTCTAAACACAAGCGTCCCCCTCGGACACCTAAGCGATTCGCGCGCACAATAGCCTTCGGCCGCTACTCGCACATCTATACACTGCAGCTGCACGAGCGCATTGCAATCAATTACGCTCCTTTAATTATTCATTCTATATACGCAGGGACTTTTTCATCCTAGCCTCCATCCTCTCCGCAGCATGACCCGCCGCGCACGCTACTTCGTTAAATATGAATTCGACCAAATGGAACCAGAATTTCTCATTCCTTTTCAAATAGCCATTTTGCAAAATCTCTAACCGCGTATGCTGCTACAAGCCTACATAACGCTACAACGTAGAAAGGCGACCTTCCAGCTCTCTGCGCAGAAAGATGAGAAAAGTTCTTATCGATTGGGGGGGGGGGGGGCTCTCACGATTATTAATTAGGGGAGGGAAGGCGAGAGGAGCCTTAATAAAGTTGCTCGAGAGACTATACTTATAGAGAGTGGCAAAGGGATATGGCGCCTCGACATGCGCAGGGGGTGAGGGAGGAAGAAAGCCTTTTACTTTGGCCTTTGAGAGGCTGCGCTGCGCTATACCTATATACGCGTCGAGGGGAGCGAGAGCAGGTGCGCTTGCGTATATGCATTATATACGTCTATATATATATACGCACATCAGAGAAACGCGACGAGAGAGAAAGAGAAATTTAGAAAAGTGCAGGGGCTGCTCTCTACCCTTAAATAGCGCTTTCTCTCTATCTCTTTACGTTGCCGCGTGACTGCGACGGCGACGACGACGACGACGACGACGACGACGACGACGAGAAAGAGGAGAATACACGAGAGCTAATGGGAGTCGGTAGAGTTTTCTCTCTCTCTCTCTCTCTCTCTCTCTCTCTCTCTACAAAAGAGGGAGAGAGAAAGAGAGACGCGTGTCCGAGCACGTCGTTAAAACCGTACCCGAGGCTACACCGAATCGAGGCTAGTGCTCGCCCGCTTCTTGCTTACGCTATTGTTTCCTCTCCACAGGAGTAAAAATAGTAACCAAAATCCTCGACAGGATACTGCTGTTACGCTGCGGCGGTCCTTATAGTATACATATTTCATACATATCTACTTTACAACTTGGGTCAGCCAATTATCGACGCTCTAACGAACTGCAAACGTTTTGGAAGAAAAATCAAATATTTTAGAGGAAAGAGAGGGCAGAAGACCTGATTGGGACGATAACATTTCCCCAATAGCCATGCGTCTTTCAACCTATCTCTATATTTAATTCTACTTCACATGAAAAACACGAACAATTCAGTAATCTTATATAATGAAAGCAGACTTGAAAATTCTTGTTTGGATTGCAATGAGTATATTATATAGTGGCCAATTTTTCGTTACCTTTCCTAATAGTCAGAGATAAAGAAAAAGAAAGAGAGAACTGCTTTCTCATTCAAATACCACTTTGATTTCAGAATAAGTACTTGGCCTTTCCAATGCTGTCGCTGCCGACGACGAGAGGTAATTGACTGTTTGCTCCAAGCTCTTTCATGCAAGGAATTCTCTTGAACAGCTTGCTTATCAATCTACAAGAGCACACCTCCCCCCTTCCTTTTCTCTGATAATAGTTGTTATGATAAGGCAAACAGAATTTTTAAAAAAATGCAAATTCTGATGAATGCACGCGAGTTACGGTTGATTTCAAGAGTGAGAGAGAGAGAGAGAGAGAGAGAGAGAGAGAGAGAGAGATAAGAAAGAAAGTAAGGATGTATACAACGGAAATATTTTTATTGCAAAATGCGCCTCGTGATTTATGGCTTTGGTGAGGAAATGCGATGACTCTCATAACTCGCGTGCACAACAGCAGCAGCAGCAGCAGCAGCATCCAGGTGCGTATACATCTCTGAGTGAACGCCGATAAATCATATTGCAAAAAAGAACGATGCAGCTCGTCGCTCGTCGCTCCAGCAAAATTGCGCATGCAAACTTGGAAATTTTCAAAGATCTTTACTTCATTAACGCAACGCTTTCGCGTTAGCGACGAATATAAAAATAATATTCTGATGCATCTTATACCCTCTCGCATTGCCTACATATTTCCCCTGTCGTATCTCTCTATCACATTTTTTAATTACTTTTATTTCACATAATTCCTTCATTTTATTACTTTTTTATTTTTTTATCTAATATATATGTAAATATATATATTTATAATTTATGAGCAATTTCTATAGCGCCTTATCACCGTGACTGCTTGACAAATTTCTATGTGCAATAGTTACTTTACTTATAAGAATTGCATCCAAAATTTTATAATAATCCTGTGAGAACAAAAAAAAGACGTTGTCGTGGTGAAATTGGCCGAATATTCTGTGACGGTGCAGGTTTTTTCGAAATAGTTGAACTTTTTTCAGCGTATAACAAAAGAACACGAGCGCGCGGTAGATTTTGATAAAAAATGGATTTTATGAATGAAGTGATGGAAAAAATTGGCTATTCGAGAAAAAGACAATAGCTATGATTGGGGATGATAAAATGTAAGAGTGAACAAGAATGCAGTGTAATATCTATAGCGTATAGGACCATAGAGCAGAAAGTAATGGACATGCTGAGCACAGAGGAAGCAGAATAAATATGCACGAGACTAGACGTTCTAATCCGGCAATTGCAACCTGCCTTTCTTTCGATCTGTATAATTCTTCTTTTTCTCGACAAAGTCAAAGAGAGTGAGACAAAGGCCGGCTTTACTCCCCCTGCAATACAGAGAGGACGTATAGTACGGCAGTAGGCTCTCTGGGAGATGAGAATTGAACAGTTTTTTTCTTTAAACTAGCGCATAAAAATTTCCAGTAGTTTACAGAAATAGGCCGTCGTTCTTAGAGAGAGAGAGAGAGAGAGAGAGAGAGAGAGAGAGAGAGAGAGAGAGAGAAGCAAGGGTCCGCCCGCGGGTATACATCTTGCGCGCGGCGGCGGGTACATATAAAAAGAAAGGAAAGGGAGAGAGAGAGAGAGAGAGAGAGAGAGAGAGAGAGCCTCATTTCGCGCTCTATCTCCTCCATTCTGCTGTATGCGTGGATTGATGCTATCAGCTCCGAATGGGAATGCCTGTAATTTTTATAACGCTTCCGTGCGACACATTCTCTCATGCCTCTAAAGCATAGCCGTGAATTTTCTTACTCCGCCTCTCGCTGCTGCGCATACAATATACATTATCCATATAATAAAAGCTTTATACTTATATAAGAGCCTTTACTACTGCAGCCTGCTCGAGCCACGAGACGGAATCCCAAGCTCGAACACATGAACTGCCTTTTTATAACTCATGCGCGCAGCGCGCTTCCAGCAGCAGCAGCTTCCAGTTATTTCAATCGTATATGAATAAGCCCTGCTTTTTTAGCTTAGCGTTAGCTCTGCTGAGAGTTAAGAGGCGGCTGTCGATTTTTTCGATTTTTTTCAAAAACATACCCTCCAAGAAGCGTGCTGCAAATCGCGAGTGTATATGCGCGCGCGCTTGCGCGTTTGACGGATCGACGTTATCTGGGTCAACGGGGAAACGGGCTGTGGTCGAGAAAAGACATATAGTGCATCACCTTTGAATTTTCCCTCTTCAACGGCATCACTCACGTGTGCGCACGTCGAGGCAGCAAAGTCTCTTTCGCATCTTCTCTCCACATTATTTGAACGCAATATTATTGTCGCTCAAATGTGCTGCAGGCTGCAGAGTTAATACTTCCAACTTTTAAAAAGTAATCCATTAAGCTTGTAGCTCTCTACTTAAAAGGAAGATTTAAAGCCCATGCAGTCTGTATAGGGGAAAGGATCGACTGGAAAATTTCGAAATTAAACGGTTACAAGAGTATAGGCAGCTCATTGCATGTTTTTATATGTTTTTACATAAATAGAATCTTAAAATACAAATAAAATTGATATTATATATAATTGGTGGAAGAGAACAATTTCTGCCGCCGCGTTGGCAATTGACATCGGAAAGTGCGATTATTGTAATTTTTCTATGAAAAGTTGGATGCCGCGTGATGCAAAGATGACTGGAGCCGCGGAAAAAAGCCGGCGGCGCGAGCATCGGCGTGTAATAAAAGTAAATGAGCTCGAGTGAATTGGAAAGCCAGCACCACTTTCGTCCGTGCAGCGCGAGTAAGAAAGAGAGGGAGATTTAAATTAACGTAATTAAAAGAGCGTACTCCAAAAGGCTCAATTAGCATTGAGTCTAGAGCTTTCGAGTTTTCGAGAGATGACTTTTTGTCGGTGCAGCAGCCTCTAAGTTGGCCGAGGCTACTGCCCTCCACCTCTGCAATAACTCTGATTCTATCAGGCCGTAAACGAAATTTTCTTCAGGGAGAGCAAAAATTATACGTCCAAAGTATATTCAATGAGAAAAGGAATAAACGCAATTAAATAAATGCAAAATTCATTGTTAAGTTTGCGTTTAATGCGATGCCAATCGCATATATATCGCCAGTATATAATACTTTTTACTTTAAATATACCTTATCTTTATCTTGCTTTAGACAGCGAGTTTATCTCATTCACTATTGAAATCGAACTTTAACTGAGTAAATGTAGATGGAGAGAATAAAGAACCTGCTGCAGTTACATATTTGCAAATTAACCGCAATGAAGGTAATCGAAATGGCTGCAATAATAACCAGTTATACGGCCCGCGCATTATGTGCTATGTGGAAAGTCTTTGAAATCTGCCTCTTTCTCTTGCGGCAATGTAACCAGCTGGAAAGTATGCGGGAATAATGTTGAGAAAATCGATCAATTTCTATTAACTGCGGCAAGTATTCGCGAAAGAACGCGCGACATTTATGTATAAACATAAGTTCTCTCTCTCTCTCTCTCTCTCTCTCAGCTCTCTCTTCTTTGGCGCAGTTCTTACGATATCGTAAGCCTTGGACCGGAAGTGGTAGTCGCCGTCGTCGCCGCCGTCTCTACGAGTCGCCTGAAACTTCCGGCAGATTCGAAGCGACGAGCAGCTTGGGATACTTGCGGAGTGCCATGTGCTCAACTCCGCCGCCGCGCGACGAATCGCGCAGAGACACGAGGACTATTGACATTCTGGCTCCATGGAAAAAAATTACTCGATGTTTTTTTGTTTCTGTTTTTTACTGTTTTTCAGTCTCTTTTCTGCTCCTTTTATTCAAGCAAGTGACATTTTTATACAGAGTTTTACGGCGTGGAAAGTCGCCCACGGCGGGGACGACGCAACGTGCCAGCGATTCTCCTCGTCGGACTCGTCGACAGGCTACTCCTTTTTTTCATTCCGCTCGTCCCTCCGTTTTCCTTTTGCTCCCTCTCCTTGGCTCTTCCTCGTCGTTGCCGACGTCCTTAGTCCCACCAACCTGCAATGCCAGAGTCAGCGTTTATACTGCGGGCAGCAACGAGTGTTGTAGATGTAGAATGTAGATATATACAGATAGGTATAAAGCGCAGCTGCTGCTTTGCCAACTCATATATACTCGAAACTCTCGAGCAGTGAAAATTAACTCGATTGGAGCGCCGCGCAATTGCGCTTACAGGCTTATATATTTTCACTCGCTTCGAAAGCTCCTTCGCACATGGATAAACAATCCTCGAGTCATGGCGGACCTGATGGAAAATCAATTTAGCGTATGAAGAAAGAGGCTCGCGGCCCATGATCCAAGAATCAAGTCAGTCGCTATTTTACAATCAGCAATTTTAACTTTTTCTCCGTCTTTCTCCCATCTCGTGGCCTTAAACATATATGTATACACCTTTTCTGTGTTAGTGTTAGTTTTTCCCTTCTCTCCCAGCCACCCGCACCCAGACACCCCCCCCCCCTCTCTCGTTATCTCCTCGCTACGTCTCTTTTCTCATCATTTTAAAGTATTCAGCCTTCCTAATTAATCTTCATTATTTGCACTCTCTGGAACCTGCCCCTCTCTGAAACACACGCGACTTGATTCGCAGCGTTTTAATGATGCTGCTTGAAAACTTGCGCAACGGAGAAAAACGCGCGTTTGACGTACATTATGCGAGAATGAATTTCCCTCGCTTCTATGTCGTTCTAGCTGCTGCGATTTTCCTCCTACTCGTAGTTTACAACATTTCTTCAAAATACTTTATCATGTCCATTGTAATCAGATTATGAATGTAAAATATAGTAAGCAATGTTTTTTCAATCTTTATAATTAAGTATATCCTATACTTCAATTGCATCTCTTCAATAATAAAGAGACGAGAAATACGTATAATTATAGGAGCAAGCAGTTGAGTACGAAACGCCATAATATAGTAACTTTTATTAAAAAATTCTACACACAAGTTTTTTTATTCTTCCGCTATTCAGGCACACCGACTTTGATATTATACTTAAAACATTTGATTGATATTAGACTTTAAAAAATAAATTATGTCAAGAAAGTAATTCGTTGAATTTGTTTTACCGTTTAAGAGGAAAATCTGAATTTTAATTGAGTGAAAAGCGATTAACTGGTTGTGGATTGTAGCATTATCAGGTTCCACAGAAGCAGAGTATAGACGGGTATAGTGTGCGATAAATGATGTCGTTACCAAATTATACTTCTATAAAAGGGTTTATATAAAATTTTTTCTTCTAGTGTCTAACGCGACTGCTTACGCTCTTTTAAATATATGCACGTATAGCTACTGTAATAAATCATATAATGGTCAATATTTAATTACGCAAGATAATTATGTTACTCTTTAAAATACTTGTGTTAATGCGCACTTATTGCTTAAAAAATTTCGCAAAGTTTTTTACTTATATTTAATCAATTTTATTCTGTATACTTATCGTATACAACTTAATAACATACTGACAAAATCCCCATATCTTATAATTCCCCATCGTGAAGATAAACGCGCTGGTAAAAGAATCATCAAGTTTGAATATCGTCGAGGAAAAAGTATTTTAAGAAAATCAATATTGCTCAATTGCATGTGCTAGTTTTGAATCTCCTATTCTAAAAAATTTCTTCCACGAGTATTTCGAAAAGCCGTTATACCGCGTCGACAGTATGCGAGAATTTTCAAGAAAAGTGTTGAAGCGATCATAAAATTTAATGAATTCAGGTGGCTTTCGCGAGCGTCGGTATATGACTAGTTCTCTTAAAAATTTGCACTTTTCGGGGCTTCAGAAACTGAAAGTTTTTTTAAAGCTAGACGTTTCGGATCGATCAGACTTTGTTCTGTAAGCTGAAAAATAGATGGAGAAAAAAGAAAAACCCGGCTATCCGGATTTTTATAATATTTTTTTTAACGGACACAATTTTTGTTGTACTTTATTGTAGTGCAATTCGGAATTTTGTTTGTACCTCGGGTAAATTGAATAAAGGTAAAACGTGTGGTTGCCAATAAATTTTCCCATGTTCCTCTGCGCATTGTTGCGACTATCTTTGTGCTTATACAGAAGAAATTCTGACCAGTCCGAAGCCTCAAGCAGTTTAAAAAAGCACTTTCGATTTCTGGAGCCCCGAAAAGAGTATGCGAATTTTGAAGAGAACTAGTCATGTATGGGCGTTGCATGTTGTTGCATCACACTTTGTCTCGGGAACTACAACTCCAATTGGATTTGGTTTTTTGAGCGAATTCGAAAATAAAAATGTATTTTCTTTGCACTTTGTTTGATATGAAATATAAGTAACGAGAAAAAAATTGTGGGTAAAAAAGGGGTTAATTAGGTGGAAACGTGTGAGCAGCGCAGAAAGTTGAGATAGGAGTATAGGCGTTAAAAGTCATGAGTAGCAGGCATTATAGAGAGGATGAGCGGCGGCGGAAGAATTTGTTGAAGCGTCGCGTGATGAGATGTGAAAACTGACCTGAGGATCCGGAGCTCCATCCGCTGCTGCTGGGCCATCCAGTGGTGGGCCAGGCGCTGCTGCTGGACCATCCCGAGGATCCAGATGACTTCCATCCAGTGCTGGGCCAGCCAGAAGAAGCAGAACCCGCGGAGCTAAGCCAAACGGTCGGCTTCCATGCAGACGCGGCCGAGCTCCATCCGGAGGGCTTCCAGCCAGAGGCTCCACCGCCACTACTCCAGCCAGAGGGCTTCCAAGCAGTTGCGCCACTGCTCCATCCCGAGGATCCCGACGGCCAGCCTCCGGTTCCGCTGAGGGTTATCACCTTGATGATCTTGGGACTATCACCGCCGGAGGATTTCCAGGGGATGTAGCCAGCTGAGGGGGAGGGAAAATATAAGTGTCGATTGTCAATTGTCGCGATGAAATCGAGAGCATAGGCAGCTGGTATACGCACCGTGGACCTGCAGGCCCGCAGAGGCCAGGAGGAGCAGCAAGCTGGATGCGCAGAGTGGCTGGAACTGCAACTGCAAAATTAGCAAGGTGGACAGATTGTGCGCTGCAGCTGTATCGGAAAGCACATCCGCGCGCCTTTGCAGACTATATACTACTCACCTTCATGTTTGATGCGTTGAACGTTTCTTCTCGGGGCCTCTCGGGTCCGTCGCTCTTTTATATCGCAGCGCGAGCCAAAGAGCCAGTTGCGGAGAGTCTTGTAACGCAATCGACTGCCGCCGCCGCCGCCGCCGCCGCCGCACCGCGAGTGTGTGCAGCGCTAGAAGGTCAGACCATCGGGCTAATTCTCACCGCGTCCGCTGCAGGCAGAGTGCAGAGCGCAGAAAAGTCGCTTATCGCGCTCGATCGCCCTCTGATGACCCATTCTCTAATCTCACGACGAAATCGAGTTTCGATCGTGAGATCGATTTGCAGCAGCAGCAGCAGCAGAAAAATTCATCAATATCTTGGCATCTCGACAAATTACAAAGTCGCTCGTATTTTTTAGCCGTTTTTTACTGTCCGGTCGGCCGGCTCCATTAGCCTGCGCACTCTGCACTCTGCACCGTCGAGCAGCGCAGTGAGGAAATCTTTTTGAAATCCCCGGCAGCAGCTGCTGCTGCTGCTGCAATTACGACGAGCGCTTCAGAAAATATCTTGAATTTTGCTGCATGGCCATATTGCATGGACCGCGAGCTGAGTACTTTGTCGAAAATCAGAGCTTCCATTCGAAAGAACTTTTAGTGAAACCTCTAGCAGAAAGCTGGTGCAAAGTTGACAAGAGACATTTTAATGACGCGCGCACCGCGGTGTCTGCGTTGCATAGCGCAATAAGCCAGCTGGCTATACAAATGAGAAATGCGCTAATTAACTCGGCAAGAGAAGAAAAAGAGCGCATGCACGGCTGCACGGCTGCATGCATAGCGATTTACATGAAAACCTCAAAGAAATGCAGGCTTCCACTTGGGAATTCCATCCCTAAAGTTCAACGCGGCTGTTACAACAGCAGACACCGGACGAATGTATTTAGAATTACTACTGGCCGACAGCTGGTGTATGAACCGAGCAGTTTTGAGATTATTTAATGAAAAGTTGGCGGAAAAGCTAATATTTCATGCTGCCGTGCATGATGAGCGATAGTGATGCTGCGAGAATCTGTTTTACAGCTAGGGGGGGATTATGATCGCTATTCGGTGTCGTGCGTGAATGCGTGCTTTTTTCAGAATTCATTAGTTTACGTGTAACGCAACGTGAAATTTACTTTAACGGGCGGAAACCAAACCGGGAAATCGAATTTTACGACTGTCGTATAGTAATACTGAAAAAATATGCGATATATATAGGTAATAATATGCGACCTATTATTTCTATCGCGAAGTAATATCATTTTACATAGATATAGGGCTTAGTTGACGATCACGAGCTGCAATGTATTTTTATTTAGTGATTGAGCTGGGAGTGAGTGAGGAAGTAGCGGTCTTTGCTATATAGTTATACAGCATCAGTTATATATATGCGCGGCGCGAGGGGGAAAACTGTTTGGACTTGTAATTTCAAGTTGTTTCAATAACTTTTCAATGGAATGGCTGCACATATGCGCGCGCGCGCTACGTGACATATTGTATAAGAGCAAAATAACCTACAAGCGCGTGCGGGTATCAGCTCCCCTGGGATCGTCGGTCGCACTCGTGACTCGTGACTCGTGACTCGTGACTCGTGAGTCGTGAGTCGTGAGTCGTGTGCGTGCACCCGCGCAGATGTTTCATCTCTCGCGGGCGCGAGAGTGAATTTCGTGATTTATAGCACGCAAGTGAAAAAGAGAAAGAAAAAGAAAAAAATGTAGAGAGAAAAAAAATGAGAGAAAGGTTATAATGACTCGCGAGCATTGTTTTTCAAGCGGTGGGAGCTGCGCGGCAGGGGAGATGTTCATTGAGAATGAGAAGCATGAGCGGGGCTGCACAACTCCCCTGTAACGTCATATTGTAGCCGCGGCGCGGGTATAAGAGAGGCGGGAGATACGGAATTTCAAGCTTTTGTGCAGCCCTTTTGTTTGCAGGCGACCCGAGCTGACGCCGAGGCTCGCGAAAAATTGAAGGTTTCACTCGGTTATGTATTTTTGCCTCTGCGCAGTGTCGTCTATCTCTGGAAGAAATTTAATGTATGCTATTCGAAGCATCGCTCGATCTCGATGAATGCCCATCTAGAGGAATGGACGCGCGTATGATATAAATGTTATAAGAGCTGTTTTGCAACTATGCAGCGTCTCTGCTTTTCGCTCTGCCTTTCGCTCGCATCAGAAGCAGCAGCAACAGCAGCAGCAGCAGCGTGCGCGCGAGGGCAATATAGGCTCGACACCGCCGCGGCAAGGCGTATAATTACGCCAAGCGCGCAGTTACGAAAGCAGTGCGAGCGCTCCAACTGAAGTACAATCCGCTACCGTGACTATCCGGCTATCTCTCTTCAACTCTCTCCTATACTATTGTGCCTTCATTTCCATCGATTATACAATTTTCAACGCTATAACTACAAATAATCTACAAAACTGCGCCGCTCATGGCTTCTCACTAATTTACCTTCATTTTTTTACAGCTTGCAAGCTCTCCTCTGCAATATTCAACATTTTACGTGCTACTCATCATACATATTTTTTTAATATTAAAGGCGCATGAAAATACTTTATTTTACTGAAAATGGCAATTTGAGTTGGCAAATTATTGAATATTCTTTTAAGTGCAGTTGAATTTCGCAGCAGCGATATACAGCTATTATCTAAATTGCACACGATCTAAGCCTGACACGATACAGCTATTATTACCGACGTATATATTGTGAAAAAACTGCGATGTGTATATAGTCGCAGCTATATATTATATAGGTATAAAGCTCGTCCAGCGCTCTCGCGTTAACGAGCTGCGTCGAAGCGAAGCTCAACTAGAGAAACTTGCAGCGGTTCTCTAAAGCAGTTATACTCTCCAACGAGTTGCTGCAGCGTGCGAGGGATCGGGAAAATTTCGATGCAATTAGCTGGGCTATTCAGTTAGCTCGCTTGCCGCGCTACACGTATCTATATATTGCATATGCGCGAAATCTCTTTAAAATATCAAGAAAATTGTATAGCGTAATAAGCAGTAGACATGAGAAAGCTCTGAAAAGTAGTAGAGTTCGCAGTTCGCCCCGCGTTTAAAAAGCCTTTAGTTTACGAAGCCAGCTTTGCAATTCAATGTATTCGTTGCGTATACGTGCAGCGTATAGGACAACACGACGTAGACGCTGCGCGGAATGTACGGAGAAGCTGGAAAAGCATGGGATCGGCTGCGTATAAAATGTTGCCGGAGGAGCGACGAGGTTCCTGCAGCAGTCTCGGGATCGATTCTCGGCTGCGCGCCTGCGCTGCGCTTTTGGCGCTTCTCTCTCTCTCTTGCTCGCAATTTTTTCCATTTTCCGAAAGCTCGGGCGGCGCGCGCAGCTCTCTGCTTTTACTCTCTCTCTCTCTCTCTCTCTCTCTCTCTCTCTCTCTGGCCTGACAATGGGTCGTTACTTTTTACTCCCCCCAACCTGCAGGCTTTTTCATTTCATTTTTCTCGTTAAAAGCAGGTATAATAGAGAGTGCCTGAAATATACGTATATATTGTAATATATATAGCAGAGCTTTTTACGCGCAGAGTCCACTCGATTTATGAGACGGCGCATATATAGGTATATCTCTGAAGCCTGCAGGCTCTCGCCTATAGTCGCGCAGGCAAGTGCGTGTTTGTGTCTCCGTTATATGTATACACGTGCACTGGCGCGTATGTGCAATAGCAATTAGAGGTGTAACTGTCCGGGCGCCGCGCTTGTTTACCTCTCACGCGCGGCTACAGAGACGATGCAGCTCAAGAAAATTGCAGCAGCAGCCTTTCCCTGCGAGAGACTTTACCGACGCGTAATGGGCGCTATTGGCCAATTTCCCGCCACACATCAGCAGCAGCGTGCGAGATGCGCTTCCAGCTTCCAGCGAGGAAAATCCTCTCTCGAGTCTCGCAGACCCGCTAGATTCCTTGTCGATACTCCGACAGACTCGATAAGCTCTTCGCGCTCAATTTGTCGATTTCGAGATCAATCAGTTGAGCTGCGGCTGCGCCACCTTTCTCCTTGCAGTTGCAGACCCTGCGCCGCTACATATATATTCTTCGTCGTAGCGCCTCGGGTCAAAAGATATTGCGAAAAACGCGCGGTAAAGCGATGGCGGCGGCGGCGGCGGCGGCGGCAGCGAGTGAAAAAAAATGCTATGGCAGAAGCTCTGCGGCTGCAGGCAGGGCCAGCTCGTTAAAACACAAAGAATGGAATAAAACGGCAACAACTAATTGACGAAATGCGAATTTATAATTAGAAGCGTGTGATTTTTGCAGCGCGCCTTTGACAAGAGATGAGAGGTGCGGGGCACAGATAGCTTTCAGATGAGCTTTCAGAGCAACTAATTAGCGAGTGCAGCTCTCGGCGGTGGCAAGCTCGTTATCGCGGTTACTCTCTCCTTCGCTCCTTCCTCAACCCCTATATAGCCTACTCGAAGCCTCGTCTATAGTCGCCAAGTATGTATAAGCTCTACGATGTGCCGCGTGCAACTGCTTGCTGCTTACGTTTTTTCCTCTCGACTCCCGAGTTTCATACGCGGTTGCAATATCTTGACTGCAACATCGATAGGTGCATCGATATATATAGATACGCTGCTAGCGTCAAAGCTTACAATTAGAGCTTGGGGGTGGGGGCAGAGGATGATATTGCCGCCTCGTCAAAGGCTACTCGTCCGAAAAGGGGGGGGGGGGGATCTAGAGAGTCTGCTGCACTCTGCACAATGTACGATTCTATATTGCACATAGAGTGCGTGCAGCGCGCATACTTACATAGTACAGAGAGAAGCGCGGGCGAGATAACGACGCTGCTGCGCGCAAAAGTAAAGAGCTTCAGCTATAGCCGCATGCAGTTGTACATTAGCTGCTCGCCGTCGCTGCACTTGACAAGTCGCCTGCCGCGCAGTTAATTAATTATGGGAGATGCCGCTTTTTCAGCAGCTCCGCCGACACCAACGCCCTCTCGCTCTCGAGCTGCTTTAACATGGAAAAAGCCGCAGTTTGTCGGAGCTGTCGCTTTAGTTTTAGTTGAAAAAATGTTTAGAAAAAATGCGCCTCTCAATAAAGTATACAATACACTGCATAGTTGGGAAAATAAAAGTGCTTTTATTGCGGACAACGAAGGCGAAGGCTCGAGGAGCAGTAGGTGCGGAGAATAGCAATAGGTGCGCTGCTTTCAGAGGTTGGCCGACTTGCCGGACACATTGATCTGCAGGCCAGACTTGCGAAGAGCCTCGGTTAGGCGTTGGCCGAGGCCGAGGTCGACGCTCGAGAAGTTTCGGACAGCTCGCTCGACGATGAAATTCGAGGCGTGCTTCAGGTGCCCGGCAATGTTCTCGACGAGCCTGCTCTTCTCCTGGGCGTTGAGGACGTCGCGCCAGAAGCTGCCCGCCTGGCCAAAGTCGTCCTCGTCGACGGGGTCGTGCCGGTCGACGACGCCGCTGCAGTGGAAGCTCGAAGCCTTCGCCGCGGGACACTCGGCGGGCCCGCTGAAGCTGTTGGGGAAATAATTTGGCGCGCCGCCCTGGTTGTTGACGCACATCCAGCCGTCCCTCTGGTAGTTGATCGTCGGCATCATCTGCGCACCATACAACCTATAAGTCATACAAACTCACAGCGCGGATTTTGCAGCAGCCTACCTTGTACGGACAGTTGACGGCTAGTTGCAGGTGGTTCGGTCCCAGCCGGTGTCTGTGCGTGTCGCCGTAAGCGAAGAGGCGACCCTGCAGCATTTTGTCGGGGCTCGGCTCGATACCCGGCACCATGTGAGCCGGATCAAAGGCCGCTTGCTCGACGTCGGTAAAGTAATTTTCGGGATTCTTGTTGAGCACCAGCTTGCCGACGGGTATCAGAGGGAACTCCTTGTGCGGCCAGACCTTTTTACCAATTGTTGGTAAAATTCACAATTGCCCATTACAAACTCGTCAACACCTCGAGGTGTCAGGTGATGGATATTACGTGTCGTCGGTGATGCGGCGACGATTCACGACCATGACAATGATTACGAATTATCAATTACTGTTACTACCGCGGCGCGACGACTATATCTGACTATATGTATAGGTATACCTTGGTCAGATCGAACGGATTCCAGCGCCACGTCTCGGCTTGTTGCGCCGTCATCACTTGGATCGAGACGCTCCAACTAGGATAATTGCCTCGAGCGATTGCGTTGTATAGATCGCGAATGCTGTAATCGGGATCCGAAGCGCTCAACTCGGCCGCTTTGTCGGCCATGAGGTTCTTGATGCCCTGGTCGGTCTAAGGAGAAAGCGCAAATTTCCCCTTAAAAGCCAAATTCAACTTTACCGCCCGATGGGGCATGGATTGTACCTTGTAATGGAACTTGCAGTAAACCCATTCGTTGTTGGCGTTGACCAGTTTGAAGGTGTGAGATCCGTAGCCGTTCATGTGTCGATAACCATCGGGAATGCCTCGGTCGCTAAATAGAAACATTATCTGATGCGTTGATTCTGGCCGCAGAGTAACAAAGTCCCAGAACATGTCCGCGTCCTACATACAGAGACAAACACAACTTTTTTCCTCTCTCTCTCTCTCTCTCTCTCTCTCTCTATTTCCAATTCTAATAGCAGCGCGCAACTTAATAGCTATCACCTTCAAGTGTGTCGCGGGATTTCTTTTTTGCGTGTGAATGAAGCTTGGGAAAAAGAGGGGATCCTTGATGAAGAATATCGGCGTGTTGTTGCCGACCAGATCCCAAATTCCCTCCTCCGTGTAGAACTTGACTGCAAATCCACGCGGATCTCTGCAACACGCGACGAGTAGAGTGAAAAAGCAAGAAACGCAAGTCATGCGCGACAACGTAGTTAAAAGTGCATACCTCACGGTGTCGGCGGAACCGCTCTCGCCACCGACGGTCGAAAATCGCACGACCACGGGTGTTTTCTTTCCGCAGGCCGAGAAAACCTTGGCTTTCGAGTACTTGCTGATGTCGTGCGTCACCTCGAAATAGCCGAAGGCTCCTGCGGTGTTAAACATCGACGAGTCCAACAAATATTATATTGCTGCGCGCTTGTCATTCAAATTGCGATGCGAAAACTATGGAAATTACCTGCTCCCTTCGCGTGGACTACTCTCTCGGGAATTCTCTCTCTGTTAAAGTGCGACATTTCGTCGAGATAAACAAAGTCTTGCAAAAGCAAAGGTCCCCGCGGTCCCACCGTGAGACTTGCCTTTTTGTTAGCGATCGGGGCCCCATTTCCAGTTAGAAGTGTCGGAGGATCTCCCTGAAATTCAATCAATCAGGCTTTTTACTTACACTTACAAATATATAACTTATATACTTACTCGCGTTATTGCGCACCGATAGCTCTTACAAATCTAAGAGTCATTTCTTTATTTTAAATTTGACAAATTCACTATATTTAAGCCTAGGTCGTGCAAAAACTTACACGAAATAACCAATTTATATAATTTCCTTTAAAAGATCAATTTTCTTTTTATTTACAAAGATATCAATTCTCAATTTTTATAAAGGAACAGCTCTGCTTTATTTTTCGAGTACTACTTCGACAATTTTTTAAACTACAAGTGTTCATGCTTAACGTAATACTCCGCAGACATAACTATATACTAATTCCGTTAAAACTAATCATAAAGCGACTGTATAAAAATAACTAGAATAGTTAATGCAGAAAAGCGACGTAAACAAATATTCAAAAGTAAATTATGAAAACTTTATAAAATGATAAATTGTTAGAGACTATAAATTATCGTTATTTTATTAACTTTCAAATTCCGTTTAAATTTGTTTGCACTATACTGCTGCATATTATTTAAGAATAATGCATTTTTATATAAATTACCCGAACAAATGTTCCGTATAATGTAGTTTTAATTAAAAATTTCCATCATGAATGCAAAGTCCTTCATATTATCGCATATGACTTACTGCGAATCATGCAGATATACCTATATATTCGCTTTGCAAATAAGCCATGGTACAATTCAAGTGATTCTCTCCTTACATACGTAATGGCAAGATTCGCGATGTTTACTCTTCGAAATAATAGCTTTATCTATACTAAGTAAAACATTGGGTGAGAAGTTTTCAATATCTAATTTTACTATTACAAGCATAATTTTTGGATAGTATTTCAGAGCGTAAAATGCTACTTGAGTTACTGTTAATCTAAATCATTAGAACTAAACATTTATTTTCACTTTTAAGACGATTGGTATATAATCACCTACTCGCCATCATTATATGTATAGACTCGGAGGCTATTATCGCATGGCATATAAAAATTAATTTATCGCAGTTATAACATTTTTTCCGTGAAGTAGTTTATCGAATGTGTATTTTTATGACGACTAGAACTGTTTTCCCTTTTATGCGCATGCGGACTTTGCGTTACCAATAAATCAGTTACGTACACTAAATAATTGTTTATAAATAATCATCCTTTTTTAACCATTTGATGAACATTTATATGAATCATTAGTGCAGGTTCTTACTTTGTTTTTAAATATTCTTTCTCATTGGAAAAAATCTTTGCTTCATTTACAGTACCGCGTTTGTCAACTATTATACCCTTCGTGCTTGTTTCGCGTTGATCATTAATATACAAAAGCCCGCGTAAAAACTGAAAACTTTAGCGGAATTTTTGCTAAACTTTTCTTTGGCTAAACTTTGTCCAAGCTTGGCCAATGAGACGGAACTAAACTTAAATATTTATGACAGTCAAACTTTCGGTAAAACTTTTTGATGTGTACAATTATTAAAGTTTAAAAATTAAAAATTCATAATATCGTTAATAAAAAAAGGTTAATATTTCGCTTCTGGACATAAAAAAAATTAAATTACAACATAGCGCGATCGAAACGGTATAATCTTTCGTTATATAATTATCTACCACTTTGCGAAGTTTCAAATTTTTGTTACGATTCATGTTGCTTTATTACTCATGAAACTTTTGTAAAACTTTTGTAATAAAATATTCGCAGCGAAGGAAATTTATTAATTTCACGTTTATAATGTTTTGAAAGTGCAATAGTTGTTTACGGTTGTGTAATGCGATATTAAAAATTTTAATATACTTATTAGGATCCCCTCAACCCGCATATAGACAAGATAAGCGCAAAATATATATGAATTTGATAAAGCCTATAGAGCATCATTGCGAAATGAAAAAAACATGAAAATAATGTTGTTAAAAAAATAATAATTTAAGAATCGCACAAGAGCGATCGAAGAAAATTCACGAGCAGATTGTTTGATAATTAACTCGTGAGATAGTAGTAATATTCATGTGCGCAATGTGCACCGTAATATTGCTATCATTGATAACTGACGAATGATGTGGAAAAAAAATATTTTTATTGCCTTTATCTGTAGATACTAGAAATGCCCCGTAGTGTTTGCTTTCCCAACAGATGCGGTAGAGGCAGATAAATTTTGATTTTTTCCTGAATCATCAGAGGCCAGTAGGTATTACTTACAGATTTTTGTAGTAAGGTAAATGATGGAAAACACGAAAGGTAGGTTGAACGCATTGAAACGAGTTGGAATAGGAATGTCCGTAATGATAATATATTTGCATGTAAGCAACAACTCGCGGCTATAAGTAGTTTCCGCTCGAGCTCGTCGAAATAATGACGTGAGAATGAGTGTTAATGGCTTATCGCCTCGGAGAGAAAAACAAACGGACGGTGCAACTGCAGGCAATAGTAGGCATCACAGAACAGAGCGTACAGAGAACGCCGTGGTAACTAACCTTGACAGATTTCTTGTAGATGTTTAGCTGATCGGTCGCAGGATCTCTAGACATTGTGATGATGATGACTTCGTTTGCAAAGTCTCGAGCACTGTAATAGCTTGTGCCGCAGAAAAAGTGAAAAAGAGCCGGTCGCCGATTTGGAGCTTTGTTCGTGCAGCTGCCTGATAGAGGCACAAACACAACTAATACACGTCGATCGTCGCTCGAGTTCGAGCGTCTCCTACTGCAGTTCTGCACTGGCGGTGCGGCTATAGTCGGCGACGGAGGGCAGCGTTGATACCACAAAGTTTTATTGGGTTTCAAGACTTGCCGCTGACAATAGTGGGGGCACCCGCAGTAGCTTTGACTGTCGAGATTCGAGAAGTCTCCTACCACGCGATCATTACGCCATCTACCGTAGACTACCTACCTTGCTTCTTGAATTAGGTATTAAGACAATATATAAGAAATTAAGAATACGGAATCGGAAAGCAGCTGGAGTTGCAGATGGAGAGCCGCGGAGAGCGGACATAACTCATCGTGCTGGAAAAAACAAACGGTCAAAATAAATTAAATAGTGGTAAGAAAACCTTTCGACCCTGAGTCGAAAAAGAACTTTTCTAAACACTCTTATAGACAATATAAAATTCCTCAATATAAGACCAAACGCTAGACATAAAGTATAAAGTTTGAGGTTAAGAGACGAAACCCGAAAGGGCGGGCTCTCAGCCCATCCCTACGAAACATCAATGTATTCATATAACGATGAAGAAAAAAATGAAGAATCAACAAGCATCAGAAAAAACATCAATCAAGACAGCAAAAAGGAACCTATAATGTCACAAAATGACAAAAACATCATTAGGAATCAATTCCTAAAAACCCCAATAAATACCAAAATTCCATTGTCTAGCAACCAAAACAAGAACACTGAAAAGTCCAAAAACAAAGATAATCAAAAAAAAGGAAAAGTTGCAAATGACACAAACAAAGCAAACAATAAGAACCTAAATATAATTACTAGCAAACTACAAGATAGATTATATCCCTTCAAAAAGGACAACAATGATAAAAATCCAACAGAACAAAATGAAAACGAAGAAAATGAAAAAATGGAAATCCAAAAAGAAGAATGGGAAAAAATGTCAGATGAAGCAATAAACAATATAATCATTGGAAATGATGAAGAAATAAACAGTATAATTATTGGAAATGATAAAGGAAATGTAACGGGGACAAAAAAGAAAAGAACAGCGTCTTTGACTCCCCCACTTTCAACGACAAGTTCTCCATCAAACCAGATTAACCCTGCAAAAAGGAAACAAAAACCTGATATAACAAACAATACAAATGCAAAGATAAACTTATTCAGAAAAGAAAGAATAGTTCTTACTAATTCAAATGAAGAAATAAATGCTCTACCATTGACCGATAAAGTAGAAATCACCACCACACCGGAAAAAACGCTCTCTAACTTACCGACATTGAATAAAAAAGCTTCCGACAGAAAAAATAGTAAGAAAGAACAGGATGAAAACAACATACAACAACAGCAATCTCAAACTAGCAACATAGAATCAGAAATAGAGGATACTACAAATGAATACGATATTACTACCCCAGGACCATATAAAATATATCTACAAAACAAAAACTACGAATCAAAAAGCTATATTAATGCCATACAAATAGCACGTACTCTTATAAAAAAATACCAACCCAAGGACACATTCCACGAAATAAAGCAGCTAAGCAAAAACAAGCTGTGTATAATAGTCAAATACAGAAACGTAGCTAATGAAATTCTCAAACTAGAGGAATGGAAAGAAAAAAACCTAAAAGCTTTCATCCCGAATCATTTAATAACAAAACAAGGAGTACTAAAAAAAATTCCAATCGACTTAACGGAAAATGAGATTAGGGAGAACTTAGAAATAGAATCACCATTCGGACCTATAGAAGTCACTCACATAAGACGCTTTACAAAGAAAATTTATAATAAAGAAAACAACAAATTAGACATTCTACCAACTACCACAGTTCAAATAACAGTAAAAGGACAATTTCTACCAGCTGAAGGTAAGCTTATGAAAGTAATATACCCAATTTATCAATACTACCCACAAGTCAGACAGTGCTACAACTGTTTTGGTTTCGGACATATAAAAGGAAACTGCAAATCAGTCGGTAAGTGCATCAGATGTGGCGAAAAAAAACATGATAATCTCGAACTATGTCCATTAAAAGAAGACAAACCTAAATGTCTCCATTGCCAAACTAACAACGATCACCTCCCTATTAGTAAAGACTGTCCCAGAAGAATTCAAGAGCAATCAATAAGAAATCAAGCAACAGATTTAAATATCACAGTAGCAGAAATAAAACATGCAAATCTCAGAAATCGCACATATAACCCTGCCAACTATCCCAAAATAAACAAATATTCTGAGTCAACAAATTCAAATTTGACCCCAATTTCAAACGAAATATCGTACTCAAATATCACAAAAAATAAATATCCGGCTACTCATTCGCAGCCTCAATCCCAAACTGAAGATCTATCCCAATCACAACGGAAAAACTATGCTATAAATAATAGATATTATCGACCCCATGAAAAAACCACTCAGCAATACAAAACAAATTTTAATTCCCAACAAACACGACCTAAAAGTCCATACCCCTCAAGAAATCAAGCACAACTAAATGCTTTGATACAAGATACTTTAATCTATCCAAATGGAAGAGATAACTCCTATCAATCAAGTAATAACAATAATAACCAAAATTTACCTGAGTACCAGGACGAATATACACAAGATTCAATCTTGGAATCACAAAGTTATATATACACGCAACAAACAGATGTAACAGACATGAGACAAATAGATGAAACAGAACAATCAAAAAATGAAGAAGACTACTCAATAGTTATTAAAAATCTAGCAGCTATTAATTCCATTATAAAAAACTCGTCTAAATCCAGCTTTATTAAAGCACTAAACATTGTAATGAGAAATTCGAAATCGATTGTTATTTAGACATCCCACGCTACTATATAATTATGGCAAATACAAATATAAACAACCATACAAACACTAAAAAATTAAAAATATTGCAATGGAACTGCCGCTCCTTGCTCAACAAATTAGATCAATTAAAATTAATTGCAAATGATTATGATATAATTTTGTTATCAGAAACATGGCTAAAAGATACAAATAGAATAAACCTAAAAAACTTCAACCTTATAAGAAAGGACCGAATCCCCGTTATAAATAATAATAATAATACAAACAATAATATTAATATAAATAATGCCACCGAACACGGTGGAGTATGTATTTTTGTTAAAAAAAATATAGTTTTTGAACAATACGAAGGAATTTACTATAGCACAAATAAAATAGAATCAGTAGCTATTATAATCAAAACAAATAAACTCGAAGAGATAGTAATCGGATCAATATATAGAGTCCCAAACCATACCACTACAAGCGAAGAATGGAAAAAGCTTTTTGATTCTGTCGCTAACTTCAAATACCAAATAATAGGAGGAGATTGCAACGCCCATAACGAAATATGGGGATCTTCAAAAAATTGTTCTTCAGGTAACAACCTTACTGACACCTTATATGATACTGACCTCACTATAATTAATGACGGATCGGTTACTTACTCAAAACAAAATACTCAAAATACAGTGGATGAGCTTTGCTCAGCTATAGACATTACCATGGTATCCTCAAACCTATTCTTATTATCTAAATGGAATATTATAAAAGACAAAATGTACAGTGACCATTACCCTATTTCAATCGAAATTAATGAAAAGACACAAAAAATGCCATTTACATCAACACATAAACTAAAAACTAGCCAAGTAAACTGGGCACATTATAAAATGGCACTTGACAAGCTCATAGAAATTAACTACCCGGAAGAATCCATTCAAGACTTTATAAATACCCCTACTGAAAAAAAATATGAAATAATAACAGAAAGCTTAATTAAAGCCATAAATTATAATACGACCCCTATATCAGAAATGGAACTAGGAAAAAACCTAGACAGAGAACAAGACAGATCCACATTTATAAAAAATAAACTTAGGAAAAATTACAAGCCATCAGCGGCTGAGCCCCCTTGGTGGAATTCTGAAGCGGCCGAAATAGTCAGGGAAAGAAAAAACCTAGAAAAAAATTTCCTACAAAACCCAAACATCGATACACTAAGTACCCTAAAAACATTTGAAAATAGCTCAAAAAAGCGCTTAAAAGAAATAAAAAAAGAGAGTTTCAAAAAATATACAGAAGAAAAGCTATCTAGGGACTCAGATCTATCGGAAGTATGGAATACTATAAGATTATTCAACAACAACACAACGAACAATTTTCCAGACTCAGACTTAGAAATAATCAATAATATGAAAAAATTTATCGAAAATTTTTGCCCACAATCTGCTCCGCATTACTCCACTCCTTCAAATGAAGAGGAACAAAGCCAAAATGAACAAGAAGCAGAGGAAACTATTACTGAGCTTGATAGTTCCTTTACTATACAGGAATTAGAAAATGCGATATACTCTACAAAAACAGGCTCTAGTCCTGGTCTGGATCAGATAAGTAACCTAATGTTAAATAATACCCCAGATAACTTTCGGACTCTCCTTCTAATTACTATCAATGAAATCATTAAAACACATAAGTATCCTACAGAATGGAAAGAATTCTTAATGATTCTTATCCCCAAAAAAACCAAAGACAAATTTCGCCCCATCACCTTAGCATCTTGTCTTCTCAAGTTAACAGAACGACTCATCCAAACAAGATTAATACATTTCTTAGAGAAAAATAATCTTTTACCTGACTCCCAAAACGGCTTCAGAAAATCGAGATCATGTGCCACATGCGTATCCTCGATAATAACTGATATTCAAACTGCTTTCGTCAATAACTCTAATTTAATTAGCCTACTAATAGACATCAAATCAGCGTTTGATAATGTAAACCCGTCTACTCTAGATAAGATACTAAAAGACCTAAAAATACCCCCCAACTTTCGAAAGTTTATTTATAATATGATGACAAATAGAAACCTATATTTTAAAATCAATCATGAGCTTCTGGGCCCATACCTAAAACATTCAGGTATCCCTCAAGGCTGCGTCTTAAGCCCACTCTTGTATATAATATATACAGCACTAATCACAAAAATGATCTCTCCAGGTAACCAAATAATTCAATTTGCAGATGATATAATCATATATAATAGTAACAAATCAATAGAATCTGGATTAAACAATATAGAAGGAAATATTCCAAAAATCATTGAGTACTTTAATTCTCTAGACCTACAAATTGCACCAGAAAAATCACAATTAATAATATTCACTCATAAGCACATAACAAATAAAGAATTTTCGATAACCGTACAAAATAAAACTATCCTAAACGAAAGCCGCGTTAAATATCTAGGAGTATGGCTAGACTCAAAACTAGACTGGCACACTCATGCCCAATACTTGGTCAACAAAACAATGAAAAATATAAATGTAATAAAAGTCCTAAGAGGGACCTGGTGGGGTGGTCACCCTCAGATACTACTGAATGTATATAGAGGATTAATAAGAAGCTCCATAGAATACCTAAGCTTCTGCATGAACATTAAAAACAAAAAGTTAAAAAACAAACTTGACAAATTACAATATAAATCGATTAGACTAGCGATGGGATATAGAATCTCCACCCCAATAAATGTCATGCTGGCCGAAAGCTGCGAACCTTCACTAAAAATAAGAACTGAATATTTGGCAGACAAATTTTCAATAAAATTACTGTCCAACCAAGAAGACTCACTTTCAAATAAAATATGTAACTTGTATTTAGAATCGAGACAGAAAAAAAAACTTAACAATATAATGACCAACTTTCCCCTCTTTAAATCTTATCACCACTTTTTGTTCTATAAAAACTCAGCAATAAAAAAATTCGAATGCCCACTACCATACCCCTACGATTTACAAATCATAATTGATAAAAATGATAAAAACATAGATACTAAGAGTGGAGACAAAATCAGAAACGATGATGATCCCAACAGTAGATTCAATGATATTTTTTTTAACAACAGTATAATAAATTTAAATGAAAGAATTGAATTTTACACTGATGGATCGAAAACAGAAGAAGGGAATCACACAGGATATGCTATATATTGTCCAAAACTGGGAATCAACAACAAATTTAAAATAAATAAAACAGCTTCTATATTTACTGCTGAGGCCTTAGCTATAAAAAAAGCTCTTGAAATCATAAAAAACAAGACAATAAACTACGCCATTATTTTCACGGACTCTTTATCAGTACTTCAATCAGTGAGACACTACTCCCCATCAAAATCAAAAAATACAAATTTTATTATTCTGGACATTAAAACTGTAATTAATAGCATAAATAAAAACCAAAACTCCAACCTTTCCCTGGCATGGATACCAGCACATAAAGGCATTATAAATAATGAGGTAGTAGATAAACTAGCTAAGGATGCTACAACAACTGGAATTCCCATACAACAAAAACTGCCATACTCGGACTTCTACGAAGATATAAACAATTCAATTAAAAAAAAAGAAAAAAAATACTATGAATCCACCAAACAATTTAAAGGCATTTTATATTTCAAAAACTTCTACAACGAAACAAGGACCAAACCATGGTTTTATAACACTCGCTATTCGAGATATCACATAGTTACAATTAATAGACTGAGGAGTAATCATTATAACCTCGCTCAAAGTTTACATAGAAAAAACATGAAAGAATCTCCTAAATGTGAATGTGGACTCGATGATGAGGACATAGAACACATCACATTTACGTGTCCTAGATACGAACAACAAAGGAAAACCTTTATCGAAAAAATAGAAAAAAATAAAAATCGAGTTCCTCCGGACATCACTGAAATTTTAAAAAACCCACTCAAACACGAAAGCAAATACTTAACAGAATTTTTAGAATCATGTGAATTATTCATATAAATAAATAAAAAGCACCCATGCCCAATCAGACTCAATAACTTACAGATTTAAATTAAAAAAAAAAAAAAAAAAAAAAAAAAAAAGGGTACCCTTTTGTCCAACAAACGGTGCTGAAGTAATCGGCCTCGAGACTTTCTCACGCTCTCACGTTGTCACGTTCATTTCATACTACCGCGCTATGCGCAACTATACTCTACCAAGAGTACAAACAGAAATAACACACCAACCTAACCCTACACCTGGTAATGGCATCACGAGCCATAGGCTCAAAGCCAAGAAGAAGAAGAAGAAGAAGAAGAAGGAAAGCAGCTGTTTTACCAGTCTCCGCACAGGTCTTCTACAATTACTAAAAATAATTATCCATGGGCACACGTTATACATGCGCTAATTACCACTTGTAATTATAATGGCTGTTGCACTTGTTAAACCAACTTCATTTTCTAGAATATCGTCAACTTATCAAATTATCAATGACGGTACATCGCCGTCTTAAATACGCAAATTATATGCTATTAAAATTCTCTGGAGGCACAAGCTTTCTTTCAAATTTAGCGATTTCATTCGAATTTGAAAAAAACCTGTCATTTGACGTTGCACTTACACTATATACCATTTGCAATTCCTCATCTGCGTTTCGCCTTGCCGATAATGATTGCGGATCAATTTCAATGACAAATATACAATATATAGATAAGTAGGGGCGGATTCTTCCGTTGAAATAATTTCATCACTTTTGTTCTCTCCTTTGCTACTATAAACAACAATCTTTCATCGAACCCACGTACTCTCTTGAATTAAATATTTTAATATGCAGTTGCATGGGTACAACAATACATGAGTTGTTACCGCAATTTACGATTGTTTTTTTCTGTAATGCATCACTAATTATAGAGAATTCTTTGAATGTCAAATCTCGAGTAGCTAGAAAAACTAAATAGAATTATAAAATTTTATAAATAGAATTATAAAATTTTGTTTTGTTTTATATTAATGATTTTTAATTGTCAAATTTATACAAAATATATAATTTATATATACACACACACACATGAATAATTCAGAATTATTTTTACATGGATATCACAAGATACGAGATTTTCTATTTATAATATATGCTATGCAGAATCACAAAACATGCAATTATGCACATGATATAATTTAATCAAGGCATCGATTTTTTTTTATAAAAATTCCCAACTTCAAATGGTGAAAAGAAAGTATGTGAGAACAAAATATTTCAAGCGGATAGGAATAATTAAATAAAATAAGTTTAAATCTTAATATTTACAGTTTCATTTTATTGCAAGTTTACAATACTACAAAAGTACAGGGAACAAAAATATATTTGTCATCTTAACCAATGGCGATTCAAAATTCTTCATTAATATGTTTCTTGTTTACATGTTGAATACACTCGTCTTCATCTGCAGGCATTATAATATATGAACATCGAATGTGCTTTGCATTTAATAAAAGTATAAACATAGAAACTGGAGCTTAACTCATCGCATGGAACGAATCATCGCAACAAATGACAGAGACTTTTTAAATACCTGAAAAAATAAAAGCTTAACGTGCATATAATTATTGTGTAGGAAAGGCCGTTGGATCAGCTCTTATGAGTATATTTCGTAGAAATAATCTGTCATACGAATGCGAAATTCTCCAGATGTAACACAACCAATGTTTTGGCTGTCAAGGTGCACGGTACTGCGCTACGTAACATTATGATATGTATGAGCTGCTTTGTTTTCCATGAAGTGTTGAACCAGGCGCAATGAAAACTGGGTATAATTTTGATATAGTAGATGCACAATTTTTATAGTTATAGCGCGAAATTTGACTTACGCCGCTTCTCCTACGTGGCTGCTACTCTCTATAACTTTTTGACCGGGATACATGTTGTACAGCAGATGGCATGAGAAGCCACAGTACAGCAATCCAAGCCTGATCATTTGTTTATGATTTCCTTTCTCTAAATTCAACATAGTCTGAAAAAGTACAAGTAAATTTATCGAAATAGCTAGAATGATTTTTGAGAAAATTGCTGTATTACTGCTCATTTACATCTACTGCAGCGAGACTGAGAACCGCTGTATTCAGTATTATAACAGCAAAGAATATCATGGTGTAGCATTTTTCTATGAGACCTACAAAACTATATAAATAGCCAATATAGTAATTTAATGGAATCAGAGTGGAAAATATAAGTGAAAAATTATTAAGCTGCATGATAATTTGGTACAAATTAAATTAGCAATAGGACTTGTTCAAACAAAATTATTTATTTCTTTGAAAAACAATATAACATCACAAATCTTTAATTATTATTTCATGTATTTACACCATTCAACAATATAAAAATATTAATAACAATGCAAATACATATGACTATTAATATTGCATTATTGTTGCACTTTATGCTAATATGTTAAAAAAGCAGAATTAGTGAAAAGTAACGTTATAAGAAATATATCAATCTTGATCTACTCTTGGATCTTCTGTATCTACATTTACGGATCTTAATTCAGCGGAGATTTGTCACAGATCTCGTAATAGCGTCATGTCAAAATGTACGTCGAATTTCTTCAAAGTACGTTTAATTGCTTACTTAGTTTGGCCTTTGGTTAATTTTCTTATGTCCTCGTGACAAAACGTTTGTTCGTTGTTCAAATCAAGTGTGATTCCGTTAATTTTAGTCTGCACGAGTTCTTATAGTTTATCGGTTCTTACAATAATATATAAGAATAATGCATTCTCTAATGTAACTGACCTCGTCATTCTTATCGAGCAGTTCATCAGTCATTTTGTCAAGAAAATCACTCGCTAGAGTTAATCATTTCGACATAAAAGCACGAATCACCAGCAGGGAACAACTCGTTTTCACAATTTTTCCAAAAATTCATACGAATTCAAGCGCCCTAAGCCAACTATGTATGAACAACTATGTATACGTTTACAGTCTTGTGAAGCGTACAATTTTCTCTTTTGCCAATTAGACTGCATACTTGTAGTTATGATTAGTCTCGTTGAATACCATCAAACTATGTCAGTAAGTTGCATACCATCGTCACCCAATCAAGTTTTGGAATAATTTTTTTTTTTGCTCTAAACATATTCCTTCATGTTTAAACAAATTTTCCAAGTGCTCTGCCTTTCATTCTTCAGTGTTGCAATTTTCCAGTCACTCATCAACTTCTTGCTTCTGCTTCGGGAAAGTACTAAAGTAATCAGTAAAGAAGCCTCCAAAAATTCTTATCACAAAACCATGTTCTACCCACTTCTTGTATTTTTTCAGCTCGACTTTGAGTAAAATACAAATAGGTTTGCTGTAACTGTGAACATTTTTCACCAATAAGGCTTAATTTATCTACGTATTCTAGTGCTGATTTCTCCATCGACTTACAGAGATTTTGAAAGGTAATTTAAATATTATTTGAGCTATATTTATGGAAAAAAGTGCAATTTTCGTAAAAATGTATAAAGGTCTACAGAATTTTTTTATAAATTATAAGGATTCTCTGTAGCTATATATGAAAAGACTGATTATGAAAGCATTCACTAATAGGTCCTTAATTATTCACTGCACAAATAAATATTTGGTTTTATACGGTCGTCATGATTGTATTGATAATTAAGATGATTAAACAGATTTTCAAAACAATTGCTTAATTTTTTAACAGTCGGCAGGAAGACTAACAATCATAGTTTTACGTTTCTTAAGTCAATCATTTACCATCTACATATATTGCTTTGACAAATTTAATTACATAAATAAAATCATTTACCATCTACATATATTGCTTTGACAAATTTAATTACATAAACAATTCATATTACATTGACAAACTGAGCCAGTCTCGTAGCTCTTATTGAAACTTTCGTACGAATCTTCACAGATCCACAAAATTACACATTCGCGCAATTAATTAACAAACACTTTTTAATTACATCTCAAAATATTAGCAGGAGTCAATTAAAAGTAAAAAATGAAGCAAAATGCCACTTATGCAAACAGTGCAAATTAGCACAAGTTGATACACATAGAGGCTCCAAAAACTAAAACTGCACAAAATGCAAAGTATGAAGCAATTTAGTTGATGCTTGTGTAGGTTCTAACGAACTCGGTTAATGTGACGCAGCCGTTGAGACTGTTTGAGCATAATTTTTTTTTTTTTTTTTGTTTTTTCGTAAAGGTCAACTTGTATGCATCCAAGTATATATATTTATTTATTTATTTATCAACTTATTGAAAATAACGTTTGTAGTTTTCCTGATGGTTATCACATAGAATACGCGCAACATTTAAAATCACAATAAAAAAGTTTTAAATATACACTGAGAAAACAGGTCTATTAATTTTTACTATACTGTCGGGCAGCCATATAGTACGAAAACTAAAAATATTCCTAGATTTTCAATAAAATTTACTATAGACTAACACGTAAATTTTACCTTTCAGTATAGTAATTTTTATAGTCTGTATTGTAATCTTTCACAGAACTGTTTTCTCAGTGTAAGTAAATTAAATAATACAAATTCGGCAATACTGACTGCATAGCTTGCTTGTGGTACATTATGGCTTGAACTACTTCATTATACACCGCCTCATTTTTTTTTTTTACGTCATTCGAACATTCATCATTTAATTCTATCATTGTTGCTTTATATAAACGATGCCTGAAAACAATGCAATATTCATAAGTATATTAATTATAAAAGCTGTTTTTAAATTTTTTTTTCCATGTACTGAATTGACCACTCCTATAATGCAGGTATATTAGAAAAAATAAATAAAGTATACATAATTTAATGCTTACTCTACGATAGCGAAGAGCGCGCACGAAGATTGGACGAATAATACGTATGTCGTGTCAAAGGTTGTATATATTTGCACCGATAGAATGCATACCACCCATCCGTGCATTGTCAATTCAAAATAATACTTTTGATCGTCTATAAAATATTCGGCAAAATACGGAAACGCTCTCGGTCTTGTTTCGTTTAGTGGGTCAATAATATCAAAAATTAGCGGTACCAAGGGCACAGTAATGTACACAACTAATATTACGTTACCTAAAACTAAAATTTATAATACATCTAATTATAATAATTATACAATGCATTGTAATATAGGGAATAAAAATGTATCTATTATTTAAACTAGATATACAATATACATATTATATATAACTTTAAAAAAAGGCTTAAATATATAAATATCTGCGTTATTTACAGAAATATGTAACGATTAGCCTATAACCCTCTGACGCATAATTATTCAAAATTTCCTTCTCCTCTTTAGTTGTTAAAGTTTGCCAATGCCTTGCAATTTCTTTCAATAAAAATTTCATCTGTAAAATCAAAATTAATAATTTCCAATCTAGTATATGAAATTGCATCATCATCGTATATTAACCAAATCGTATATTAATCATGTTCATCATGAACATGTGCATTTTGTACAGTATGAAATTTGTTAGCAATAAATGATATACCTGAGACTCCACAGCTATATAATTTAGATATTTCCATTGGGAACCTATAAAATAGATTAAGGAACCAATAACTTCGATGACAATGTCCACATCTTTACCCCATTCTTCAAAAAGCCTGATGATCTATAAAACATTTCCTCACAATTGTATTTGCATAATTACGATAACAAAATGACCAAGTTTTCAAATTTCATTTTTATATTAATTTAATCAATGACAATTACAAATATTATGTTAAATTCTGCCAGATGCTATTTTTAGTACATGAAAATTTTTCAAGCGTAAAACCTGGTCATTTAATAACTATTTATCTGTTTATCGTGAGCAAAAACACATTTTCAAATAATGTAGTCTTATATTACTTGCGGTATTATTAAAGATACTGCCAAGGTCACATATATTACTCGCTTGATTCGATTATTCGAGGGATTGTCAAAGGGCCATAGCCCCAGCAATTTTAAAAAAAAAAAATTAGTTTTGTAAAAACGACTGTTAAAAATATCCATTTATTTGTATTATATGCACACGACTTATACAAAAAATATCTTTTCTCTATATTAAGAATATTCGTGCAACGTTCATACTTCACTGTTCAATAAAAATTGATGGTTATTCTAGGGCTCATAATGATTGCTTCGACCAATTTGAATATTTTATTGAAGAAACAAAGCTCCATTAATAAATGATGAGCGTGTCTGTTACAGGCAATCGTTTTACTTTTTTTATAAGGAAAGCTTTTTTTATTGCCCAGCAGAGATGAATATTTTATCAAGTAATGTTTGCTTAAAGAATCACAGCATTGCTGTATAAATGTTAATGAAATAAATTATGTAAGTACATCAAAATCTTTTATAAAAAAAATTCTTTTTCTTTAAGATTTCGATGCGTCGGTTAATTTAATTTAAATTATATATAAAAAATTTGTTTTAATGTGTCATTCATAAGAATGATAAATGGAACATTTAAAGCATTAGTCTAACTGCAAATTTCTTTTTTATTTTTAAAATATATTTCAAAATATTGAAAAGAAATTTGCAAATATATATGTTTCATATATAGTATTCAATTTTTATTGTGTTCTTAAAGATATGTATCTAGCAATCGATAAAATTAATAATCTGATCTCTTTGTTTTAGAAAATTTTATCATGAGGTTTAAATATTAAAAAATTCAATTTGAACTATTTGCGTGTGTATAATGCGCATTTAATTCGTAACGAATGACATCACTCTAAATAGATAAAAATCGTATACCTTTATTGCTACCCGACGAAAACTACATTTCTTGCCTGTAATCCTAGACAGGAACCCTGCAGTCTTTATGTACGGCTATTCACGAGAGAGAAAACTACGTAGTCTTTTTATGATCAGAAAAACGAGAGAAAGAGAGAAAGGAAATGGTTTTTCTAACTTCTGAAATGAAGTTGACTTATATCCCATTTGTATGGACGTATGGAAAAAATATTATTTTGCCCCTTAGTATTCATCGACATGACTATTAAGATAAATACATTTTTACATCATTTTTACCAAGTACATGTTGTTTGATACTAAGAAATGGATTGTATATTGAAAATAAACTTATGAATTGCGGCTGTGATTCTCTTAATATAAAAATATTTTATAGTACACAGTGTAACTTTAATTCACAATTAAGTAACGCTTATCGATCGATCCATGACCTAATCAACTGCTTAAATAAGTATCGCGAATAATTTAGGTAAGTTGAGCTATAAAATTTTATACGATATTGGTGACCTAACGGGACCTCGATGCGCGCTCGGGCGCTGTTCACACGCAGTGCAATAATGGGCCACTTAGGTTATAATACGTACCGTAATATACACTATTCTTTCATTATTACGTATAGTTTTTCATTAATTTTCCTAAAGATTTAAAATTTCATTGTTCTAAAAATTAGATTAAAATTTGCTTTAAAGAGTACAATAGTCAATTTTAATGAAAAATAATTCCTCGTAGGAAATATTAGTTTTTGCTAGCAAACTTTTTTAGAATTTTTATCAGTCATAAATAAAGATTCTAAATATTCCATGTTCAATGCTTCCATATTCCCGATGAGAGGAAGATTGATTGTTGATTCAGCAAAACTTCACAAATTAGGTATCTCTGTCAATTTGTTCTTCAGAATTATTTATTCTAAGATACTATAGTAAGCCCTGACAACCCATTATATTACACTTCAAAAACAAAATCTTCGCAAATTTTAATTTGTTATACGAAGAAAGAGTTTTAAAGGTGTTTGCTACAATACGTATGTATTACTTCCAGATTGTACATTAAAATAAGTTCGCGTAGTGTGAAAGTATCCTTTTTAATTTCCTATGTTATTCATATCTCATAAAAAAGTGGATTATATAGACGAAAAGGCAACATTGCAGATATCATATAATTATTTATAAACATAAACATATGTAGTCGCCGCTTAATTAAATTCTTAAACGGAGCAGAGAGATAGAAATAGAGGGGGCAGAGAATCTTGAATGTTTCAGCGACAAATTTGATAAGAGTTACGTTTTCTCTTTTCTTTCCGGTTCCGGAATAAAGGAATTTGGAAGTTATCGTTGCATACGTGCCGCTGCCGGCGTGCCACCGCTACATAAGTAAGTATATATATATACGGTATTATCTCTGACGGTATGTGCGTATGTATGCATGTATTACGTAGTGTATATAGAATCGAAGGGAGTATAAAGTGCCCCCCTGCCCCCTGTACTTTATGACAGGTATTGCACTCAGAGGATGCTATGGTAACTAACCTTGACAGATTTCTTGTAGGTGTTTAGCTGATCGGTCGCAGGATCTCTAGACATTAAAACAGCTTCGTTTGCAAAGCCTCGAGCATTATAACATCTTGTATAGGAGAAACTGAAGAAAAGTCGATCAGCAATGTGGAGTTTTGTATAGGCTACTGTAATGAGGGCACAAACTGATACGTTGCCCGAGTTTGAGTGCCATTGCGGGCGATGGAGGCAGTGTTGACACCACAAGGTTTTATTGGGCTTCAAGGCTTGCCGTTGACAGTAGTGCGAGCACGCAGTAGCTTTGATTATTCGCTTGTCGTCTTTAAGTAAATAGCGCTGTAGGAGACACCTACAGGAAACAAACATCTATTCAAATTCAGATTATTCAAAAATTCGATGTGTCATACACATTATATGCACTTACGTTATTCTTCGCTTAAAAAATTACTGATGGATCAGTGGAATACATATTTTCTTACATCAAAAAGCGTCTTGATGAACCTATCTTCGTATAACTTATTTTGACTGGGGGTTAGAACAAGTCGAATTATTATATTATAGATAATGAAGACGTGTTGCTATCGTGTTCGTGAATGAATCGTTTTACGCCTGTTGACGATGTACTGCAAAAATGTTAATTAAATTTAACCTGAACATTCTTAAATCAGACCAAACCGTCGTTTGTTCGTTCTCATATATAGAAAACAAATTGTAACTTACAAAAATTTTATTCGTTAATACACATGTGTCGATGCAGCCCAAAGCAATGATGAAAAAAACTTGGTTCTGTGATTCAATAATTTTTTATTTTTATCGTCGCCATTTTTCGAAGCAAGTACATACTTAATTCCTTGCTGAACGCATAAAAATCAAAACTTTCGTTTAGTGTGCAAACATTGGTTTAAATAGCAGCTCAAATGCTTATATTTCTATTATTGTACAATCTTATTTCGTCACATGATTACTTTTATATTAGACCTGCATCTTTGGTACGAGATTCAAAATAAACTTTTTAAAAGAAAGAAAAGGAGTAGATATTCTCCCCTCTTGTTTCTTTTAAAAAATACTGCATAACATAACAGACAGCTTTTTCTAATATCAACATTGTATTATTTACAAAACCCAAGCAATATTTCCTAAAAAGTTGTTTGCTGATTCAATACCAAAGTTATATTTATTATAGAAATAATATTATATATTTTATGAAATAAATTACATATATATAATATGTATATTTAATAACCTAATCTAGTCTTAGCTTGATGCGCGTATTGTATATTCATTGATAAGGAGTCTTAAACATGTACACGAAATATTTGTGAGACATATAAATAAATTACTGCTGAAATTCGTCCACGCAGTATATGTGGCTATTAAGCAATGCGAAAACTCATCAATTCTTATAATATGTCAATATGAAATATAACATTTCATAAAAATTATTTCTAAAATTTGTACCCTCCAGAAACTTGCATTAAAAATATGCTTGATTAATCAATACGCGTTAACATACGAAAATGTAGAAGGTACGGAACCAATATGCAATAATAACAATTGCAATTGTTAATGGACTGCAAGTTTACTTCATTTTCTAGAATCGTCAAGTTATCAAATTGCCAATAACGATATCGCCGTCGTAAGTACGCGAATAGTATTAAAATCCTTTTGAAGCACAAGCCTTCTTAAATTTGGCAATTTGGTTGGTCATCGAATGATGATTTTGTTCTCAGTCAAACTTGAATGTTTCAATATTGATGCGGTCGATGCTAAAAAGGTGAAGCTAGGCCAGGTACTTCATTGACCCTTGAAGGAACTATTAGTTCTTTCAACAAGACTAGGCATTGGTCACTGGCATTGGACATTGCACTTGCCACACTATTAAATGACTTTGTTCCCCTTGTTCTTCGGTGCTTGACACTGCCTGTACAGTAGTTCTATCAATTCCTTCCTCAGTATCTTCACCGTCACCTGCAAAATAAAAATTAGTTAAAAATTTTGAAAATTATTTTAAATCCTTCTTCTTTACTAAACTTATTAGATTAGTAGTTTAATAAACATGTATTCTAAGTACTTTAAGGCAGTTTCTAGCAATTTCCCGACTAAGTATATTTAAATGCAAGTGTTTTGCTAGATGCAATAGACTTTCTTTTCATAATCCAACCCCCAGAGAGCATAGAAAATGAAAAAACTAAACTCCAACATTCTGATAAAAAATGAAAGCAGAGAATCTTTGACAGAATTTATATGATGCAAAATGGTTTTAGTTATTGTTAGTAAATGCATACAAAAAAATTGAAACTGTCAATTTGTAAATTTAAGCATGTTTTGGTTAATCATACCATTACCATATGCATTACCACCAATTTTGTTATTTTCGCTAAATCCCCCAACGGTAATGTATCAATTTTTTCGAAAACATAATTATAGCAATAATTGCTGTGTATGCAAAGTAATTTTGAGAAAAAATTGATTTTCAATGTACGCATAGTCTTATGGATTCATGGTTATTGAAAAATGATTAGTGATATTCATAGCAGGCTCATGTGCATTCCGATACTCTCTGGGGGCATACCTGACCAATTGCCATATAATTAGATGCGTAGCCACGTCACTTTCATCCTCAGCTTCATCTGCTGAAATTATAAGCATGTCGAACGAAATTTAAAACTTACGTTTTAGTGACAACTTTTAGATTCAATTAAGCCATTCAATGAGAGTTTTTGCATTCCTATTTGTTAATATTATAATTGTTATTCATCAACTATCTAATACTTACCAACTCTAAAGTCAATATATCCCTCTCCTCCGGACAAAACAAGCATAGCAGGTTGAGCATTGTCTGATGCTGCACTTTGACCCCCATGACCTATAATTTGTCATAATGAATTACTATCCTGCACATGACAACAATATTGTTGTTATATGGACTTACCTGGTACAGCAACAAACATTTTTACTGCATCTCTGTGACCATGGAAACTCAGTTGTGCATGGGCCATACTGCAGTATGGAACAAAACTGCCTGGGGTTACACCGTGATCGGAAGCAAAAACTCTAACACCAACTCCAGGAGCATCCCCCTTGCCGCTACCAGTTTGAACACGTGACACAGCCATAGAACCTCCTGCACCTGATATTCGTTGTTTTAATCATGTGTTCATTATATGTGTTATAAAAAGGTAATAAGTAAAAGAAGAAAAGAGCTTACTTTCAGATAGAGGAACAGAAATAATCACACCATTCCCGGTACCGATCCATAGTCTGTTAGAAGATATAAGCAATGCGGTAATTCGTACAAAGGAGAATCCCAATTTTCCAGTGCCGAGCATTTTACTAACGTAAGGTTCAATATCAACATCTTGCAAATGTTGGTACGTGTGAGCGTGGTACAGTCTTAGTGTCGAATCTAGTCGAATGCTGACCCATACGCCTTCGCCCAGCCAGGCCAGCTGTCGTACTTGTGACTCTCGGCGTGGATGTGCATCAACGGTGCACTGCAATGGAATATCTTATGGTTTCACATATTCCTGATGTTTTCATAATATAGTTAAGGCGTTACTGGAGTTTATGTAATTTTCAGTATCGTGAATTACCTCGAGTGACAGAGAAATCGGATCAATAACGTGAATTTTATTACGGTAACCGCACCACACAGTTTTTCCTAACACAACGCTCATGCATCTTATAGAATGTTGCGGGCTTCCTAATGTAATGACATGGTACTGGGATAGGTCCCATTGACCATCCGCTCCTCTTCGAAATATCGCAACGGTACCATCTGCTAATGCAACTAATACTCGACCTTGGATATGCCTATGCGAAAAATGAAAAAATTTTTAAAAGTTAAATAAATAAAAATTTTACATTGGATAGTTTTATGTTCTACTTACACAATTCCAAGGGCGGCATCTTGTAACTTAACAGTGTGTAAACACACTGACCATTTAGCCACAGCAGAGTGAACGTAGACAGCTCCATTTTGAGCTCCAAGCCACATAGTCGGTTGAATAGAAGACATTTTTTCAATTGGAGTATCACCCTCTTCTTGAGTCTTTTCCTCATCGTCTTTTATACTTTCTTGCAAACAAGTTGATTCACAAGATGTTACGAAACGAACTTTTCCAAGATTTATAGTTTCAGCGTCAACTTCCACGCTTAATGGTTCTGCAGCCGAATCTGGATCCACTTCACGCGTTTGTTCTATTTTTTCTTCTGGTGAAGTATTTTCTGACTTGGTTATTTCTACAACTTTTGGTTCCTCGAAAGCTACTTGGTTTTCTTTTGAAAGTACAATCTCCGCTTGATTAACGATTTCTTTACCTATCTGCACGTCTTCATTGATATCTCCATAATCGCTCTCTTTAGCACCAGGTACACTAGCGATGCACAGTAAATGGCTCTGACAAACATTAAAAACCTCAAGTATATCGGCTGGATTATTGGCATCTATCACAGTTACTTTCGACATCTTTTGAGTAGATGTACATATCCAAACATGCGACGTCAATTGCTGCTCCTGTCTTTCGGCCTCAAGTCTTCTTTGTTCACTTTCTTGTAATTCCTTATCTAAATGTTCCACGGCATCTTCAGGCTCAGCCTTACAGTCAGTGTTTGTTTCTTGTGCCTCTGCTGCATAGAAGACACTACCTCCAACCATAGATCCTCCATCTCGAGTTTTCCCGCCACTCATGTTAACTCCGGCTCCGCACCAAATCTACATTAAATTAAAATTAGTTTATTTACTGAATACATTTTAAACTTATAAATAACAAGTAACTGACTTTCATTCCGGGCTCGGTTTCTTGTAAAGGTCTACAATATACAGGTACTGGTACTGGTTGGCGAGTTGGAGCACTTGGTTTACCTGGCAAACTCCATCCATAAGCTTGTAATCGGCCGTCTTCTTTACGAACATGGGCCCTTACTTGACGATACTGTTCTCTTCTTTCATTTGCACGTCTAGCCACAAGCTTTTCAGATGACCTGTAACAAACAAAATTTCAACATCATATTTTCAAACTAGTTAAATTAGTTAAAATAAGTGTATATGGCGAAACGAACTAAATTTTTAATGTGTGCTAATTATAAATTATAATGCTTTTTGTATTAGTAATATTAACGCTGTTGATATTAAAAAAATCAATGTAAAATGAACATAGCGGAACATTAATTTAATTATTATTACTGAACATTCTTGGATAAAAATATTTCATGTACAGTCATGAGTTCAGGCTTGGTAGAGGTAGATGATTCTGTATTACCTGTAATTTAAATAATCTAAGGCGAAAGCTGGCAACTCTTGAGTGCATTGCAGAGAAGAAAATAGGTGCAGACCCAGAGCAAAAATTCGGAAAGTAATATTCATCAGCAATCAAATAAAAATTACAGTGAAAAACATAAATAGAATAAAATTTATTCTAAGATGGACAAAATTTTTATACTTTTATCTCAAAATATAAACGTAGTATGCGCAATTGTACACCTATGTACAATTTGCAACTTAATTATACATTTAAAAAAAAACATTATATTCTTTAGTTGCATCTTTTTAGATTAAAAAAAAAAAACAAACCTACACCTGCATAAGTCATCAGAAATTCTAAAACTTTACATACATACTAATGAACATTCACTACTAAAATATAACAGTATATAAAATTAATGTAAAAATTAGGGCCTTGCCATAAAGTCGATTATTGAAAAAAAAATATTTATACATACATATAGATATATATTATATATATAAATATATACAAGAAATTTAAACTATATTTCTCACATGGTGTCTCCTTGGTCGAGAAAATCATGTCGATTTTTAAGTGTTCTCCTGCGCATCATATCAAGAGGAGCAGCTGGAACTACTTGATTGGCTGGAGCGCTGTAACGGATATGAGGCCCTCGTACTAAAGGCCCCCGGTCTGCTGGTCCAGTAAAGAGATTGCTAAAACTGATTAAAAACAAAAATATTAAGATCACAAAGTTATTGAATAGGTAGCATCTACAATATTTTATTAATATCTTACAATTTCCAAAAGGTTTGCTTTCCACCAGAAATACTAGAGGGATCTGTCTTGCTTGCTCGTATCATTTCCGTCCATCGGACAGCTTCTTGTAATTCCATAAATCTTTCTTTATATTGATTTCTCTCCATTAGTACCCTTGCCATTTCAGCTCTTGTAAACCTTTTTCTTTGTGCTAATGGAACTTCCTCTTCATCGTCGCTCTTAGTTGCTTTCGCTGCAGTTTCAGCTTCCTCTTTTACTTTCTTTAATTCTTCTTCTAAGGCTAAGACTCGCTGTCGAAGGCGATCTCTTGCTTGCTGTAAACCACGTATTTCTTCTCGAAGTACCTCTTGTTCTCTGTATTTAAATAATAATGATTGTTATCTAATACTTACAGTAATGGTAATAATAATTGTTAATTATATCTTTGCCCAAATCGACATTTTATATTGATTCTTTGTCTTACCCAGTTAATTCATCTACTTTTACGATCAGATCATCTTTTACAATATTCAAAGCATTTCTGCAAGAGATGAAACAATATTAGTTATCATTTGAAAGTTTACTATCAAAATTTAAAGCAATAGATTTATTTACTTTGTTGCTAAAAGTTCATTGTTCTCCATTATCAAGTTTTCAACTTCTTTGCCCATACCTAAAACATAAATATTTGACATCAGAGTGCATCCAGTATTTTTGCTTTATTATAAGACTAGTACAACATAAGAAACAAAAAATATGTACAGCAGCTTATGCATAATTATTTAAATAAGCCATGCTCAATTTTCAGAGTAGTATTAATGTTTCATTCAGAAACGTAATCTCTTACCAAAGAAGTTGTCATTAACTGCATGAATGTAGGTTATTCGTTGCATGCATCATTAAACGAAGATTTCATGGAAACAAAATTATTAGTTAGCAGACTGTTAAATTACTTAAAAATGTTTGTTACACTTCACATGCTTCAATGATCAAGTCAAACTTCTTAATATTAGTAACTTCTTTTACAATATGTAACAAAATGTTTAAATAAGTATGACAATTGTTTATTGTTACTGGACATGTCACTGTTGAAATAATGAATGCATATGGAAGTCTGATATTTTTCTATTGTACATACCTGAAGATGCATATTCTCCTGGATGAACCCAGCTTCCTAAAAGTTTATTAAATATTATTACCATAATAATTGAAATTAAAATTAAATTAAACTTTCAAATATACCTGTAATATCGGCCCCTTCGTCCATTTCTCCTAAAGCATCTGCATCCTGGAAACTGATTTCTTGGTACAAAGTATTTGCACTGCGACGCTCTTCTCTATCCGTTCGACTTCTTCCACCAGGAGTCGTAGCTAATTTTTCGATTTTTGGAGATGTCGGTGTAGTTATAGGTGGTGCTGTCTCTGTTTCTGGACTCACATCTTTAACACAATATATAAAATTTATGTTTTTTCTTAACTTTTTGTTTAAATGTAAAACTAGTACATTATATAACAACAAGTTTTATAAAATTTTCAAAATTATTTAATTTTTTGACTTTACATTGCTCTTAAGATTAAGAGAAAACTACTGGGTCTTTTTGGATTGTTATTTGTTGTTGAATTTATCTCCAGCTACTCATACTGTAAATTGAAGTAAAAATAAAATTTTCGATCGTCAAAAAAAAAGACATCTATCTATCAATAAAGTAGATATAATTAAGTAGTGAATAAAATGAATCATCCCTACGTCTGGAAATATCTGTAGTCTTGTTTTCTTGAACTGGTGGATCTGTTAACTGGCTCTTATCAGATGTTTCAATGGTCGCTTCACTGCTACTATCTAACATTTCGGTTTTTAAACTTGTTGCATCAGGTGGACTTTCTTCTGGAATATCCTCTGCATTCATACTGGCTTCTAAACTTTGGAATCCATAACTAAGAGGACCAGAACTGCGTGACATATGAGCCATTCCAAGTGGCGGTAAACGGCTTGGACCTCGGTTATTAGTTGTTGAATTTTCTAATCTTTCTGTACTACCAACAAGCATCTTTGTTCTTTCCATGTAATCAACATGAGTTTTAAATAATTCCGTATACCGATCGTGCAACCGAGAATATTCACGTTTCAACTCGGATTCTTTTTCCTCCAAACGAACAACTAAAATGTAAAAAAATATTGAGCAAATGGACTAATTACTGCAAACATCCTAATGTTTTTGGCAATGGGTCTAATATTGGTATGGCTTGTAAATATGTAAATGATAATGAGCATGCAAGTTAACAACAATTTTAAAAAATATATAAATAAACAAATTAATAAAACAACAATAAAAAGAAGCAAGCTGAACAAAAACAATGAAAGCAAAATATAATTTGAAGCTCTCTCCTCTATATATATATATATATAATGAAAAAAGCATAAAGAAAAAAATTATAAACTAAAATAAAATAAACTCAAAATAAACTACTCTACTGTAAGGGATTTTTCTTTGACTGGAGATGACATTGACATTTGTACCGTGGTCGTGAGAGTTCTTGGTTTTCAGTTCCAACATCCTTACAATAGATTCAAGACTATCAATTTTTGATACTAATTCTTTACGTTCATCTTCTGCTGCATCTTCCAATTCTAATAATTTCTAGTAAAAGCAAACAAGAATATATATACTTTAGCAATCAAACATCAAATATATAAGAAATTATGTGAAAAAGAAACTCATAATAAATTTTACTTGATCTGATGTTTTTCGGAGTTGTTTTTCTCTTTCATATTGAGTGACAAGTTGTTCATTATCTTCTCTAAGTAGCTCCAACTCTACTTCGTGCTCCTGATTTTGCGTATATGCAATATCTAAGCACTCTAATACGTTGACTAGTAGTGGCATAAGTTCTTTAACAACATCTTCGTCATATCTGGCAATCATTCTCTCAAATTCTTGATAAATACTTCCAGCTAAAGATTGCACTTTTTCGGACATAACAACATGGCTGTCCTCGTGTGTGCCATAAACGGTCTCCTGATCCATTTTGATTTCTGCCATTTTTGCTAAAGCTGAAAATATGAATTATAATTTGTTGTTTATGCCAAGAGACCTTAGAAATCAATCAAATTAAAAATTTTTAACCCTTTTAAAAATGCACCTCACATCTTTCATCAAAATTCCAACTGATTGATTAGCTCTTGTGATAGAGAGAATAGTACATAAATTTTTAGAGACATTGCTTTATAATTCATTGTTCTAACAAAAACAGTTAATCTTTTAAAAACTGATGCTTAGCTTATAATTACAAAACAAACTATTTTATTAGCTTATTTTTCTACTGGAGCAGATTTTAACTTGATCAAATCAGTGATCGAAGTGTCAGAAAATTTATATGCAGAATCGTCCTAACTACTCAAGGTAATTGTATATTTAAATGAAATGGAACATGTCAATCATTATAGTGATAGTTGCATTACATTATTTATGCAATTATTATGTGTACTGTTTAGACATACACACACACACACACACACACATACATATGTACACATGCACACACAATAGATCACTTGCTGTCGGGACTTACTGTATTCTAGATAAGTTGAGCCCAGAATTATAGATCCGAAGCTTCGATATACGTAATATTTATTAGGACAATCGCCTTATAAAAGGCGATGACTCCACCTCGAACTCATCATCATTCTCGTAAACATCATCGTGACTCTGACTATGTATAAGCAATGTTCGAACGCCCCGTGAGATACGAATCTTACAGCTGTATCAGCAGCAGCAGCAGCCAGCACCTTTTGCATTGTCCGCTTGTGTATCCGTGTTCTGCGACTTGGTTTTATTTACTTTTCGGCTTTTAATAGGCATGGGTGTCCAAGAGGATTCACTTAAATTCAATCACTCGGTGACTGAAGATGAAATATCTCCCGTCGCGCAATTTCATTGCGTCGAGTCGAAAACAGCCGTCGTCAGCAGTAAGTATACGCATATAACACTAGCTGGCTTCACTCTGATTTCTTGTACACTCGGGTAAGTATACCTCGCCTGCAAAGTATTTTTCTTTCTCTCTCCCTCCGTCTCTCAACTCTCTCCCGAGTCCCGTCTCTTTCTCGGTTTCGCAAAGCACATCAGCAAGTGCAAACGACACTGCAGCTATACCATGGATGACGTTAAATTAGATTATATGCGTATATATATACATATATATAATCTATATATGTATATTGGCAGGTGGCGTGGCTCTGGTTGGACGTTGGTAGTGCTGGTTCACTATACTTATATATATATACTTATAGTTATATATCTTATATTTTTGAAGACTAACCTAAGCTAAGCTTAAAGCTAAAAGTATAAGGGCCGTATATTCTCTGTAATCTGTAATAAATAAGCTAATACGCAGTGTATGCATTTAGAAGCTAAATATAATCAAGCCAAAATTAAACAAATAAAAAATATTTTCCTTAATAATAAAGATAGTAAAATAATAATACAAAGCTTTTTAGTTTTTCTGAAATGATTCATTCTGAAATTATTGAGCAATAAAATGAGCAAATCATGAAACCATTTTTTAAAATCTCAAATATTAATATTTCGTAGATAAAGTTAATCAACAAGTAATATAAGCAACTAAAAGATGAGATGAATCAAACTACTAAGACAATCGACCATAAATTTAAGAAATAAATCATTAATTATTAGAAATAAATTTTAAGATTAAATAAAATGTAAAGAGCAGATTGAACACAAAATGTAAATAGAAGATAACAGCGAATGCATAGATTATTATAAATACTTATCATTTATTATCTGCGTATTATGGCTGGTCATAAAGAAAATGGTATTTTCTCAATTATCAATCATTTCAAAAAGTTTGAACTTTATATAAAAATATAGTAAGTATAACATTTCATTTTTTGACGCTACTTATGTATACAGTAAAATATATACTATTTTTTCATCTGCACGACATGAAAATTTGGAACTATGTTGAATTATTATTGAACTTATATGAAAAAGTATTGTTTTGAATTATCTGGAATTACAAAACTGAACTATAGCGCAGTTCTGAATTTATTTGTTTGTCTTATTTTCGTATAGCGGGGGCAGTGAGGAGTTTTGAATTTCGCGGGTCAAGCGCCATCTGTATAAAAAAAGATGTCGCTCCGATCGATTCACATGCAATTGATGCAATTGCGGTCAGTCGCAGTTCGCAGTTATAGTTTTTCCGTTAAGCGTTCAAATTTTGAACAGTGTGTGTACTGTATACTTATATCTCGCGTCTCGATCTATTATCGAATGAGTTATGCGTGAATGCATCCGATCCGAACAGATACTTAAACAGACCCTTCGGCTTTCTGTTTCTGTCCACATCCGAATTCTTAACTCGCGCAGCCCTTGTTGTAGTGTAACGTATTGTATGTAGATATATACCTATACCGTGCGTGCATATACGTATGATTATGTCAACAACTTTCTACGTAACTACTATAGCGAGCGAAACTTTGACGATAAATCACGGGTTTTCGAAGAAAAATCGTGGAATTAGTGCTGAGAAGAGCGTTTTCTAATAACTACGAGTTCACCAAAATCGAGTAAAATGAAGTCGGTGTAAGTTTCTTTAGCCATAGTGCAATAACCTACTCATAAATTTTCGCGCTCAAAAGAGACGCTTCCACTTGTTGATAGTACTTACAGCTAATGCTTTCTAATTAATTTTATTTTCTAATACACTAAAATTTATTATTTTATGTTTATGCTATTTTTAAACATTTTTAGTATGCTAAAACTAATTCAATTTTTACGCGATTCTAGTTCCTGTATTGGTATCTTTTGTTTCAATTCATATTTATTAATTATACTGTGTTATTACGATTATGTTTCAAGACGCAAGCAACTACCTTCATCAGCACGCAAGCCTCCTCGACCAAAGCACAGTAATAATATGTTGTCCAAAGACCCTGTGCAAGTATTTTGTCGACTTCGGCCTATGCAGTTTCCCAGTGATGTATCTTGCATGAAGGTCATATCAGATACAACTATCGTGATAACATCCCCAGAGTCTGCTATGAACTTCAGGAATGGAGCTCAGAAAGAAATTCAGACTACTTTTACTCGTGTATTCACAGAGAACATTCCACAAAGAGAAGTTTTCCAAGTAGTTTCTTTGCCTCTTGTAGAGAACTTGATACATGGAAAAAATGGATTGCTTTTCACTTATGGTGTAACAGGAAGTGGAAAAACATATACTATGACAGGAGAGCCAAATGACAGTGGAATAATGCCAAGGTGCTTGGATGTGATTTTTAATAGTATATCTAACTACCAGGCTAAGAAATTTGTCTTTAAGCCTGACAAACTGAATGGATTTGATATTCAAAGCGATACAGATGCTATGCTTGACAGACAAAATGAACTTCATGCCGGTATCATGACACCACGTAATCTGAAGACTCCTAGAGTGTAAATATTTTGAGTTCAATTGTTAAATTATTTTTACTATTAAATATGTTAGTGACAACTGTTTTCAAATGATTTCTAGTCGAAAAACAGCAGCAGATAGCGATACTGATAGCAATCCAATAATTACTAGAGAAATAGATGACTCCAGAACAGTTTCTGTTGATCCAGATTATGTTTATGCTGTTTTTGTTACTTATGTGGAAATTTATAATAACAGTGTTTATGATCTTCTTGAAGAAGATGAAGTTAGAGTAAAGTAAGTGTGTGTGTGTGTGTGTGTGTGTGTATTTATTTGCTTAATATTTGTTTTTTTAAAATCAAAAATATTCATAACAAATTAAATTTTATTTTAGAACTCTACAAAGTAAAATTATTCGTGAAGATGGAAATAAAAACATGTATGTACATGCTGTTACTGAAATAGAAGTGAAGAGCTCTGATGAAGCTTTCGAAGTTTTTCAACGCGGGCAACGCAGACGACGTGTCGCTCATACTGCTCTTAACGCAGAATCTAGTAGATCTCATAGCGTTTTTACTGTACGCCTAGTACAGGTATGCACGATTATTTATGAGATAAATAATATATAATTTATTTCTAAAACGTTACCATTATTTTAATATTATAATATCAAGTAAGAAAATTAATAATCAATTTCATGGAAAAAGGCGCCACTGGACAGCGAAGGTGAATCTGTAATCCAAGACAAGAGGGTTGTGTGCATAAGTCAGCTATCACTAGTCGACTTAGCGGGAAGTGAACGCACAAACCGAACCAAAAACACAGGCCAACGTTTGCGTGAAGCCGGCAATATCAATAATTCTCTGATGACCTTACGATCCTGCATGGAGATACTTAGAGAAAATCAGAGTCAAGGCTCTAATAAAATGGTGCCATATCGTGATTCGAAACTCACGCATTTATTCAAAAATTATTTTGATGGAGAGGGGCAAGTTCGAATGATCGTTTGCGTTAATCCTCGGGCTGACGACTATGATGAAACTATTGTAAGTTAAATTTTCTTGATCCCTTAATTATTTGAATAATGATTTACTAGTGACAATTAAATGTATTTTTTTTTTAAACAGCAAGTAATGAAATTCGCAGAAATGACTCAAGAAGTGCAGGTGGCTAGACCTACTGCAACAAAATTAGATCTTGGTTTCACACCTGGTAGAAGACAGGCTAATAAGGTAAATTTTAATAGATTTAAATGACGGTAAAGTAAAATAAATTTTTATTATTTATGCATTGAACCTATGTAAAAACTCAAGTGAAAATCGAGTTTAGCAAGCGAGCAGGGCATAATCTACTGTTTGGTGCACTTATTATAAAACATAGTTATGTACCCCTAGTTGTCCAATACTTACTTATACTGTTAACATTTGATTACTTTTAGATTTTCAAAGAAGCTCGCAGTAGATTAGAAAAAGAAGGTCGTGTGGAAGCTACAGATTTGGAAGTCGATATCGGTTTAGTTTACAGGTAAGAATTCATAGAAAAGCAAGAAAAATAACTTCGTTTTTACTCTAGTTTTAATTTTATATTTTGTAGCCTTGGAGGACCATTCCCAGAATTAGAAATCACAAGCCCTCACAATGATCAAATTATCATTACTTTAATGAACTTTTTAGAACAGAGAATAAACAAAAGAAATTTACTGCGAGCTGATCTGGAACAGAAACGTGAGTACTAATAGATTTAGTAATCTCACACGTTTATTAACCATTTAACGCACCTTTTTTTACAGAAAATGACTTTAGAAAAATGTTGTTGAATATGGAACAAGAAAACATGAATCTCAAAGTTGAGAATGCAACTTTAAAAGCCTCTGGTGCACAACAAAAGAAAAAGGTTTCTGCATTGGAAGGTCATTTGTGTAAAACAGAAGCTCAAATCGACAGTTTATTACGTAAACTCAATACTGCAAATGATACCATTAGAACTCTCCAACAAGAGGTACATAGAAAAACTTATTTTATGGTTTTTATAATTAAAAAAGTATACATATAAATAAAATAATTGAAGATTGAAAGCTTGTAGATTTGTTTTAAATATATTTTTTAGTTGAGAGATCGAGACTTGGCGCTGAATCAGCGGATGATCGACAAACAAAGAGTGAAACAAAAGTACACGTCAAAAATGCAACACGAGACTGATAAGATGAATCGAGAACTAGAAATGAAACTGAAAGCTCAGCGTGAACACCTTCAAAATCAAATGAAAGAGAAAGAAGACAAACTCCGTCTCGTAAAACAAATCCTTGTAGATGACAACGGCACGGTTCCTGTGCTGAAAGATTCAGACGAAGACGTAGGCCAGCAGTTGGTAACAAAAACTCCAGGGCGACCGGATATGCGTTCGCGCAGAGATCGTGTAGGAGTTTCTAATCCTCGGTATAGACGATCTCAAAGCGCTGATCGATGGGTTGACCACAGGCCTGAAGCTCTTGCACCACTTGGAACGGTTTTGCAACCTCTTATGAGGAGACGGAGGAGCGTCACAAAACTTACAAGTCCCAAAGAAATCACTGATGGGGCTTCGAGATATTGTCTAACAGCGCAAAATCAGGACTCTGAAGGGGAGCTAGAAACAAAGCTTTATAAGGTGTGTACAACTGTACATAGTAGCTTAAAATTATATTTTATACATAACTTACGATTCTTCAGTATTAAAGTATTAAAAGTAAAAAATGCAAAGATCAATTATTATTATAATTAAACTGTAATAGTAAACAGTATTTTTATTTATTTGAAAAGGCTGACATACTGCCTACTAGTGGTGGAGGAGCCCAGGTAGTATTCAATGACGTCGAGTGTCTAAAACAAATGTCACCCACTGGTCAACGCAAACGAAGCTGTCCACCATCCGATAAACCTGAAGGAAATCATGTCAGCATGAATTATCTAAACCATTGTGCGAATCAAGAAATGCCGATAACTACGTCCAAAAGACCTAGAAAGTAAAATAGTTGTATATTAAAATAACACATTTTTTTAATTTTGACCAATTAATGTCGTACCCAAAATATTTGCATGCGTTTTTCTCAACCAATAATTTTACAAGTACAAAAATTACTTACAGCCATAGGAAAGTTTAATTTTTTCATGCATATATAATTAAGAGGAGAAAAAATGAGAATTAATATCAATGTTTGAATTTCATTTTTAACGTCTGGACATATTTAAATTTAAAATTAAGTATGTATTTTCACTCGTATTTTATCTGAAAAGTGTTAAAATATAGTTTTTATACATAATTAAAGTACTGTATCATTATACACATATCCTACGAATAACTACAATAAATAGGTACTGTAAAATAATGACAACAGGATTAATTCTTACTATAATTTTCATATCTAAAATCTTCGTTTATTTAAAGTATATTATAATTAAGCATATATAATTATTAATAATGTTATTTTTAAATTTATAGGCGGTCTATAAAATGAAAACTATCAAATTTTCAGATTCTGTAATATTTAAGCTTCTAACGACAGTTTTACTTTTCAGTTTTTACTTTTTATGTCGTGTAGCATCATGTGAGTCGATTTGAATGCACAGTATAAAAATATCACGATAGCAACACATTGATATTCAGGTACATCATTTATCTGAATATTATTCTTAAATACTTTGCATGCTTTTAGAAAACTATCTAAATAAGGTTGGTCACCGTGTCGTAATTTACTTGTTCTTAAGTAAATCGTTATTTTTAAGGCATAATACCGTTGCTCCCTTCAAAGTTTTGCACATTTCAGAAAGGATGTACTTTAGACTGTTCTTTTTAGAAATTCACAATAAAATATGGTGTACAGTTAAATATCTGTAAATTTGTATTATTTACAGATATCGAATATAAACCAGTAAAAACAATCTATTTGTTAAATGTACTACTAATCTTCATAGGGTGCAGCGATGTCTCATTGAACTGTTAGATTTTAAATACTTTGAAAAATGTCAGTCTTACATTAAAAAAAATGAATACATCTTTGTGAGTATGCAAAATTGGAGCAATAATTTAACCTAATTTATTTTTGAGTGTGTATTTGTGTGTATACACATATACATATTGTATATATATAGTCAACAAGGATACCTTTTTTTTAACTTTGTAGAAACGCTATACCCATCACACTAAAAAATTATGTAATTTTTTTTCCAGTCACTGAGCTCACACAGAATAGTAAGGTTTGCGTCGAAAGGGTACATCAAACAATATTATACAATTTTTTCAGAGTCATCAGTGCAGTAGTTTGTTAAAAGTTGGAGAAAAGGCTTCTTCGTTTACTGTATATATACATATGTACACACTCCTAAGGGCTTTTAAAGTATTTGTTTATACAAAGTAGCAATATAAAGAGTAATAAATTTCTTTAAAAAATTTTCGATATATAAACTCATAATAATTTGTAATGCTTCAGATTCTCTTTAAAAATTTGAAATATTTGGCAGTTTAATTATCAGTTCTGTTGAGTGATTAATTTTAAATTCTTTACAATGTTTAAAAATGTTAACATCGTTCATTTTCATATTAATAGCCGCATTTGAAAAAATTACTTAAGCTCACAGCAGCAATTGAGATATGCATGAAAATTCTAAAAATTCAGTACTTTGAATAATCTTATTACGATTATCTTCAAAATGACTTCATAATTTAGAATTAAATCGGAATCGCGGATCTATTTAACGAAAAAAAAAAAATTCTCTCAACTTATTCTTTCATACTCAAATAAAATACTTTAAAGATTTCACAATCAGCAGCAAAAGTGCGGCTTTTCATCAATTCCATGCGCTATACTCTGATTTATCAAAACCTCTTCGCTCAAAGGTACATCGGAATAACTGATGCCTGAACTATTAGAATTATAGACTTTCAAACTTGTGACCAAATCTTTATCACCGCTCGACAACTTCAACAAACCAAGGGCTGCTGTTAGGAAGACTTGATCAACACCTTCATCAGTCATAGCTGAAATTTCATGATAAGTGGCACCTATCGATTCAGCGTATTTCCGGCACTCCTCCGAATCAATTTTACGTTTATCACTTAAGTCGACCTTGTTTCCGACGAGGATCAACACCATAGCCTCTTCGACGTTACGTCGTAGTTCAGTTACCCATGATTTGATCGCTGTAAAACTATTATACTGTGTTATGTCAAATACTAAGAAGGCTGCATTTGCATTTCTGTAGTACATTGGTGCCATCGATCGGAACCGCTCCTGACCTGCTGTATCCCATACCTAAAAAGTCAATTAATGTTATCAACTGGAAATGATATGATCCTCTATGACTTTTATGAATAACATTTTATGCAATTAATAGTGATTGTTCTTCCTGATCTGAACACTATGAATGTGATAAAAAAGTGCATTTCTCAAATTATAGCTTTGTGTAGATTGTTTCAGCACAAAATGGAAGCTTTAGTAATTGATCTTAAAAATATTTGTATTATTTGCTTCCATAAATATCTTAAGAATTTATTCTTGTAAAAGGCTTTTGGTTTATTGAAGTTGTCAAGTGTTGATAAAGGTTAAAAAAGCAAGCTTGGAAAAATTTTTTGAAGCTTGCTTTTTAATACTTTGATAAGCATTCATATTTTTTATTTTTTTTTAAGTTTGAATTTTAATGAATTCAATTTTTAGAAAGTTTCTAAGATATTTTTAATTTTTTGAAAATTAACCAAAGCCATTATTTATAAAATCCACAATTAATCAACAGGTTCAGCCCGGCTAACGTATAAGCCAATTTTTATAATTTAGTGAAAAATTTTCGATTAAATTTCCAATAAAATACATTTTTGATACATCCAGTAATTCTTTGAATCATTACTGATAACCACAGCAACAGAGAAAATAGCTGAACAATTTTTTTTATTTAATGACAGTAAAAAATTTACTATATTTTTTAATAATTCAGTATTTAATTTAATAGCATTGTTATAGTTGTAACCTAATTTTTAATTATTTTTTATGTTTTAAAATATATAAAATAAAAATGTCATCCTTACTTGAAATTTTATTCTTGCATCTTCTAAATTTATTTTACAAGTAAAAAATGAAGCACCAATAGTTGGATTGTTTTGATGATTGAAAGAATTATTTACATATCTATTGATCAAACTAGTCTTTCCGACACCTATAAAAAGTAATTTTAAAGATTACATATTATACACTTGTACTAATCAATTTTTATGAAAAGTGAAGATTGCTTGTTTTTGTACACTTTCCATTTGGTGATACGAATTTGGTGCATTTAAAGACAAAGATATTAATTTTTCATTATGTAAAAGCATATCTGAACATTAGAAAGCTCAGACAACATTAATCAAGCAATAGTATTTCTGCTAATGTAATAAATAACTACTAGCATCCTTCCATATATCATAACCATTTAGAATAATTTAAAAAAAACAAACGGGTCATATCATCGTAAGGGTTTTCATTAAAAAATAATACAGCCCATACTTATATAAGGACCTTATTGTATTTATGACAAACAAAACATTTCAAAAGACATGACTAAGAATCAGTAACAGCACTATGAAAAAATAAACAATTTGCGCACTCATTAAAGTATTCAGAAATGTAATACTTGCATAGAGCAATCTCTATATCTGAGATTTACCTTGAGAACCTAGAAGAACGACTTTTCCTTCGATGGTTATCATCGTCATCCGTGTAAAACCACATCGAGCGGGCGTCTCTTACTTGTATACGGATACTTATGTCAAAAAATCTCTTATAATATTGATAATAACTGATACTTATTACAGTATTCACAAAAGATAAGAACATACAGCTGCGACTCTTGTGTAATATATATAAAATATTCTTCTTTTTTCAAGATTTACTCTATAATTCTCTAAAGCCTGTATATACCGTTGCTCACAATGAGCTTCAACGATATGCATATGAGCAAATGAGTATGAGAGCACAATTAACCTTATCCTAAAGGTAATATAAAGTGCAGGTATCTTAAGCTATAATGTTGTAGATATACGGCATATAAATACCGTCATCACTTCTCAGTGGTGTGGCTGCGGGTCGCTGCCCGCTGGTCGCAGGTCCACTTGAAGACTTGAACCAACGAAGCTTGAACTACTTGAAGTGCGTTCTTAAAGTTTGTGTGTATATATATATACACACACACACACTTTATATTGCGTACTTATAAGCACTTACGTCTTCTAACTTCTTACACCATAATTATACAGTCCAACACCGCAGCTGTGTTCAACTCTTAAATAAAAGGTTTACTTAAGTATAAGTAAGTCACTTGTGAGGTTGTGACGTTTTGACGTGCTGCCATTTTTTTATAATCGCATATTTTCGCATCAGCCATCAAAATTGATCAATGTAAATAATTCTATACGGTCGATAAGGCAGATTTTCTAGTATATATACATACAGCCAGTGGTCTCAAAAGTAGCCCCCAAATCCGCGCGAACGTTTGAACGTATAATGTTAGATGAAAAAAAGTGCTTAAAAATAAAAAGTGAATGTAGGATAATTACTTAAAAATCAAGAAAAGAAAAGTTACTACAACAAAAATTTGTTTTCTACTTAAATTATAATGATAAATATTCCGCGAAGTTTCGCCCGTACAGCATACTAAATAATTTAATTTCAGATTTACAGGCGATAGAATACCACTGAAAACGGTTGTAATAGTAGTAATAATACCAGTCTTAATAGTTTATGCTAAATAAAAGTATTAAATATTGCAAATAACATAAAATAAATGAAAAAAGCAAACTAGCCCCTTTAATACTGTGCATAGCTTTAAAGGGGCTATTCGCGCGGATTTGGGGGCTACTTTTGAGACCACTGCATACAGCAATACATAATAATATAAATTAAAATTTATCGTATATATACCTAAATAGATAATACAATATATATGTGGCTTACAGGAAGAACCACTTAAGTGACTTTTTGGTGTTTTCGAGAAAAAGCGATTTCAATCTTTAGAGTAATACGTTAGATCGAAATTTCTTTCTCCACGCGCAAGTTAAACAAATTACTCGAGTTAAACGGTTCTGTGGTCAGTCTCCCTGAGGGTTCGAAACTAATACAGTTTGAAATTAAAAAAAATTTGGGCGGGGCATATTTTTAAAGTTTAACTCATGCCCTTTTTAATGGTGTGATTGAAATTTTCGAAAATTGTTATTAACAATGACAAAAACGATTTAAAAGAAAAAAAGCATGCTTTTTTCACAACTTTTTAAACCTAAAAGATACGTAATTTGGGGGTTGATTTTGAACCTCGGTGAGGTCAAACCGGCGCATATTATACTTAATTGAAAATTTTATACGAAGACTTTTACGAATTTTTTATTCAGTCAAGAGTAACCACGCACTTTTGGAAAAAATTGTCAAAATTAATAAGTTCTTAGAATCGGCTAAGGAATACATACGAATTTTATCAGAGCGATCTCAGCAATTTTCTTGTTTTTGCAATTTTTGAAAAATTAAAAAAAATTTTTAAAATGTTTAAAAATTAAAAAAAACGACGAATATATCGGTACAGGTAATATTAGATATATATTATACAGCTTTAATGTACTCTACACGGTGTATCGCACACAAAAATAAAAAAAAACTCGTGCACTTAAGTGGTTCTGCAGTAACATTTTTACAAGAGGAACAGTTAAGTGATTATACAATCGGCTAATATTTAAAGTATATATTATGTGTATATCGAAAACGGAAAATGTTATTATTGTATAATTAAAAAGGGTACTAGAGCACCTCGAATTCGACATAAAAAAATTTTTCATAAAAAGTCACTTATAGTGGTTCTTCCTGTAAACCACAGATATTTACTTTGAATTTTTTTTTATTTATTTACTTTGAATTAATATCAATATTGTAATATAATGTATCCCCACAATAAGATAACCGTACACAAATAAGGTATCTAGTTTGCAAAATTTGGGATTAAAAATAAATGATAGGTACTGCATTACATACGTACTACATAAATAAACATAAAAGGAATAAAAAGAATAATTTTTTATTTTCTTTTAAAACTTAGTTGTTAAGTAGAATTAATAAAAAACATCGAAATTTCGAAAAACCTTCCATAACCTCCTATATAACCCTATAACTCACGCTGTGTATTTTTACATCATATGATTATGATATGATATAGTATAAGATTATATTATGCTTCCGTAAAAAGCTTATTTATGGATTTTCGAATAATTTACATTATATTATTGTTATAATAAATATTTAAAAAAATAATATGTACTGCATTATATAATACACTCCATTTTATTTATAATGCCCACATAATGTATTCATTATTATATTGCTCTATACTTTGCGTTCAAATCATCAATATACTTCAGCCTCTCATTATCAGATGATTTCAATTTATTTTGGTTGACTGACATTATAGTTGTCAAATAATTATAATATCAACATTTTTTTTTCACAACCAGCCTTAAAGTGCCAACTTTATTCCCTATAGGTGGGAAGAGACAATTGGCATTTTAAGGCTGTGCGGAAGAAATAGTATATGCTCAACGGGAGTAAATAAAGAATGCATCAATTCGCATATTTATCGATAATTATCTGTGATTTGAGACATTCTTTATTTTTACTCCCTAGGTACATAATGTACTATTTCTCGCGTTATAATTTATTTAACTCTAGCCATGTATTTTTGATTAGATCATGTGATCTCTACTCTGATATTTGCACATATACGATATTAGTGTACCCGTTGGCACATTAATCAATAAATCGCAATAACAAATGATCTATAACATCATTTAAATAAACTAAAACTTCTGTTATTCTAAACCTTTCATGGCTGTTTTTACCTTAGGAAAATATATATCTGCATTAATTTATTTTTATTTTCAACTTTACAATGAAACATTTTTTTCTATCGTTGTAGTTTATGTTTTTTGTAATTTTTTTTTAATTTTAGAGCCATCGATAACCGAGAAAATTTTTCCGCCACCTATTCAGATCATCTTTAAATAACAAAAATGAATTTTATATTGCGATGATTTGCAATAAATGACATTATAATGCTTTGGATAAACAGACAATTTCAATCTTAAATAATAGAAAATTTTTCATAATTCTTAAAATCGCAGTTAATTTTACGAATAATTACTGAGCTGAACTCCGAATTTATAAACGAGATCGTGATAGTAGACTTGGCCAGGGTATAGAATTGAACATGGAAATGTTTGCTGTAAAATAAAGAAAATATTTATTATTATTATTATTATTATTATTATTATTATTATCGTAAACAAAAAACATGAAAAAATTTAATTTATATATAAGTAATGAATATTACAAATTTTTTATGATTTACATATTATATCATGACATAAAAAATAACATAATAATTTTTCATAAGACACACCTAAAACAAGACCAGTTACTATTTCACTATCATAATCAAGTGGAATAAAAATGTATATAGCTGTAGTATCTTATGTAATTAGGTTGAAAAGTACTGAAATATTGTTATATTTCTACTAATACATTTGAATAGTATAGTACATATTTATCATACTATATTATTCAAGTGTCGTCATCACTTTTTAATAAAACATGATGTCATCATATCGTATTTATTTAGATATATTTTTTTGTAAAGTAAAAATTTGCTTAAAAAAGTGCTTTGTGTTCTTATGTTGAAAAATGCATCCCTGAGGAGCTTGAACAAATGGATGAAAATAGGCAAAAAATGGAAACAATTATGCTTAAAATGATAACTTTGACCCGTTGCAACTCGAAGAGACGGACCGGAAAAAGTCTGAAAAAATTCTATCCATTTTTTTGAAGCGTTAAATGGAAAACGTTAATTAGCATAACAATGATGTGATAACTTACAACATTGACAGAGTTAGGATAATTTTGTGGATGTATTCCAAAAGCGCAGAATCTCTTGTACTTAGCTCCTGCCTTTCCTGGCAGAAATTCGAGGGGTTCCTTTTCCGCAATCCGACTATCAGCATTACTGCTTTCAGTTTCACAGTCGCAAGGACAAGCGCACTCGACTACTTCATTTTCATCACTAAATAATATATGAGGAGTGTAAGGAGGCAATCTACTCGCGGTGTAAAATTGCACACCTGGTTGGTCCGAATAGATCTCCAAAAACCTAAAGGAACAAAATTTAAATTTAAACTATTGTAGACCACTGACATTGTAAAATATTTCAATACCTTCCAGTTTTTGGATGTAGGGCCCTAGCAATGAAGGAAACTTCCGGTTGTGAATTACGAAGAACGCAAAAATTGTGATCGAAGCCTTTTCCCAGCGTAGCCTATGTTCATTACGCAAAACATTACTTTCTCATTCTTCGTGTGCTTAAAGCAAAATTAATACTCATTATCGTTTAATACCTTGTCTATACATTGACCCATCGGTTTTGGTATTCTGAGATCCATAGCTGTACCGCCTACACGTTTTATAACACCAGTTGGCACTGGATCTTCAAAGTCCGACACAGTCCACCGATCACAGTTTAATGTAATTTCGTGAGATCTTAATTCTTCTTCATCGGCATCCTTACCATAAATTTTTTATTAAAAATAATCAAGGAATACATAATCGTTTTATTCGTTTTATAAAATCTGTAAAAAAAATGCGAAAAGGATCTACTTATTCTTTTATTTGTAGAAATTTGTAAAAGTATAGTAAATGTTTATTGATAGCAAGTCATATAATGAAATGGAATATTTAATTGTTGAATGATAAATTTCAAATGCACGTACATGCCCGGCTAAATTGAATAGGGAACCATGTGAGAGATTGACAGGAGTAGGCTTGGATGTACTTGCCCGCATACCGATCGTCAATCTATTATCCTCCGTCAATTTGAATTTGATCGTAACCAAAACTGCACCGGGATAACCCTCCTCTCCGTCAGCGCTCAGATAACTCATAATTACAGAGCAACTGTCCGCTATGTGAGATTCCCAGATTCGACGACCGAATCCATTCATCTATAAGCAAACATATAACACTTGATTTAAATAAAGTTTTCTAGCGTGCAATGCGACTTTCGATCGAGTACTTTGAAGAGTTCAAGAGTTTGAAACAAGAAAAATAATAAAAAAAATAATTTAAAAATATGATTGTGAATAAAGAAGAAAATAGTATATTACGTACCTAGGGAGGAAAAAAATTGGACAGTCCATATCTCGTGTAAATTTGCAAACACGGGAGATGGGCTGTCTGAATTTACTCCCGTAGAGCGTATACTATTTTTCCTCACACTAGCGCCGAAATTAGGCACTTCTCTCCTGGCGCCCGCGGGAGAGAATGTGGTACTTTCGGCGCAGTGTGAGAAAAAGTCACTTACTCCGCCATGCAAGTGATGCTTATCCAATTCATTTTTGGTTAAGACATAGTTGGTATCCTTGATATTAAAAGTTCCATTCATGATTCTGTTAGCACATCGACCAAGAATACATCCGATAAACAAATTAAGGCTTGGGTCCAAATAACCTGGATGAAAATAAATATTAAGGTTATACTTTGAAAAAATTCTAGCATTAACAAATGTAAGCCGAACCTACTTTCGAGATCATCGAAACCAAGAACGACATCAGCAGTTTCGCCGTACTTATCAGGACACTTGATTGACACGATTGTAGCTCCCCAGGTTATAATCTTGATCTCCATTCGATTAGCATTACACATCTTGTAAGATTTGATTTTTATTGACTCGCTACTGTGATCTCCTTCTCCCTCTTCGGAGTTGCTCGACAGAGTCGATTCCATTCTCTGCTCCGATTCATTGTTGGCATTGTCTTTAAAGTAAGGTCGCCAACAAATAACATTTTTTACAAATAAGTACTTATGCGCTTTCTACAAGAACCTTTAAAACCTGTGCAAACTTCTCCGAAAATCTCTTCGACTATGGTAATGTTGCATTTGCAATTTCGATTAGTCATAACTTTATTCTATCTTCTGTTATTAAATTTTTACACAACTTAAGATCGATTATTGAAAGATAATGGCTTATTTGCATGAGTCTAATAATTTTACCTGACAGCTGAACGATAGTATTATGTTTTCACATTATAGATATATTCTACTTATACAGGTCCACATAAAATAGTTGATATGAGCAGTAAACGTTACTACAGATAATATTTTTTAATAAGTGCATTAGCGCACGATACTCGATCAAGCAATCTCACTTTATATATGATTTGAAATCTTTTATTAACAATTAATAATCGGCAATAATAACCTTCACAAGTAGGCGCTACGTAAAATTATAATTAATGGAGTTGTGAACCTATATGAGAAATTCCACAAAAAATATTCAGATAATTGGTTGGAAATTCTTAAAAAAAAAATTCCATTGGATTTTTCTTCTTCTTTAGGATATACAGAATATGAAAAAAAAATAGGAAAACGATCGCGTGACACTATTTTCTTTAACCATTTCGGTACATATATATGTGAAATTTAAGAAGCAGCTAGCCAATGCTATTTTCAATACATTGCATAGCTCTTGTAAGTATGGAAACAGAGCTTCAATTTTTCAACTCAATTTCCCATATACGTATCATAATGGTTTAAAAAAATAGTACCACGCGACCGTTTTCGTGGGAATACTATTTTTTTCGTGTTCCGTGTGTCATAAAGAAGAAGAAAAATACTATCCCAGAGGTGTAGCACGAAATCTTCTTTTTACGATTTTCCAATTAACGATCTAAATATTTTTATTTAGGAATTACCCATATACTATTTACAATTTTTTTCTTTAACTAATTATAATTATGTTGTTTATACTTTAATTTACATTAGTTTAAAAAATACACTATTTTTCAGTCTCTTGACGAAACTGCTTCTGTCGACGGCTAGTCATTTACGTTTGCATTTTTTTCTTCAATGTCTCAATTTTTTATTTCAAGCTTTACATCGCTGATAGGTAATGTCGTGATGAGAACTTCGTAAAAACTGGTATCACTACTTTACGAGTCTCATACCTTCATCGCTTCTCCTCACTTTGGCGTACACAAATCGTCACATTCAAAATATTCTTTGTTATGTATAATATCTCAAAATACAAATAATCAGTCAATAATAATTTATTTATGTTTTTAAATGTATCGTTCAACTTATGTACTTCAAACTTTAAAAAATATTATTACTAACATTAATAATGGCACAAATAATATCTTAATTGTGCAAATTGAAAGATTTTTGAAATTTAATTAATAACCACTAGATTCCTGTATGAGATTAAAGTAAGTTTATTGAAAATACATGAATAAAAAGTAATAATAAATAAATATAACTTAGACTAGCACTTGTAGTGACTAAGCGCTATTATATATTAATCAATTAATTAATTACAGTTGCCGAGTATTCACACGCAAAATTAAAGTATAATATTATTACTATCAACAATTTGTTAAGCAATTAATAATACATATATTCATGTAACTAATTATATGTATAAATTCTTTACTTCTCTAAAATTAAAGAATTTTTTTTCTCTCTGCTTTCTCAATTATTTCTCTTATTCTATTTATTAGCACCGATTGTCTTCTTTTATCCAGGGACCAGAAGAAGCAAGCCTTGTAAATTTGCCCTTACTTTATGCTTTGGAATCATTGGCTCACTTCTCCATCCTGTTTGTAAGTTAATAACATTACTTACAGTACATAATCCTTACTTTATTCGATAAAAAAAAAGCTATCAAACAAGTAAATACGTCTTTGGCATAAATTGCTAACAAATAGAATATGCCACGAAATAAAATTGGAACACACTATTCCGAGAGCGAAAAAAAGTTTTATCATAACAATTTATAATTGTTTGACAGTATGTTATTGAGGATAGCTTTTTTCAATCGCTGCCTTAGAAAGTAAATTACCATTTATGGAATTAATTTAACTACTAAAAATATAACAATTTATTGGTGTGTTACTCTTAAAAAGAAAGAATATATTTTCCAGAAGTTTCAAATGTTCTTACTATAAATATGTATCATTAAAACTTATAATCGATTGTATTGCGCTCATATTTACCAATATTTATAATAAATTTTATTTGACTAACTAATTAAAATGAAAATTAATTATAAGAGTTATTTTTAATTTTAATCTTTCAATTATCTATTTTTAATCATATTGTTTCTTCCCCATTGAGATCTAATATTAAATAAAAACCTCTAGTATCAGTAGAATTATTTAAAATCCTTTAATTCAACTAATAATTATAAAAAAATGCTGGTTGAAACCTCTGAAAAAATTGACTGGCTTCCAGAGGATTAAATTGTTGTAACTTTGATTATTTAATATATAAATATATATATATATATATATACAAGGTACTTCGCAACCTAATCTACAATACTGATGATCGCAAAAATTCAGACTCAGATCTGAGTATACATTTCTTTACCAATAAGATAAGAATTTTTGGATAAAAAATCCAAACACAATGAGTGCAGTTTAAAATACAGCATAATAAAAATTTTGATTCATAATTCAAATACGTACACATTGTTGTGCGACTACGTTTTGATTTTTCTCTAAAGATTGCATAAAAAATCATTTATATGATTAAATTAACGATCAAAGTGAGTTAAGTATCACCACGTATATCTAAAAATTCCATAAATACAAATGTATGGCGAATTGGAGGAATGTAAGGACTCGACGATTTTTCTAAGCTTTATTTGAATCGATCTTTGCCTTATAACGCGTGTATTTACAAACGCTCGTTTCTTTAAATGTTTCACTAACATGATAATTGCAAATCCACTCAGTATTTAGCTACTGCTAAAACTATAATTATACACATAACCCACCCTTCGCTGTTACATACAAATTTTTCATCTGGATTGTACTAAATACTGATTAAGATGAAACTCGTTGTACATAAATGATCGAGAAAGCAATGTACAAAGTTTCCCTTTTATCTGGTTTTAAAGAATAATTAATAGGCTCAACACTTGTTTACCAAATTTGCTCATTTAAAGATTTTAAACTTTGCAGCGCCTTCAATGTACAATTCGAGAATTCGCTGTGCAATCCACAACATCTATTTTACAAGGTAACGGTAAGAAGTATAGGATTGCGTTCCCTTTAAATTCAAAACAATAAACATACATTTCTTAGCAAGATAGGAAGAAGAATCTCTTCGGGACAAAATATCGTCCTTTTGTTCCCATGATCGCGAGAATTTATTCTACATAATGCAAAAAATGAGCAAGTCAACCTCATTGAAAATGAATTCACTTTTTCGGAATGTAAAACAGATGTTTAAGGCCCCTAAGCTCATCGCCGCGCTTATAGATTTCCAATTACTGTTTATCGCTTTGGTTCTAATAAGAAAAGCGCCTCTTTATTACAATAACCAAGATAACGCACAATCTTGAGAACATTTGTCAATTAAAAATGCTCGAAATAGTTATATTTTTAGGATTTTAAGAACTTAATAAGTATGATGGAATGCAATGTAAGTTATTGAATCCTTCCTAAAATTCTGCTACGGAATGATAAAAGAAAGTCTTGTCCACGATGTAATATATGCGCTCAAATCCATCGCAGAAGGCAGTGAAGTTAAAGTACTGGAGAGATCAGAAATTGCGAATTTAATCTTCCGCATTTTCATGTCCCGTCGATCGGAAAAAACCCTTACAACGATTAGCACACTAACATAGCGTCATCTTAAATAAGCCAGTGCTATGACAAAAACTCTCGTTCGATATCAGAAAGGCTAGGCTTGCGATTTCGATTGACACGACGATTCGTCTGAAGAGGACTCGTGATTTCTGGCGCCTGGGGATGAGGTACCAAAACTTCACGATCGAATGTTACTGGAGAAAAGCGTACTCGGCCCAAAGAAATTTGACTGTCTTTCGCGGAAACGTAACTTGAATCCTCCGATGTCAGTGAATCTGGTGGTGTTGGATTCGTTGGTGTCCCTGTGATTAATAAGATTATTTTACTTGCTTTTGAAAGTTGTAGTTAATTTTTGAATAACTAAGTATTTCTATAAATGGTTATGAAATAATTTATACGGATAGTGATAACAACGGACTCATATAGGTCAGGTAGATCGTATAAAATATCGTATGGCACGGTATTATAACTGTATTTTTTATTCTACTCACCAGAACCGGAATTATTTTTGCTGTTACTTTTGTTTGGCGAGTTGTAAACATAGTTAGATCTTTTAAAACTCGAACGCAATCTCGAGACCATTTCCAGATTACTCGGCCGATCAACCGGATTCGGGTTAGAATCTTGAGAATTTTGACGTGATAAATACTGCAATCCATAATCGTGATTGACTAAGCTACCGCTTCCGTAACTGCTCGTCAAGCTGGGCATCACCATTGCGTTGGAATGGGTACGATAGTAACCCTAAATTAATAAATATATATATAAAAGTATGTAATGCATGTATGGATAATGAGGATTGTCTCTGGTATGCAAAGTAATTCAAAGTAGTAAATGAATGTTTACCAAAGAATGACCGGGCGAGCATAGCGACGAATAATCTCCTTCATCCTCATGCCGAAAAGTGGGATTGACATTGCTCTGGGATGAGGTGCTAGTACTGGACACGTTAGACGAGGTTCGATGGTGCGTATAGGAAGGTAAACGATTCGCTGTGCGAGCTGGACTTCTTACGCTGCTCGGATTGTCGTAGGCGTGAGGGAACTCTGTGCACTCTACCAACCGATCGCTAAAAAAATGTGTCGACATGTTTTTATATTATCAGAAAATATTTAATAATTTATTAGACGTTTCTTACTGGTATTCTGATGGTGGTAAATAAGCTGATTCAACAGGCCTGAAATATTCTCCGGCTGTGAGCATTGAGTAAACAGGTGGTCCATAATCTGGCAGCGGAGCCATATAAGCTGGTGGCATTCGCTCTATCCTCGGCATATCGGGTGAGTAGGTATCCTCGGCATTACTTGTCATCGAATTCTTGCGTCTGGGTGAGGGCGTCGGCACATTAGAGTCACCACTACCGCCGCCACCAATGGAAGAAATGTGCTGAGGAGAATCCGTAAAACGTAGAGGCTTGTCTTCTAGGAGTCCGCCGGCCGGGAGCACCGATGGGATACCACCCATGTTGCTCAGGAATGGCCTACCGAATTTTCCCGTAAATCAAATAACAATCATCTCTATTTTCTTTTATTATATTATTCCATATGTATATTATATTATTCCATGTGTATATCATATTATTGCATATGTATATCATCTATTATGTTATATTAAATTATATTATATTATACTGCTTGGCTGTAAAAATAAAAATGTATCTAAGAGTCTAAGTAAAAGTCATTTTCAAATTTAAATTATGCGGCAGCACATACAAAATAGGGCTGATAAAAAAGAATGAGAAAGCTGATGTGAAAACATAGCTTTCCCTCGCTCTATTCAAATATAATTACAGCCCCCTTTTTTAAGTAAACGTAAAAATTTTTTTCAATGCATTCAAAGTGATAAGTGACATTTTCTTGCAAAATTCAGTTCACAATAATCCAACATTACGATCTTGACAAGTTTTTAAAACTTTCTAAACTGTTTGCTTTTATTTCCTTTAACAATTTGAAATGAAGAGCTCGCTTTGCAAACCAGAGAAAGAAAACTTATGTGTTCCCGCGAATAAGATTGCACGAAAATGAGTATTGCAATCGTACGGGAAAAAAGTTTTTTCAGCGCATTTTGATGTTTTGTTTTTGATATAATAGGAGCTATAACTGTAATTATTTTTAATCAATCTTTACTTGTTTGAGTATAATGTTGATACAAAATACGTAAGTTAGGTATGAAATTAAATGAATGGTTTTGAGTCGTATATACTCTCATAAGAAAGTATTTTGCTCAAGCATGTAATTGTTTTAAGATATTAAGACACGTAATATACTATACGTAGCAGATCCAAACAATTTTTTGTGCTACGAGGATCTGAAAACAAGTAACGAGGTTGCAATTTTTAGGTCAGAATGACATAAAATATATTTTGTGTTGTAATCCTATTTCAATTGTGTTGTGAATATTAAGAATAATTTAAAACCACGTTCATTTTATTCCAGGTGATACAAAAATCATTACACTCGCTGATGTTTTAAGCACTACTACTGCTTTACTGTTTGAATCTTGTCTAATTATGGTTTCACCTTCACCCGCGAAGGATGGTAAAGTTTTAATAGCTTCAAATGATTCCGCAGATTGCTCATTTCGCCAGAAACAGCATTTGAATAATTTGAAATTCCAGAATAATTTTTAAAGCAAAAAAACAATATAACCGTTTAATATCTCGCTGAAATTATTGGATTATTAGGAATTTGGACTCTACAGCTACTCTAATTACATAGCAATATTGTTTAGATAAGTCTGGAATATAATAAAGTTTAATTACAATTATTTTAATTCTTATATAATTGCAGTATAAAAGTTTAGAAAGTTATAACTATTTTTTTACAAATTTATATAAAAACTGTAATTGGAAAAAAAGAAACTTTTACTCAGTTGAATAAATTATAATTAAAATAAAAACTACACTTTCCGAGATAATTTCTAAAGTGAAGATTGCTATAAAAACTGTGCAGTGGGATTTTACAGGTTCAGTTGTGTTTTAGATTATTCGGAGATGACTGGAACAAGTTTTGTAAAGCTAATGAAAAGAATAGTAATTTTTTAAATATCAAAACCAGTATTAAACAAATAATTACAATTCATATAAATATATTGTAATTTAATTTTACAAACCTTTGGTATTCAAACCTATTCTAATATGCTCATTTACGTACTTTGTTTACTTGTTTTGGGCCCATTGGCTTTTCATATTCTAACGAGAACAAATAAAAGAGCCAGAATTTTGAAAAAAATACCTGGTCTGCAACCTTATCCAATTGTGGGTAATTTAATGACATTCAACGTTGGCTGTTTAAGTAGGTAAATTTATTTTGCATAACTTTAATATAAAATATTGTATAATTTTTGATAAATTATAATTGTTAATTTTAGATGAGTTTTGGGAATTAGGTCGCAAATTTTCAAATAAATATTATCCGATTACGCGATTTTGGTTATTTAAAACCGCAGTAATTAGCGTTAGACATCCAGACGATTTAGAGGTAATAAAAATAGTATATATGGTTCTTAAAAATTCATAGTAATATTATTACATAAATTATTTACAGATTATATTTACAAGTCACAAATTCATAGATAAAGGTTATATATACGACTACCTTCACCCATGGTTAAAGACAGGTTTGCTAACTAGTACAGGTAAAAATATAAAAAATTATTTTTTGATGTTTTTAACTTTTATGTGATTTCAATTTCTAATTATACTATTGTTTAGCCAAAAAATGGAGGCAAAGAAGAAAAATTTTAACACCAGCTTTCCATTTTAGCATTTTAAAAAAATATTTTGAAAATATGAATGAAGAAGGTAAAAGAATAATTCATAAATTGAAAACTGAAGGACAAGCGATTGAAAAAAGTTTGATACCGTTTTGCTCAAACTGTACCTTAAATATTATTTGCGGTAAATGTTACAAAAATTAAATCACCATGTTGTTGTGGTTATTATTACTATCATTATTATTTATTGTTGTTATTATTATTATTATTGTTACTGCCATGAAAATAATTTTTAGAATCGGCGCTTGGAGTATCTTTAGATTCCTTAGACTATAAAATAGTTAAAAAGTATAAAAAAGCTGTCCACGATATGGGAAACGTCGTTCTTTATAGGTGAGTTTGTAAATCTTTGTGACACTCTAATCCCAAAATTGCAACTTTGATATAACTTTTAAGCTTTCTGATAATAAAATCTAATACAATACTGATGCGCAAAAACATGTAACTTATTTTCGTTAATAAAAAGTCGCATGAACTAAATAACTACCTTCAGTGCCCGTATCAAATCTACTATTTTTTGTAATGCATGCAAAAATTTTACATTTTTGATTGCTCGCGGATAATTTAAAAAATATACAACTTTTTAATGTTTCTTTAATTTATGAAAAATATTGAAAACTTATTGAATTTTTCTGATTAATAACAATGAAAATACATGTAATAAGCATCACATACATTTTATTTAAAACTGTTAAAAACTGCCCGGAAAAATAGTATATTGTGCATCTCTATATTTACACGCCTGTGGCTCGATATACGCACTTATTTTCGGCTCATGCTTGAACATTATCTTTACAATAATTAACATTATATATAATGCCAATTGCGTTGAAAGTAGTCACTTTTATAATTACTATTAGATATAAAAATCATTTAGGTATATTTATAGTAATGTAGGCACGACAAACTCAAAAATACGTGCATGCATCACAAAGAATATCATGTATACTATAAGCAAAATAATTTTTTTGGGATTGCGTGTTTAAAGTCCTCGTCTGGGGCTCGGAATACCCAGACGACTCGTGCTGAAAATTTATAAGATATTTAGTCCAAAAATATCTACTTACTCTAAAAGCACACTACATGTTGTATATTATTATTTAACATTTTACTTTATTACCTATAAATTTAGAATGCCTAGACCTTATTTGGCAAATTGGATGATGAGGTTTGTTTGGAAAGTAGGACATACACAAAAAAAGGCGGTTCAAATACTTCATAGATTTACGGATAAGGTATTACCAATTTATCACTCACATGAAAAAATATTTTTAAATTTTCCAGTTTTAAGGTTCAGAAAATATAATAAATTTTAAGAGTTCACATCCTAATCCGATGTATAAGTATATAGTAACCACTTATCCATTACATCCTGAAATCTATAAAATGTCACTGGATCACACAAATCAGTATTTAAATATCTAAAAACATATTAGACTAGCAACTTTGACGATATACAATATTGAAAAGTGGGTGAAAAATTGTTTTTTTCCATCAATTTATATGAAACTAGTTTTTCAGCATGTGATTGTGCAACCAATGCATACACAAGAAAAAACTAATTATAAAACACTTACTGAAATAATGAATTAAGAGAAATAATAAATGAATTATTTGCTGACCATTAAACTCACAAATTTAATAATATTTATTGACATATTATGTTATAATATATGACTTTTGTAACTAGTCTCACCCTGTGTAAGTAATTAATTCTTTATCGTTTATGAAATGTTGTCGTCAAGTACTAAGGTACTATTTTAACAATATTTTTCGTATAAGTTGCGATTTAAAAAGAAAGAAATTTATTAAACATAAAGTATTCTTTTTGGTAAAAATAAATTTGTATGTATTAAAATTAAGGTGGTCGACTAACAGTGGCTTTGCCGTATCTATAGATACGATAACACAAAATGCGTATAAACCTACACCATTCATCAAACATATCAACTGAAATTGTACTTTAAACAAGATTTGAAAAATTTTGCTACATAGTTTAGTGTATAATTTACCATACATTTACGTATAGTCAACACTTTAATATTTCGTGATTTATGTTAACAGATAATTAAGGATAGGAAAGCATATCACAAGCAAGAGGACAATAAATATCTGAAGGAATACGCAAATAATATTAAATATAATAAATCTTATGAAAACGATATAAGTATGAATACCAATTTACTAAATTTATTTAAAATATATTTATGCCACTCTAATGTGAAAATCGCAACTTCGCTACTTGTTTTTAGATACTCGTGGCATAAAATATGATATGAAACTGGCACGTAAAGGGCTTATTTACAAAACTCGTTACAGCACTCGCCTTCGGCTCTTGTCATAATCTCTCGTTTCGTAAATAAACCCTTTCCGTACCCGTTGCATGATATACTATTTTAATGATTCTTTAGTTTTAATTGATTTTCAGATCAAAAAAAGAAGTATGCTATGCTTGATTTATTATTAGCAGTCGAATACAATGGTCTTATTGATTATGAAGGCATAAAAGAAGAAGTTGATACATTTACTTTCGAAGTGAGTAAAATTCTCAATCTTGTACTAAGAGCTCCTAGAACTATAACTTTACAAAATTGTTATAGCGTTATAATAGAAAAGATATATAGCGTTATGATCAATTGATGGGGTCCTTAGAATAAATATAATAAGAAAATATGTACATTTTTAAAGCCCTGAAGGCTTCTTTACTGTCTTAGCTGGGCGAGAAAGGTACTGAAATTAATACATTTGAATCAAAAAAATTAAACTGAATACGCTTTCCATTTACTATTAGTACTTCCTGCAAATCGAGTTCTCAATCTTCTTTAAAGAGTAAATAGCAATGTTTTTTATTTTTATTTTTTTTTGAAAATGTATGCATTGTTGTATAGTGATGATATCCAGAAATTACTTTTGAGCTATTTTATTATTAGTATATAGTTTATTTTATAATTAGTTTTCTCGCTTTCCCCCCTTTAAGTCATTAAAAGGGCATACCATAATAACTCTCTCAACAATATATTTTCTGACCAATTTCTGAACAAAAATTAAAGTCAAACATGTGAACTATGAAATTATTGAAAATAATGTTATAAAAAAAATGTTGCAATAAATCTAAATTTAAAATTTTTTTTTCATTTTGTAATCATATCTCTCTAAATCTAAAACAGCGAAAAATTTACTATTTCTCATAGTTAAATAGTATTAACCTCCCAAATAGTGAAATTTTTCACTATTTACACGTTGTACAAATTAGAGAAGATTCAGAAATTAATATGGTGCATTGTTGCAAAAATTATAATTCGCTAAAGTACGTAGTGAATAGTCACTGTTTATGAAATGAGTTATCATTTTGCTTATTTGATTACGTTTACTATCGCGCGAATTAATAAATATTTACTGATTCAAACAGTAGAAAGTATTTGCTTTAAATTGCCACTGGAATACTGATTATCCTGTACATAATTACTTTATCAAAAGGTGAACCTGCAAAATTATGAAAATTTACTATTTTTTCAATGATTCATAATAACTTTCAAGAGAAGTGAAATTTTTGGTGCTTATACATTTTTAACATCTGAGAAATTCACTATTTAAGTGGAGAATCCACTATCCAGAAGAAGTGAAATTTTATGGACTTAATCGTTTTGCAACATGAGAAAAATTTACTATTTAATTAGTTAACAATGAATTTGTAGAATAAGCGAAAATTTATGTCCCTTTTAACCTCCTGTTAATAGGGCCACACACTATTTTGAGTAATATATTTGCAACATTGTAAGTAGTAGATTTTCACTATTTCAGCTAATGTATATATTGCTATCTCAATATTATTTTTATTCACTATTTGCAATTTCATATTTATTATTTTAGGTAGTCCTTCCACATTTTTTCAATTGGTTCATTTTTTTAACTCGTTTAAACTGTGATTATTCACTAGTTTACAGTTGCACCACTATAAATTTTTCAACTTGTTAATATGGACTAAAAAATAGTGAATTTTAACTATTCTAGATTTAGAGAGTAGGTAGAACAAAAAAACTGTTTAATAATCATAGGTAGGGCAATAAAGAAGGCATACAGAATTATTATTATTATTATTATTATTATTATTATTATTACTAATATTATTATTATATTATTATTTTTTTAATATTTGAAGGTAACTCAAGTAAACGTTTATTACAGGCACATGACACAACTGGCATGGCCATGGCTTTCACTTTAATGCTACTGGCTGAAAATCCTGACGCTCAGGTCATTTTAAATAGATAATTATGTAATCTAGTTTTAATTGATTCTTTAAAAAATATTTTTAAAAAATTATTTCTAGAATAAAGCTAGAATGGAAATAATTGAAGTGCTTGATAGATATAAGGGAGAAATAGAACTGGCAAATCTTCAGGAAATGAATTATCTTGATAGATGTATAAAAGAGGCTTTACGACTTTTTCCACCTGTTGCAACAGTGATGCGATACACTGCAGAGGAAGTACAATTAAGTATAGTCTTGCCTTATTAGTCTAATATACTTTGCAGTAACTTAATGATTTAGTGTGTTAATGTTTTTGTTAGAAAATGCACTGATTCCGGCAGATTCACACATCATGATTCACCTTTATGATACGCATAGAGATCCCAATTTTTGGTCGGAACCTGAAAACTTTGATCCTGACAGATTTCTTCCTGAAAGATGTATAGATCGACATCCCTTTGCGTATGTTCCTTTCAGTGCAGGACCGCGTAACTGTATTGGTATACTACTATCAATAATTTTTTATATATACCAATAATCTTTTATATATTTTAATTATTCATCAATTATACATATTTTTAGGACAAAAATTTGCTATGATAGAATTAAAATTATTAATTAGTTTAATTCTATATGATTTTCACCTTGAACCGATCGATCGTGTAGACGATATCAAATTAATTGCCGACATCATTTTACGACCATTAAATCCAATACGGATTAAATTAGTAAGAATAAATGAATGAATCGTGAAATCTCCTCACAAAATGCATAACTAGATCTGGTTGAAATTATATATACTAAATAATAATTATTATTTAACCACATCTTGCATGAGTAATATTATTCGACTCATGTTAACATTAAAGTGAAGATTTTGCTGCATAATCTTCCAATGAAAGATATTTTCAATAGGAAAGTCTTAAAATTTAACAAAGGCACGGAATTATATATATTTAATTTAGAAATATGTAATTTAGAAATACATATTTCTAATATGATTCGTATTTAAGTTACACGAATAAAAACACCAATTTTCATTAAAATCTGACAAATTCGACCAAAGCAGATTTTATATCAAACAAAGTAATGAATAACATTACGATATGTGTGCGAAAAGGAAATAAAATCTCATCGATTTTTTGGTGGGTGTTTACCGTCTGATCAAAGCGAATGCAGTAATCACCCAAGGGTGTAATTTAAGTTTATATATTATATAAATTTGGGAACAATATACACAGCCATTAAAATTATGTTATTTAAATAAGTAAGAGTATTATTTTCACAAGTTGATTTCATTTTTTAAGATATGAACCAATTATTATTTAATAATAATAAACGTCATAAATCTAGATTTATATATTTACAACTATTTTCTGATCCAGTATCGATTGCATCGAATTGTAAAATATTTACAATTAGTCATCTTTTATTAGCCACAAAAAGTACAAAAATTAGACATTTGCAACAAATGTTTTATAGATTTAATACTTCGTGACGTACATATTATTCAAGCAAAATTAATAACAGTTTTGATTAAAAAATTATTAACTTTTTAAAAACGTCTTGGAATCAAAACAGAATACAAAAGTATAGAAAATCGCGCTACTCTCCGTATATGTAATGCTTACACTTATAATTGCCATCGGGGCGCTACTGCGCTCCTTGATAATCGAAGTCTAAAAATCCACGGTGTGATTTGTCAGTATAACGGTGCAGTAATAATACTTGGATCTCAATTAATATGAGTTGCGCTTCTTTTTTTCTATTCGTCATTAATTATTATATAAAGTTTGATAACAAATATACTTAGATGTTTGAAAGAAAACTTAGTTCGAAAATCAATAAGCTTAACGTAACGTAATCTACTTCATCAAATGGATTCTTATTTTCGAGATAAGTTTTTGCATAATATAATAGAAGGTTCCAATAAGACAAAAGGCAATTGAAACTTGGATTTGCGCAATTCTCATTTATGCTCATTTTTAAATTTAATCATCGTTATATTTGCTTTATAATGTAATCAAATTAATATGAAAGGATTGTAACTAACCTATAATGCCTCGTTGGACCGTGGTATGTATTGTGCGCATAGCCGCTGCTGGAAGTAAATTCATACTCAGGTCCGAGATATCCTGAGTGCCTATTGGATCCGGAATCCGCAGCACCACCACTTCCTTGCATGGTCCACCATCTACTACACTCGTCCTCATAAAATTGAGCAGCTATCCTTGTAGGTTGAAGCCTCGGATGAATTGGTGAGATATTAGACAACCGCACATCGTAATCCATTGTTATGCTTGCCAGCATCGCGCCGATATTGCAGATGACTAATTCAATTATGCCTAACTTTGGCTTCCTCATGTCACCATTGTACAACGTCGGCATTGGCATTGGCATAGGCATGATGTAAGGTCCTGTCAAACCTGGCTGAAGTGGATAATCCACTTGGGATGTTAGCGAGGCACTGTTGTTGCTTGAGGTTGTTGTTGATGCCCAGTCAGTAATGTTGATGTTGCTGCTACCGCCACTCGTTAACTGGTCACTTGCCAACAGCGTGTAATCTGTATGGACGAGGTTTTTATTGTTCAATTTTATATTTCCTATAATAACTGACTCTTATTTAGTTCTTCTTAAAGATATATCATCATATTTTTTATTTGCTTCACCAAACAATGTATACAGTATACATGGACGATCAACAAAATAATTTTTTCCTACTTTATAAGGTCTTATAATTTATTCATCTACTGCACATAAAACTTCGTAAATATATTTTAGGTAATTATCCGAAAAAAATGACCTAAGTGATTTTTCCGCGTTTCCAACAAACAGCGATTTTATCGTTTTTGTAACAATACGTAAACTCAAAACATTACAGATAAAATTGAAGCATTAACTCACTCAATTACTAGGTCATTATTCTGAGAACTTTCATTAATTAAGTCTGAATAACTTTCAAACTAATTTGCTAGTTCAAAAAATCACAGATGAATTTTTACTACAATTTGGCCTATTTGCATAAACTTCTGATACTTGCTATCCTCAAAAGGATACAATTATAAGTTAGGTCGCGGATAAAAGTAACATTTTTTAACATAGAACCCTGGACCAAGCATAAATGGATACATTGAAATATTGATTTAACAGTGGATTTAAAAATATTTAGGGAGAATATGAACAAAAAATATATTACCAGAAAACTTGTTAGTGCTAAGGTCAAATATTAAGTGATCAGATTTAATGTTTGTATATAAGACGTTTCAAAGTAATCTTGAATATATAAGTCAAAGAAATATGAATATTACAACGTAACAAAGCCTGTCAAGCTATTGAAATTACCTCTGATTGCTATTATAATTATTATTATTATTATATTTTAGACCCAAAGCTGCAACAAAAATACATTTTTTGGTAATAAATTTTTGAAATTTCATTAATATAAAGAGTTTTGAAAAGCTATAAAATCTGGGATAAAAGTAATTTTTTAAACAAATCACTTAAGTCACTATTATATTGGGAAGACGTAAATAAATATGATGTGGATTTCATGTGCATTTGAAAAACTTTTTGAAGCTACTGCAGAAACCATTACATAATATTTTTAACCTTAAAATATTTGAAATAAAAAAGTATATATTTTCATGATTTGACTATAATATTATATTTAGCGCTAATTCTTAAGTTACCTTACCTTTTGATTTTTGGTAGTTTGTTGTCTCTGGCACTTTAAAATTTGTATTTGCAACTACACTATTTAAATAAATACTATAATCTATATAATTTACGTGTAATGTAACGTCAATCTTAAAATGCTCGAAATATGTAACAATAAAGATGTAGGAAAAGAAATGCTAAGGACTATTGTACCATTTTAAAAAATCATTAGTTTTAACATGATTTTTAGGCTTTTGTGAAATAAAATACGATTCGACACTAGTGAGTAAGAAATATTTTAGCGCAGATTATTCTCGCTCAACCCGCTCATACGAAAAAGTGATATAAGCTAAATAATTATACGTTTCCCATCCGTCTCGAAATGTACTAATTTTATCAGCATAAGCTTGATAGAAGACAAAAGGAGAGACCAAGTTTTTATTTCGGTGGATACGTTTTTTGCATCTTATTTTACTTCATTTCAAAATATTGTGTTAATTTGGTTAAAAAATATTCACTTTCAGATGCGTTAGCAGATTTATCGGTAAAGTTTTTTTCGCATACGTTAAATAAAGACTCAAAAAATCAATGACGTCATGAAATTTAGTATTATTGTTATATATGTAAAAAAATGTTAATTTAAATTAAAAAATTTTTAATTTTCTGCGATGATACTGACGTTTCACTTTATTACAAAAATGTGCATTTTTGTGAAAATGAAGATTTAAAAATAAAGCATGCATTGTGTAGTGATGTACTTAATAGAATAAAAAATTCAAAGCCTTTACTGAAAGCATAGTAGCAAACAGATGCTAACTACGAAATTGGACATACATATATTATAATTTAACATACGAGATAGGAGCACATGAAAGGGTATAGTTGAACACTTAGGGATACAAATATTCTTTGGAAATACTACGGATAAATCATGCTATCAAATTTTACGCTCGATGCTTATCTGATTTGATTTTATTCATTTATTAATCTGTGTAATTTTAGTACATTTCCACTGGAAATTTGCTATGTTAAAATGTCAATATATCATGCGATCTAATTCATTAATTTTAGTAAAATATTTAGCGTTGGATTAAACGAATAAATTCGTTTACACACGCGATAAGTCGAGCGTAAAAATGAAAATAAAAGTAATCCAAAAACAAAAAATAATTCAACGAATCCAACTCAAAAAATGATTTTTATTGAAAAAATTTTGTTCTATTTATAAATACAATCATGTGTATATAGGATATATCAGTGGTGTAAAATAATAATGACTCTACGTATTACAGATTTAATTTTACATTGAAAAAAAATAAAAAGAAAGAAAGTCTGCTAGTGAGTGCTTGCTTCTTGACTGCGATTGCATAAGGCATAATAAAAACACCTCATTTTTATGCTTCATTTTTACGTTTGTCACTATATTTTAGTTTAAAAACAATATTTTAGTTTTTAGACTCTTTCAGAGCAATACTTCGCGAATGGAAAAATGCAAATTTACATAATATCGTTTGCTTTTTCCCTTGACAATTTGATAAATATAAATATATATATATCATTATCTTTGTATTCGATAGCTTGAAAATTAGCATTGCTTTTTGTTAGAATGTTACGCTTAATTGAATTTTAACTGGAAAAAATAATAGAACCAACACCAGGTAGACCGCACTTGCACTTGACATTACTTTAATTATTACTATTATTATATTAATAGTATTATTAATAGTATTATTATTATTATTATTATTACTATTATCATAGTATTGTTATTACTAATTTTATTGTTGTTCCTATGTATTTATATCATATTATAAATAAAATTATTATTTTATCCTGTTATAACTAAGTTATGTTCAATTATATTTCAAAAAGTATCGATTAAAACAATATAATAATATTTTTCACATTAACGGATTCAAAGGTTTAACATAACAATAAGAATCAGGACAAGTTTTTAAATCTTCATTGATTATTTTTTATACTTTACTCGATGTACTACAATGTGAACCATTGAAAATTATATGTATGCTATTTAATAAATTATTTAAACTAATATTATAAAAAAATAAGAAACAAAACAACATAAAAAAATTGCAATCGTATGTATAATTGTATATTAAGTATAAATTAATAGATCATATGTATATAACTACCTAACTTTTATGTATGCAAGCGTTTCGATACTTCTTAAAACAATTGATTTGACGTTGTAATTTATATAAAAATCGAATATACAGGAAAGATAAAAAACGAAGGCAGTTGCTAGTTCACTGACGATAGAAATCGAAGGAGCCGTAGCGCGACTTGTACTTTTTATACTACTATCATACGCGATAAAGAACTTATAAAAGTTTACTAATAAAAAAATAGTGTAATGGTCCCTCACCGTAAAGTTTTCTAATAACACGCGAAATCTACGTACACGTTAACGAAAAAAGAAATGGAATCAAATATACAAGTTTTATTTTTTTGTTGAGATGTATGATTCTTAATCAATAAACTTCGGATTTGATATATAGTACATCGTATACATATATACATTATATACTATTATGCACATAAACGTGTGAATAGCAAATAGCGATATAAATAAAATGAAAGTAAAACATAAGATACTCAACCCGCTATGCTAAAAACGTGTCCACCTATAGTGCACTCTCTCAAAAATTTAGTTTTATAATATTTGTTGTATAATTATTGTATCTAGCCTTTACATTTGTTTTATAAGTCGTACGTAAAATTAATAGTTTATTACATTCAAACATTTTTTACTAAATATAGAATGGCTGATTTTATATTTGCTAGTTGCTTATATTTGTTCGAAATTACTGTGAATTATTATTAAATAATTTATACTAAAAGCGAGATAATCATACAAATGCATTCAAACATGTTTAAATTTTGTATTTAAATGATGGACGAAGATAACGGTGACGATTCCCTATCTAATTTAAATTAGTTTCAAAATTTATTCATTCAAATAAAAGGAATTCTTTTTGAGGTTGCCACTTACAAAAGTAAAAAAAAGCGATGTATAAAATGTTCGCAACACTATTGTAGTTATGCTGTTTAAAAGCTTTAAGTTCCCTCTCTACAAATCTGTAAGTCATATTCGATATAAAAATCGGATCGAGCATCCAAATAGCAATAAAGAGAGCTTACTTTCGTACGTATAGTACATGCATTTATAGTATTATAAATAATCGTGGAAAATGGATATCTTTTCGAGCTGTGTAATTTTCAATGCATACTTGTTGATTAACAAATAAATGATATTCATAATCCCAATGAAACTGCCACTTACTGGATGTATGTACGCACGGGTGTAAGCTCGCTGTATCAAAATTTGCATAATAAAATCTATACGTAGTAATAAGTAAGTAGCGCTTTTAAAAAGATTTATTCTCACGTACTTAAAGAAGATTTAGGGAAGAAAAATAGAAAAGCAGTTTTCTTACATGTTAAACATGCACTAATTCTAACGATATAAACGATATAAGTAATAGAAATGTTGTGTATAAAAACTTGTAAAGCTTTTATAGAGAAGATATATTTACTTGAAGATTTATTTTAAAATTAAAATTTATAAAAAAAAGTATTCACTGCCATGTAAGATGCACAACTTGTGAGTAATTCTAATAACAAACGAGTGTCAAGTCAACGTAAAGTAATGTATCTTAAAATGAAATAAACAAAAAGTACGTGCGGCTTAATTTTAATAACGACTTACAGGGAACGTGGATGTTTTCCTTGGAAAGGCCTGTGATGAATAAAAAAGCATTTGCTGACTATATACAAAGTAACTTGTAGAAACGTTCCAGTTAATTTAAAATAATTTCGTTCCTATATTGCAAAGGAGTCTGGAGTAATTAATAACAAAACCACTCTGGAATAACGCCAACGTAAAATTAATCATTATGTTTTATGATAAGCATAAGAGATATACTATTCATAACTCAAGAATTTATTCATAATTGTTAATCTAACATTTTTTTCTACGAATTCAATTACTTTTTAACTATGTTTTTATTTACTCATTTTTTCGTAATTTTTCTTTTCCATAAACATAACAGAAATCAATAAAATAAAAGGAATCTTATAAAATAAATTATTCCAGCATCCTTAAATTGATATAATATAGCCTCGCACGAAAATTCCAATAAGCTTATTTAGCCAATTATTTACATAACTGTCTATTTATAATAGCCAATCTTTATGAAAACTCTTATTTTCAACTGTTGAGCATGATTACTATAACTATAACACATCAGTAAGTTTCTTTTAAAAGATACCAATCATATGCATTTACATAGTATATAAAAATGAATATATCGATTAAAAATTTTAATATCACATTAGTATACGAATCATAACATTTTTGTAAAGATAAATAAAACAAGACTTTTACGGAACTATGCTAAATAATAAAAAGACAGACTTTTGGGTATAAACTAGTAGCAACTGTTTGACCGTAAAACTAACATGGCGCCGTATTTATTTAGATTTAACATATACGTACCTTACGTTCGGAACTTAATTATTTTTCGCTACAATGTAACAGACATTGCTCGTGAGTCATCAGTTATTTCATTGACTTTGAATCGAAGCGTATGTTAATCTAACATAATAATTTCGTATTATCTAACAAATGCAACTTAAGTATAAATTTGGAATGTCAACAAAGTTAGATCTAAATGAATGAGATAGTATAAAATTAAATCTAAATGAATAGTCTAGCGCACGTGAGTGTAAATTAGCAGCGTCGAACATTTGCTGTTTTATCGACAGTCCTTCAATGGAATCATTCAAAGCTAAAGAAAAGGTAAAAACAGCCTTAGTTTTTTTTGACTGCGCTACTACAGTTTTTACGGAAAAATTTTTTGGCCACGTGGAGCTTGGGCTTAGCAAATGAGCGTATGGTCGTGTGATTATGATTATTCGATCCGTCAGTGCTTCGTTTTGGACCAATGATGTTGGTGTCGTCGGTGCTTGGCGTGATTTGCGTACCGTCCGAATCATTTCTCGCGTTATCGTTATCTTCTATTAAATCCTCAGTATCGTCGTCGCTACCAAAGCCCGGTTCGTTGTCACTGAAATTACTGTTGTTGCATCTCTCACTAGTCTTGGTGAAATCTAGCTCTTGCAGCAGCTTTAAATTTATTCGCGATCTGAGTGTCGAGGTGCTGTCGTCGTTCGACTGCTCGGACTCGAGATTGCAGAGCTCGGACTCGAGATTCTCGAAGTCGATACCCTCGCGGGAATTGGCTACGAGAAAGCTTGGTGTAGTCGACGAGGCAGTCTGTTGCTTGTCGAACCTCGGGAGCGTTATGCTATCCTGGAGTACACTGTACTCGACTTTGACGCCCCCGCCGCTCTTATCGTCTAACGCATCCCTACTGCCCCACGCTTTGACCCGACTGAAGACCCTCAGTGGACTTTTGGATACCCGTGACTTGTGCGCAACCGAATTCTCAGGACTGGACTCGAGGCCGTCGGAGTCGTTGATCTTAATCGTGACGTTTGCTGAATTCTTACGCTCGTTGTTGAGCGAGCTTTTACGCGAGCCCGAGGGCGAACGGAAAAAGTCGGCCAACGAGGTCAATCTCGACTCGGAGCTGTCCCTTCGCTTACCGCTAGCGCTATGGTTACTGACTACGTAGGAAGAATCCTTTGACTTGCTGCGCTCGCGTCTCTTTGTCTTGCGCACACAGCCGACGACAAAGCTCGACGACGAGGAATCGTCCTCGTCATCCTGGTTGCAATACTCGTCCGCGTGCCGATCAACGGGTGCTACGGTCACCGGCGCCTCGACCAGGTCGTTCACCGAAGAGTAGAGCTTTCTCGCATCGCTCTTACGGACGTTACCTATTTCCTGAAGCAGTGGAGTGCGATGCTGCTGCTGCTGCTGCTGCTGCTGCTGCTGCTGCTGATGCTGGTAAAGGTGATGTCCAGCTGCTGTGCTGGCCGCGGCCGCCACCAGTAGGGCCGTCCGAAGCGGCGCCTTTTCGAGATCGGGCGCGGAGCGCGACCAGCGCTTGCCGTCGACGACAGTAGCATTGGCGCTGCCGATGCCCGGACAGACCGCGGGCGAACTCGGCGAGCAGGTTGAAGAGATAATGGCGCCGCGCTCACGTTGGTGGAGTGTTGAGGGCCCCCAGGTCTTACCCTTAACGCCGTCGGCTGGTACTACTCGATCAGTCACCAGGCCGCACAGTTCATTGCGAGAGCGAGATTCGAGTTTTCACGGAGTTTGGGTTGGTGGCAGGTGATGGTAGAAGAGCGAGGATAGACAGTGTGTGAGTGTTGCAACCGGAACAAAAGAGAACAGAAAACAAAACAAAACGATACTGGACTACTTGTACTACTTTCTCGGTGATGCGTGTACACACACATGCGCGCGCGCGTGTGTGTTTATACAGGTTGCATTACTTATTTTGTAAGTAAAATAACAAATGAAGAGAAAAGTGGAGAAACTAAAGGGCTTGCTTAGTGATGCGATCAGTTTGTTGGCTTTTCTGGTGAATATCGAATGTTCTGCAAGTAACCCTACCTATATGCAGAAGTAATTGAATTTTCATGAGATAACTCTGAGCTTTTATTAATTGTAACAGCTGTGGGATTAGATCAATGTCAAATATAACTCATATTCTCATATTTCTTTGCAAAAATTATAGTATTAAATTAAAACTAATAAATTTACTATAAATCATTTGAATCGAAGTGAGAAACAATTGTTTATATAACAGACAATATAATGTAAGTTGGACAATGAATATAAAATAACATTTTGAAACATAATTAAAATTATGATTCTCTCAAAGTGACAAATTTTTAATTAAAAGGACTACTTGCAAAATATTCGAATAAAAAATAAAAAAATAAATATTATACATGAAAGAACATCATATGACAATATATAACGATATCAAAAAAGACAGTAAACAAATATTAAAATTTTTCACACCATGCGACTGAAATTATAGCTAATAAACGAAAAGTATGTATATAACTGATACGAGTCACTGTCAAATTCAATCACATCTACTAAGCACGAAACAATACTGCCGTTCAATAAATAAATAAATAAATTATATATATATATATATATATATATATATATATATATATATATTACAATATTACTTAGAAAACTTTAAAAAGTTGCAATCAAAGAGATAGAAAGAATACTTTACTCTGCCTTCAATCGTGATGTGGTTACCAGCTGTGACAGCATGGATTTCTTTTTATCTCATAATTTTTGCACAGATCGTGACTCACGGTAAAATAGAATCTCGAATTTTCGTATGATGTATAATTACGATATAATATAGCTGAAATTGGATTGTTCTTTGTTTGCTTACAGGCTATCGCACGTAGACGTGGGATGCTTGGCGAATTAGGCGGGCTGTTGGATCGCGAGGGATTCCGACTCTTCACTCTATCGGGGGCAGTATTCTGTACCGTTATTGTATGCCTAAAGTCTGAAAAATGTTTTCATTGTTTTATAAAAAATGCGTTTACATTTTTTTCGCAAGACTGCATAGTTTACCTGAAGGTGCACTGATTTTATTGCCAAGTTTGTTCAATTTAAGTTTCGACTTTTTGAACTTTCCGCGCCTTGTGTTAGGTGTTGGAGTGTTGCTTTGTTGTTGGGTTATCATAACAGCAAGTTCACGTTCAAGAAGATCGATTTCTCTTGCCGCCAACTCCTTCTCACGTTGCCGCAGATTTTCCTCGACTTGCCTTTGCTGCACTTGGGCCTTTGTCAGTTCTTCTTCTCTACAACGCAGTTCCTGACAAAGGTTTATTATTAATATGTTCACTTAAATTATACACAAACAATGTATACAGCTACTCTACAGTTTGCTCAGTTGTCAACGCAAATATCAGAGTTTTATATGTTGTTTCTGTTTCACAACAACTATGCAGAGGCTATGTCTATTCAATAAAATAATATATTGTGCATCTAGAAAATAAAATGAGTAAATTATGCACTCTGTGTGTGTGTGTGTGTGTGTGTGTGTGTGTGTGTGTGTGTGTGTGTGTAAGTTGTGTAAGTTGCTCTCTTAGCTAAGCAGAGAAGTTATTCTCAAAATGCATGCTTGACCATTGTATACCTATGGTATACCTATATATCGAATATCGCGTAAATAAAAAAACCTGGTCAACGGTCTTAAAACACCTGTTATATTTCATTTATTAGCAGTGAAAAAAGCATGATCAAAACCGTAGGTATAAAGTAAATAAAAGTAATAATAAAATAATAATGAATAATAATCAAAAATAGCATATTAAATATAATAGGTTGAATGACGATAGCGCTGTATGTTTGTCAATTTACGCGTGCTATGAACATTTCACCTCCTTAAGCACATAATATTTTATTTTAATAGGTATTATATAAAATATATAGCATAGACCTGAAGGGAAAAGGAGGTCTTTTATTCTTGCTGCTTGCAGTACGAGGCGAGACACCAGCGCAAGGTACAAGCAGAAGACTTCTCCGACTCTCTCTCCTATGGCCTACGACATATTTTTTACATAATGTGTATAGTGTGTACATAATACACACGCACACGCGCGCGCGTATGTATCTAGCGTGAATCTTTCGTGTTTTTATTTCCGACGATAGTAAAAAAGCTACTTCAGCCTTAGTTTTTGTTTTATCAAACTCGAAAAATGTATGCATTAAAGTTTGCAGTATTTACGAAATCTTCAAACACTAAACATAAAAAATTTGGAACAACTATTCTCCATGCAAACTGAATGAGATAAATACACAAATTAAGGATATAGTAAAATATATACAGGTATTACGCAGGGAAACACTTTTTAATACTTTGCCATTCAATACCATTAAATATGCCTATCTCTTACCTCCTCAAGTGATCGGCATGCCTTTGTTTTCGCATTTAAAAAAAATTACAAGCATTATAATTTGTTTAAATTCTTAGAATATTGAATTTATTCTTCGGTATCCATTTTCTAATTTAGAAATAAGGATATCGAATTTATTTAAAATTTAAATGAATAACGAATAAAAAATGTTTACCTTCTCTTTCATGCGCAATCCATGGAGAACTTGTTCGATTTCCAACCTCCAATCTTCCTGCATGGTATGGAAAGATTCATGAGGTGTCGCCGCAAATGCGCTTCTTACTTCATCTAAGGCAATGAGGATCTCCGCAAAACCTGGTCTTTGATGACTATCAGAAAGCCAACACGCTACGAGTTTTAAAAAACATTTTATTTCATTGTATTACATTATATAGAGCACTGTATAGAAATTAACGTGATCAATGTACCTTCCATGAGACACCTCCATGGTTGTGGACAAGTCGATGGAATTGGTAATGTTAATTTGTTTACAGCTACACCGTACGCTACGGCTAATGCGTCAATACCCTTGTACGGCGTTTCACCAGTCAGAAGTTCCCATAACAGCACTCCATAGCTATTAATAGTTATACATATATTTTACAGACTGTTATACGGATAAAAAATTCGCACCCTTATTTCTTATTACAAGAGTCCAAAAAAACTATTTTTTTTTCAGTACTCTACTTTACAGTGAGGATTAAAATTTTTGAGTCGTTTACTTAAGTATGTACAAAGTTAATATGTTAATAGATTAATGTCCATTCTGTTTTAAGCAGACTGAAATCGATTTTCGTGTTACTTGTAGAGAAAATAGTTTTTCAGTCTTTTTAAGGAACCTACGATAAAAAAATATAATTAGCTAAGCAGAAACTAATTTTCCAAACCCACCTCCAAACGTCACTTGCTTTGCTGAATGTACTCTTCTTAATGACTTCTGGTGCCATCCAAGCATACGTTCCAGCAGCCGACATACGAGTTGTTTTATACACTTCTCTTGCCAAACCGAAATCTGTGATTTTCAATGTTTTGTATTGAAAGTCGTCATTTTCGATCGGTTCGCTCAGCAACACTGTTGAAACAAAAATTATCTTTAATAAGCTTACACTGTCACTTTTTCAATTATTTATCTAGCTAACCGTTAGAGCTCTTGAGATCCCTATGTATTAAACTGATGGGCGCTTTATTGTGTAGATAGTCCATGCCGCGGGCGATTTGTATGGCCCAGTCGACAAGAACATCGGGCCTGATTTTACGACCACTAAGTACCCTATTGAGACTACCACCTCTTGCATACTCCATTACTAGGCACATGTTGGGCATCTTTAGACAGACGCCTTCCAGTTGTACAATGTTCTCGTGCTTTAACAGCCAAAAAAGTTTTGCCTCTTGTCGCACATTCTGTAACGTCACACTCGGTTCCTCATCTGGATCTTGGCGTGCTGCCTTCACTGCTACTTCTTTTTTGTTCCAGAATCCTCTGCGATCACATAATTTTTCGTTAGTTAACTTAAATTTATATTCATTTTCTAAAAACATGTTATTTACTGTACTAACCGATAAACTTTACCAAATCCACCAACACCAATGACTTCCTCTAATTTCAATTCTTCGAAGTCAATCTCAACTGGTTGAACTTGCTCAATCACCGATGATACCCTGTCAATCGTTTCCGCCTCGGCAACGAAATTTGCCGGGAAAATTCCCACTTTACCCCTAATTTTTCCTGTCCACCATCCCTCATCACCTGATATCTTTGAATCTTTTGACAAAACCTGTTTGAAAATCAAATAGAAAAAATGAGTCAGTTAAAAACAAGTTTACAGTACGATTATAAACTTTCATAAAAATTTGTATCAAAAAGATTTCACAAGAAAAGAAAGCTTTTCAACAAACCTCCACAGTTTCTCCTCTCTGCAATGATAGTTCATCTTCACCTTGAGCGACATAGTCATAGAGTGCAGTGAACAGAGTTGAGCTGTCCTGCCTCGATTGTGATGAAAGTGTTCCATGCGAGGGACTAGTTTGCTGTGACAACGTTCGTGCGGTACCGCCACTGTGAGTGTCGGAAACGCTACTATCCGACATATTACTCGATGTTCTCGTATAACAATAATTTTGTCCACTGAAAATTTATATTAACAACAATGTTAATATTTTTCTATACACTTGAATCCATATTATTCTGCTGAGCAAAAGCTGAGATCCTTAGTTTTAGATTACAATTCGAGTACAAAATTTTTACGATCAACTTGATGATATAGAAATCCGGAATGAGAGAAGCATTATGAAAACGTGTAATATTCATTGTATTTAATAAAAAAAAAGTGTCATTGTTTTGCTCATGATGGTAGCAATAAAAAACCCTGCTGTTAATAATAATAAAAAATATGAACTGTAGGACTTTTTATGAAGTAAAGCATCTATCTATTCACCCGAATGACTGATTGTTTGCTCTGCTTGTATGCTGGTACCTTGGTGAGAAATTGCCTGTGTTAGAAGAATTTGACTGTACAGAGCCATTCTCTGAATATAATAAAAAGCGCTCGCTCCGAAGACGAGCATCTGGTTGTCCAGGGTCCATCAAAATAGACAAGCCTCTTGCTGATAGCCCAGCTGGAGGCATATGGCTAATACACCTATTGAACCTAAAAGTAATTATATGAGGATTTAATACTTTGACTTTGCAATAACAGAGTTTCATACAATCATGTACTATAAGATTTTGCACTGTAGGTGACTTACCTAAGAAAACAACCTATTTAAAACTTTAATAACAATCTGATTCTGGATACCCTTAGAGTGAAAATCAAGAGATAATTCTTCAATGACATGGTCCCTTGACACCTTGCATTGAATATCTTTGAATACTCTTTGTAAAGCATTCAACATCAATACACTCTTTCCAGTGTTGATGTACTAAGCAACTTCCTGAAACTAAAAAATTATAAGATAAAGGTAACTTTTATTCTGTATTAAGTCTTGTGAACTATTGAAAATTATAGAAATTTTGTTAATAAAATTTTAACAACATTATAACATAATAATAATTAATTGAAAAAGTAACACTTTTTTGAAGTAACCATTAAGTAAATTTGGATGTATGGCTTGTTTTTATATATACATGAATTTACGTAACATAATATTTATGTTGGCTTTGGAACATAAGAATCTGGTCATCAAATTTGTATACGGTTGTAAGAAACTGTATTAGAAAAAGGTTTATAGTAATTTAAAATTTTTTAAACGACATACGTACAAACTATGTAAGCAATGATAGAAAATGTTGTTTGCACAGCATTGAATTAAAAATGAAATGAGGAAAACTGGATAAATATATTCATGTCTTGCCTGCACTTGATCTAGACTCAAATTAGATCCATAGTCAACATCCAGTAGGTTCTGCCTCACTTGTACCAAGCTACAACACCATAATCTATGTACCCTCACCCTCGCAGATACAGATTGACCACAAGTTTGCATATAGCAGTTTTAGTGCCACCATCTGAAACTCACCCAGGTACGGCAAGTACTCCCGGAACGCCGTCGTCGCTCTCGGCGTCGGACCTCATCCTGAACTAACGGATGGCCATTGGTATTTATTTACTTATTTATTTACACTGCGCTCACGGGAGAGGCTCTGGCACGCACTTTCTCTCTCTTTCTAGCACGCTCTCTTTTTCTTTCTCACTTCTTTACACTCTCAAGAAAGACAGAGACAGAAGGTGTGCAGAGAAGAGTCGTGTCGATCACGTACGCATGACGAAGAGAGAGAGAGAGAGAGAGAGAGAGAGAGAGAGAGAGAGAGAGAGCTGAAAAGAGGGGACAATCCGGGCAGCAGGTCTACTCTAGCTCACTTGATGATGTCGTTGAATCGCTTTCCGGGCGGTGCTGCGGGATACGAATATACGATACGGTGAAAAAACAGCAGAGTTGAGACTTTTTTCGGATAATGATATTATATCCCGTGGGCGCAAACACTAAGAGCCGAGCCTCGAGAGCGCGACGTGCTGCCTGCTACTATAAGCAAGTAAGTATATTGTGTGCTGTTCTGAAAATCTGAAAGCCGAGGAGTGGCGACTGCAGCGCCATCAACGGAGAGAGTAATACACATTATTATATAGCTGCAAAATATATAATTATAATATATATATAGACATATGCAATATATAGCGGGTAGCATATATTATATATATACTTATATGATAATATATAAGCGTGTATCATATATTGTTCTTATCTTGTGTATGATATGCATAATAAAATATATATATTTAAATTTCCTTCTGCATACAAAACGCACATCGTAATTCCGTTTTTCTTGTAGTACAACATTCAATCATTTTTAAATATTTCATTTTTTATTATTTTCATTTTTTTTCTGTAATTTTATAAAAAAAGAAAATTTCTAGATGTTAAATATATTGATTCAAGAGTTACTTAGGTATTATACTTATTCAACGATTTTGCTAATTATACAATCGCAGAGATATATTGATGATATATTATTGTATCCTGTTATTATTTATTGTAGTCACGTTCAGAAGAATATAAAATTGGAAAAATCTTTGTTATATTAAAACTTTGTAATTAAGTGAAATATAAATATAGGTGATTCTCTGCAGTAATAAGATCGCATGACCGAAAAAAATATGATTACTCAGAGTCATATACTTTTCTGAATTTTTTCAGATTTTTTCCTCCTGAATATTTTAAAATATCCATAGCTCCTGAGGGAAGCGTTTCTTGCCGAAAATGCAGATAATACTTTTTCAAGGAAATTTTCTCTAGTTTCTACGAAAAATACTTTCAATATGTAATATACTTATATAATATATATTTGCGGAATTTTGGTGTGCTGATCAGTTACTCCAGATACTTGACTATTATCTGATGGGCCTAATTAAGACCTTTAAGCTACTATTATTTTTATAACGTCACGTAAACGTAATTTTGAGTCAGTTTTTTTTTTAAATTTTCTCTTAAGGAAATCAGTATATATTAAAAATTAGTACCTATAATACCTATATATACTTTAATTCTTTTTTTCTTTCTTATTCTCTTTTGGCCGTGGGCCGCGGATCGTACGCCACAATTCAAGCGTTTATGCGATTGTAAATATAGTGTAACATCTATTGAAGTTGTTTGCAAGTACCTATATTATATATCAGAAAGTTAAAAACCGAATTTCAAATGAACAAGGCTAGCCAATCTGAGCTAAAAAAGCTGTTGAGACGGGTCCAACGATACTACAATAGCAGAGATGAGATGATAGTGATCCGCAGAGCTCATTGTCCACTGATAAGTGATAATATAATGATGTATATATCTGCAGTGTGTGTGTGTATATATATATATAATATTATATATGCAGGATACTGGATATATGCATTGCTCATATTGTTCATATCGCGCATATATGCGATATGCATTGCCAGTACCACTGCCGCCATCTGGATTCTGGATATGATCGCCTGAGCATTAAGCTGTGCTGTTCTCACTGCGACACTGCTCATAGTGCTGTGCTCTGTGGTTGTGGCCTGGCAATCTGACAGATCAGAAAATAAACAAAGATATGGAGAAGATCGTTTTTTACGATTACCTGAAAATAAAGAAGAGAAATGTTGTTAAATATTATGAATAGGTACAAATGATAATCAAAAACCATACGCGTACGAATTATAATAAACAATGTTCCTGTCATTTGTACGCATTGAGAACATTAGCACTGAGAAACATTTTTCTCAAAATGCATTGAAAGTTACCTCTGAAAAATTAATGTTCAATTTACAAAATCATTCTAGGTATTACATATGTATAATACATAGTAATTACATACACACATTGTTTAGTGATCGATGAATCAATAAAAGATTTTGATTATTTCAAATACTATATATTATTTTTCAGATGAATTTCCTAAGTATGATGGATCAAGATGAACTCATTGCATTCCGGGATCAAAATCGCATGGAAACTATGGAACCTTGGATGAAATTTTACAAAGACGATGGTGATATTTTATTAGCAGAAGCAACTTCTTATGACACTTATCAAGATTTTGAAAAAGCTTATTATAATATGTATAAAAGTACACCTTTACATCATGCCATTCAAAATTATAAAACTGAACTTGTGAGAAAATTACTACTTAAAGGTGCAGATGTAAACAATATTGATTTCATGTCCTATACACCTTTGTATTACTCCATTTGTATTGACAAAGAAGAAATAGTACAATTATTACTGGACTATGGAGCTCCAGCAAAAGGTAGTTTTGTAGAAAATGACAATGAAGTCTCATACTTTGAGCGAGTTTGTCAATCATGCAACTGTAAAATTGTTAAATTATTCATAAATCATGGTTGTAAAGTGAATGAAGTATTTACAAATGATCTTTGGAGCTACCCAAGATATTGCAGGCCTCTTCATATTGCAGTAATATTTAAGCGTTTGGAGACCATCAAAGTATTGCTCGATATCCATGCAGATGTCAATGATAAAAATGATAATGGTGAAACTCCTCTCTATTTAGCATGTGCTAATAATTATTTAGAAGCTGTTGAATTGCTTTTGAATAAAAATGCTTTAGTTAATGTTTTTACAAAAGATAACACTACACCACTTAATCAAGGTATTAAATGTGGTAATGCCCAGATAGTTGAACTTCTTTTATCTCATGGAGCTTACATTGAAAATGAAAATGTTGATACAACCATCAACATCTGCAATCCATTACATATTGCTATTTCAAAAGGATACCTAAAAATACTTGAAGATCTCTTGAGTCATGGTCTGAATGTTAATATGAAATATGTTTACATACTGCAATTGAAAACATTTCTACATACTGCAGTTGAAAATGAAGAAATCGAAATCGTTAACTTACTTTTGAAGTATAATGCAGAAGTCAACGTAAAAGATGAGCTAGGAAGAACTCCCTTACATATTGCTGCAACTAATGAAAGTGAAGTAATGATTGAATTACTTTTACAGTATGATCCATACCTTAAAGGTACAGTAAAATAATAGTACATTACACACTTAGAGGAGGAATGAGCCAAGTACTATAACAACACAAGTAGCAGAAGGCTTATAAAATACTTTTTGCAACACATGTCTGATTTTTATTTTAAGAGGTTTATCTTACTTTTTTTTGCTTCTGTCAGTCAGAAAATAAGTGCTTTAGTTCGTACTATCTCAAAAACAGAAAAAAAGATAATAAAGTCGTGCATGTGTTGCAGAAATATATTTTAATTTTCAAATAACTCAAAGTTTTTAAACCTTAACCTTTTCAGTTTCCCAAGAGTACTCAACCCTAAATGCTGTTGACAAGGAAGGCATGACTCCATTCCATATGGCTTGCAAAGGACGAAACAATGACTGTGTCCAGTATCTTCTTCAATGTGGTGCTGATATAAATGCAGAAAACTATAGAGGAGAAACACCACTTCACTTTGCTTGTGAAATCGGCGATCTAAGTATAGTCCAACTTCTTATAAAGCATAAGGTATCTATTAATGTATGTACAGAAGATGAACTTTCACCATTGCATATAGCCGTCAAATATTTACATGACGAGATAGTCGAGCTACTCTTAATTAATGAAGCTGTCACAGTATGCCTTGATAAAAATGGACAGATTCCACTTGAATTCGCTATTCAAAACTCTGACATGAAGAATATTGAACTCTTACTGCAATATAATCCAGACGTCAATAATGAATATTACAGAAAAGTATTTTTATCTGTACTGCGTACACACAAATCATTTGGTTTGGAGACAATTGAGAGTTTCTTCAAATATGGTTTTATATTGACTCCAGAAGACAAAGCCAATTACATGATACTATTTGACTGCGTATCGAATGGATATACTGAAATTGTTGGAGACTTACTTAATGAAGGTGTTAATAAGGATGCACAAGTACAGGGTGAAACATTACTGCACAGAGCAACCAAACACCGTCACTATGATATTGTTGAGATGCTGATAGTTAGGAAAGCAAATATCCACGCAAAAGACTCGTTTGGTAAAATTCCAATCTTTTACGCAATGGAAAACAATGACAAAAACATAGTCGAATTATTTTTAAATAACGGCGTTGACGTCAGAATTTATCCAGAATTGCTTCATTATACGATCATAAAATTTAATAACAATTCTAGAAATATGATTGATATTTTACTAAAACATGGTGCTGATATCAATTATTGTGACAAGCATGGAGTGAACGCATTGCATTTGATAATCCAATATTTGCGAAAGGATATCAGAGCTGAGCAATATAGTTTAACAAAGTTACACGATTATATTGTTAGTGATATGGTAATTGAAACAGTAGAGTATTTGCTAGAGCATGGAGTCAATGTCAATGCGATGACCAAATTCGGTTGGACAGCTTTGCACATGGCCATAGTCTTAGATGATAACTTGGAAAAACTCGTAGAGACTCTACTCAAGTACGGTGCAGACGTGGACTGTAAAAACGAGCTGGGAAACACGCCATTGCATCTGTCTTGTCAGAAGGGAAACTTTGTCATCATTGCTATACTTCTAAATTTTGGAGCTGATGTTAATATTGAAGATACATCCGGTAGAACACCTCTTGACGCTGTGTTTGAGATAAAATACGATTATCAGAAACAAGCTCAGGAGATCGGTACGGCTATCTTCGTTAACTGTGTTGGCGATCTGATCAGTTCGTACTACATGACTAGGACTTACATTAATTTCTGCAATGAGGCAGTAACCATATTTCAGAACCATATTATTAAAATGCAAACTGCGAGGCTTTATCTTAGTCCTAAAAACGTTAAGTATCTGGACGTCAAACAAAAGCTGTTCCAAGAAAAGTGCCAGTCAGAAATCTGTAATATCAAGGAATTAAAAATCAATAACTACGTTTCGGTCTATGATGTATTGGTAAAGGGTATTACCGAGGTAGCGAGGTATGCTAAAAACGAAAATATTCAGATGATGTGCGAGATGCTGGATGTACGATTTCCGATTTACGGATCCATGATTGTTAATCGACTTAGAAAGGCTATGAGGAGAGAAGCTTTTCTAGACAAGGCCAAGGAGTCATTAAACATTTTAAGCCGATGTGGGCTTCCCGACGCTTGTACTGAAAACGTTATAATTTACCTATCGAACGAGGATTTAAAGAATTTATGTAATATTTTTGTAAAAAGTTTTTGTATATCAAAATCTGCTGAACAGGATGACTCCGCAAAAGTTTTGCTCAATCTTTGAATGCACGATAATTGAGAAAAGAAGGATGCCCATGAGTACCGAAAATTTACCCCGTAAGGGTAACGTATGAAACTATGACCATCGATGATAATACTTTCGTACGTTCCCCTTGTATGTACGTCGAATTCGCGATATATGGACACCCTTCTTTGATATGATAGTTGAGACATACTTCAACATATCAAGTCATTCATGAAATTATGTTCGATTAGGGGAGATTTACCCAAACTTTATAATTTAACAAGAGTCATGCGGAAACGTTATGACCTATAAACTTTTTTCCACGACTTATAAGTTATCTTCACATTTTAGACATCACCGTTTAATAATTCATACTTTCATTTTCTTGAAAGAAACAATCATAAATACGAAATCAGGCACGAGTAAAACTAATATTTAAGAAAGTTATCTGCATTGGTGTCATATCTGAAATTTACGAGTAATTTTATAATGCTTTCAAATTGATTATTCTTTTTAAGGATCTCTCACGAGATTTATTTACTTATATTGTATACATGTACATACATACGTACAATTATCATTTTTCTTAGCTGAGATTCCGATTAAACAAATAATTTTTAATTTTATAATAAGGCATGTATCTATTGGCGATGAAATAAATTCTGTAAACAAATTGCTATCGGGTAGCTTTTCTCTGTGGAATTTCTACCGAGACTCTGAAGTTAATTTTTTCACCACACGGCGCGTAAAGTGCGTACTGTACTCCCTGCGGGCGCATTACAGCATATGCATTTTACGCTCCTCGTGCAGAAAAATAGTATATGCACCACGGGAGTAAATAAAGAATGCATCAAATCGCATTGAGACATTCCTTATTTTTCTCCCTAGGTGCATAATCTACTATTTTCACACCCAGCCATAAGGTGCCAACTTTATTCCCGAAGCGGGAAGAGACAGTTGGCATTTTAAGGCTGTGCGCGAAAAAAAGTATATGCACTATACGGGACTGGATAAAGAATGCATCAAATTGCATATTTATATCGATAATTATAATGTAAGTAATTAAGTATATTAATTTACTTCGCTCATTAGAAGCAATCGATTTCATTTAATATTATCTATGTACTCAAGCATGGAAAAAGGGTTTTTTGATGCGCGTTATGAAAAGAATTTTCGAGTTGCATTATTTTCGGGAAATACCCTATAATTGTTGTTACTATAATTATTACTATTATTATTGTTGTTATTATTATTTATATGTAGAACGTACAGGCGCATGTCAACGCACGGCTCAAACCGAAAACCCAGAAACATACAGGTATAGTGAGTTATGTCTTTGGTTTGTACCTCTGTTAGTATTCACAGATGAGAACCATATCAAATATGCGCAAATACATTTTTAGAAAAAAAAAAAGAATTTGCATCAGTCTTTCTAGACATGACAGAAGGTAATGAAAAATTGTTTTCAAATCCATTTGTTTAACACTTCTAATCTCGAGAAGTACAGTATTAAAGTATAATATTTTTTGAAATATTAATGTTTACAACATTTGGAAAAGAAATATAGTATTGTTAAGAAGAAATTGTAGAAACTACGATTTAAAAAGAACGTATCGTGTATAGTTGCAAATATATTGTTGGCTTAAAAAATATTTTTAAATATTCTTTAGAAGGATATGCGTGTCTATTAAATTTTTGAAGATTGTTCAACCTTTAAGAAACTTAAGGGAAGTTCAGGAACACGCATACAGGATTGTAAAAAATATTTTAAAAATATTTTGAGGGATTCTCAAAATTGAACGCTCGATGTATCAGAGACTACCTATATAATATGTATCTATCAAAATTTTAAGCTTTACACGTAGTAGTTTTTGCACTTAATCTAAATTATACGGCGTATTACTCTCTAATATACTTCTTGTATTTACTCAAATCTGTATCGCATTATTTTATAGTTTCTCTAAATAAGATTTATACTGCGAAATGTTTATTTTTATCTTGTATTAATATATTATATCACTTTCGAATATGCTTACATTCTTATATCAAATGATTTTTCTTAAGTAAATTCGAAAATATTTCGCTTCTTTTTTATTATTTTTTATGATTTTTTTTATAAAAGTCATATAATGTTTTATTTTATTTAAATCACTATAATGTGAGTGACGGTGATGCGAAACTCCGTCTTAATGTAAAAATCATTGTATGCGGATGTAATTGCTCGTTAGAAATTTTAAATAAAATAAAATAAAAATTTTACGGCATGTAGATCTGTTTAAAAAAGCGCAACGAAAAAGTAACTAATCTACACAGTTTCTGGTTCTTAAATAACTGTTATAACGATTTGATAGAATATCTTTTTTTATACTACATTAAATAAAGTTGTTCGTAATATAATTAATGTTTTGATGCTTTAACCACCGATTTTTTATTAGTGTGTGTGTGTGTGTGTGTGTGTGTGTGTGTGTACATTCAATCTAAATAAATATTTTTTTAATTAAATTTATTTAAGTTGATTGCATATCTGCAGCTTACGCAGAAAGAACACCACTTAAGTGACTTTTTGTGAACATTTTTTTTATGTCGAATTCTAGGTGCTCTTAGTATCCTTTTTCATTATACAATAATAAATCTTTCGATATACACATATATTTTAAATGTTAGCCGATTGTTTAATTGATCCCCCCTTGTAAAAATGTTACCGTAGAACCACTTAAGTGCACTCGTTGTTTTTTATTTTTGTGCGCGATACACCGTGTTGAGTACATTAAATCTGTATAATATATATCTAATTACACCTATAGTGATATATTCGTCGTTTCTTTTTTAATTTTAAAAATTTTTTTAAATTTTTAAAAATTTTTCAAAAATTGTCAATTTGCAAAAACAAAAAAATTGCTGGGATCTATTCTAAGAGCTTCCTGAGCCTATTCTAAGAACTTATTACTCTTGACTAAATAAAAAATTCGTAAAAGTCTTCGTAAAAACTTTTCAATTATAATATGCGCCAGTTTGAGCACACCGAGGTTCAAAATCAACCCCCAAATCACGTATCTTTTAGGTTTGGACATTTATTCCATTGGTTAGAGGGGTTCCAGATACATTGCAAATGAAAACGTTCTTGAAATCTTGAATTAAAAAAAAAGTTGTGAAATAAGCATGCTTTTTCTTCTTTTAAACCGTTTTTGTCATTGTTAATAACAATTTTCGAAAATTTCAATCACACCATTGAAAAGGGCATGAGTTAAACTTTAAAAATATGCCCAGCCCGAATTTTTTTAATTGCAAATTGCATTAGTTACGAGAGTGACCGCATAACCACTTATCTGCAAAGTTTCCGCAGAAGCACTTAACTCGATTAATTTGTTTATCTTGCGGGTCGAGAAAGAAACTATTTACAAATTTAATACTGCGGTTGTATTCGTATTAGATACCTAATCAAATGAGCCAATATACTTTGATCTTTTCTCTGACATTTCGATCTTACGTATTACTCCAAACATTGAAATCGCTTTTTCTCGAAAATACGAAAAAAGTCACTTAAGTGGTTCTTCCTGTAAGCCACAAATATATAAGCACTTATACTTCCGATTTGCCTATGATATACTGACTTATCGCATGTCTATCTACCAATGCTTTCTAGTATGTATGTACATACATTGTCATTTAATTGTCACAATAATTTTTTTTATATTTTTTACAAATCTTATACTAATGAAAGTGCAGCTTTTTTGACTTATCATTTAAAGATTAATTTAATTGCATTATTTTTAAAATCATAAAAATTGGCAGAGTTACCAATTTACCATCTTAGCCTTACTGATGAGTCTATATATAGTAGATGGTAACCTGGACGAAATACTTCCTCTCCAAGTCTCTCTCATCCCGTAGGCAGCGGTCTATCCCTGGAGGAAGCACGGATGTTTTCATTAAAGTCAATGAAATCAGATAATTGAAAAGTATTTACTAGGTTTATAATTCTAAAAAGTAAATATTTTTTAAATACGCGCGCACCCAAACGAACAGCCAATCGCGAACGAGCAAGCGAAGGCAGCCAATCGAAATTCTTTAGCTTCAACATGGCCGCGCCCATACAGTCTTACACTTTTTTAGTATAGGAATATTCAATATAATACTAGGATATATATAAGGAGAGTAGAGCAGTGTAGCCAACGTAGTAGACTGTAGCATTATAGCATATACATATTCTATATTTATTAGCGTATATATACGAATTATACGACATAGGTGATAGGTACGTTGAAGTAAGTAAGTATACATAGCTATTACTTATCAAGAATCACGGGAAGAAAAAGGAAATCGTTGAAAAGCATGGCTGCGACATCGTTCGAAATCCATTGATATTGATGTCAGAGAATGCCAGATTTGCTGATTAAGTACATTGCTTATACTATTATTGCGCTCATCGTTATGGAGAGATGTGTGTCTATTCTAGTGGGACCATCAAGTGCTATGAAAATGAACCTCCTCGCTTCGCAGACTTGAAACATAAACATAATTTTGAATATGGAGGTATAAGTATGTACATGAAGTAATTGTTGTCGTCATTTACTTATGTACTACTCGTATGTACCGTATACGCAGATATCTGCGCGACGTGTGTGTGCACTCTTTTATACACAATATACCTACCGACCTACGCTACGTCTCTCAACCTGAGCATTTGCTCTAGACCGCTGCTTTTCTTGAAGACATTGTGTTGAGAGAGTACCGCGGTACAGATGATGATGGATCATTGCATTTTCCTCAAGAAATTCGAATGGTAGGAGATCGATATTTACGAGGAAGGTAAAATTTCTTCATTTATTCTTATTTTCAACTTACGTTTTACTTTACGCGTGTGTGTGTATGTGTGTGTATGCACTTCCACTTTGTGCAGCCATGCAAGGAGTCATCACTGGCCATAGTGGAGGCACAATAAAAATAGAATTGTGCTTCGTTATTTTTCTATGGTTTACAAGGAAAATAATAATTATTATATAAATTTTCAGAAACAGCAAAATAAAAGTGCAAAGAGTTTCTTACTCAGAGAGAGAGCGTGTGCATGTACACACAGGAGATAATAATGGGAACATGGTGAGAAAGGAACGCAGAAACTGGCATGGGTTCGCAAACGCTGGAGATCCTGCGCCAGGGTGTTTGGGCAAGTCTCACAGGAGGCTGGTTCTATGATCCACATCTAGATATTTTCTCTAATACTTTTCATCTTTATGTTTGGCTCTTTTTACTCTGTTTGCCGTTTACTATCTATCTGGTAAGTTTTCCTAGTCAAACAAGACAAGCATTCATTTTATGATAATTTTACAATGACTTAAATGTAAAATGAATACTTGGTATTAAAAAACTAACTTGCATGAAAGCCTCTTATTTAATTATAAAATTATTTTTTGAAAATCTTTAGTTCTAGAGTATTCAATATTCTCTTGTATAAATTTTTTTTATCAATATAAATATATTTTCAATTTTAGTATTTTCCTCCAACATTCTATGTGTGGTTGGCCTATTGTTCTACAATCATTGCTCTTTTTGGTACAATCAAGTGCATTAACCATGCTCTTCACTGTGTCTATGATACAACTGAGTGCTTGGAGGAGCCTAACCAGAACATTAGTCAACAGAAACTGGAGAGCGAGAAAAAGAGAGACAGCCGAACTAAACGTAGAGAACAGCCTCAGGATCAAGATTTTAATGGTATCGAGCTACAAGTCTTAAATGGTTGGTTAAGTCTTATGTCTTTTGAAACTTTTACATTATAGTCATTTGGAATTAAATATTCTAGGGAGGCCAGACATTCCACTAGTGGAGTGCTCATCGCGAAACTCATATATCGAACCTAACGCACAGAATGCAGATGCAGATAGTATAACATCTGACTATACGAGAGATAAACCAAACTCAACAATAGATTTAAAAGTTGAGATACATCGAAAGAATAGTTCGGAGAGTTCTGAGGAAGCTGCTCAACTAAAGAAGTCAATTGTCACGGGTATATATGTATATGAAGCTGAATTAGTATCAGAGCAAGATCATGAACAGCATTATATTAATAGAATTTATGGTATTTATATACTAATTCACAATAATTTATTTGTGTTAGCTAGAGTAGTCAGAACTTTGGTATTTAAAAATACACAGAAAAAAACTTTGTTAAGAGATTTTTGTTATTTTGGTCTTGCTTGAGTACAAATTTTAACAAACTATTTTATACCAATAAAACGTATAATTTTCATATAAGAACGAAGACCGATTTCACCGAAATATTTGACCCGGCCAAGGAGAGATCGATCCATGTCAAGGAATTTCTGCAGGCATGCATCAGAAGATTCGAGAACGCGTTATTCGAAATCTAACAATTTGGGTAAGACAGGTTCAGAAAGTCAAATTAAACAAACCAGCTCTATGGAATTGGAGACTTCAACCGATAGATTCTGGAAGTACATGGAGGCGCATGTGTTAAATGACCAACCGCAAAGTCTAGAGATTATTTCAATCATATCAAAAAAAGAAGATGCAGACAAGAATAAGATTCCATCACATCCGCAATCTCTCGAAGTAAGTTGCAAAAATGCGTTTAAATGGAAACTCACTAGTAAATAGCATTAAAGTAATATTTTATTATTTATAGGTCATATCTAAAATGCCTCACCAGCAACTTATTCACCCACAGAGTCTGGAGACCATTAGGGCATTTAGTAAAATAGCCGATCAGACAGATGACAATAATTTACCTTTTCATCCTCAAAGCTTAGAAACAATCAATTCTAAGAAGGTTAAAAAAATTTTAAAGAAACCATTACTGCAAAGGTATTAAAAAAACAGTATCAAAATGTTATAATGATTTTAGGCCTTGCCCCAAAACACTTTGAAGCGTAATCGATTACAACTACTGCCGCATCTCAGTTGCGGATCGGAAATCGGGCATCCAATAGCTGAACAGAGCGATGAACAAATTCCTACGGAAAACTCTGGACGATATAATCTTCAAGATTCATATAGTCCACTACTCACACGTAAAGATAACGATGATAGATTTTTAAGGTTTACAAAGTCACTTAATCAATTTATCCAATAATTAATATCGACATAAAAAAATATAAGTTTCTTCTTATGTTATAGGTACATTGTAGATACAACTGTGGACAATGACTCGGCAAACTCACGTGACGCCCTTTTAGAGGAACCAAAGCCTGTGACAAAAAGAAGATTTAGCAATACTAGTCAGAGCAGTTGGGACCTGTCAGATGGAGAAAGGCGCAAAGAAAAAAGAAAAGAAAAGTCAAAACATCAGCAAAAATGTGATGATCCAATCAATTCTGGGAGCATTGTTGGAATTGATTGGCTGTTCGAGAATGGAGAGGGAGAACCATGGACCAATAAAAGTAAGTTTATTTAACAGTTGAATGGACAAGGGCACAAAGTTGACACACCAATGTAAAGATAGGAAAAAAACTTTTTGAAAGACTTGATGATTCTATTATTTTTAAGTCCTTTAAAGTGTATACTGTATATAATGCAAGTAAATTTTTGAATGAATGCTGCCAGTTTTATGGACTTCGCAAAAATCTGACGATACAGACGCGTCCAATAGTATACACACAGCTAGTTCAGATTGTAAGTTAGTAGTTTACCTTAAAATAACCCTAAATTGATACAGTAAACAATATTAAATAATCACCTGAGCATATCATTAAAATCATCATTTAAAAAATGTGGAGTGTTTATCTGTTTACTAAGTAATGAATGGAAAATTAAATTAGAATACATGCATAATATGTACATAAATGTGTGTAATTTATATACTCGGAACATTAATTTAAATATACATGCATTTTAAATTTTATTGGCGCAAATTTACGCATTTATTTGTTTCATGATTAATCAATAAATTTCAAAAATGCTACTTTATTAAATTTGAACCTTTAACTTGAAAGTACTTCGAAAAACCCATTCATAAAAATTAATTAATTCCAAACTCTTTAGGAAATAATTTTTTAATAATACTTTTAGCTACCTGAAAAGTGTGCACTATGCAAATGATAGAGCTAATTTATTTTGTACTGAAAACATGCAAAAATGCAATATATACTAATAAGATCAGGAAGCAAAAATTTCATCATCATAAAATTACACCAACAAAAATTTTATTTTTATATTAGAATAAAATCTTTTATCATAATTTATAAATGAACTGTGCATTTATAGTATCCAATAGTTTATATATTCTTCGAGGGAATCAATATAAGCAATCATAATTATATCATCTAATATGCAATATTTCCATGCATTATAAATACAGACGCACGCACGCACACATACGAATAAAGTTTAAGAAATTATCCAGTTGAAGTTTATTTTATTCTGTATAATTATTCGCAAATTTGTCACGACAGATTTGCCAAGTAAAGAACCAGATTCGGGTTCTTCATCAACGACGACTCTAAGTTTAGAAAACGAAGTAAAGCGAAAATTGCTACCCAGTCAGTCAGAAGTAGATTGCAAACGCCAACAAGGTGCCATTCCAAAACAAAGTCGTGCTCGACTTCACAACAGCAACAACAGTGGAAGCAATAGTATCGAAACAGCAGTTGCTAGTTCGTCCTCAACTGTTCCTGCATCAACGGGTGGAAGTGGTATAGATCAGGTGGTGGCAGTGGACGATGTACAAGTGGCTCCAATGCCTAGACCTACAAAGAAAAGAGTCAGCACTGCCACGAGGGAACGACGAGAACGAATCAATCAGGCGGCCGGAGGAATCGGCAGTAATGCTCAGTACGTAATTTTAATTCCTTTCAATTACAATTTTTTTATGTAGTGTATGCATTATAATATTATTTTAAGTCTTGAATTTGAAATAATTAAGATATAAACTGAATCGCTCGTAGAAATCACAATGAAATTAGTAATAGTGCCGGTGTCAGATTCGTTTCGAACAATATAAGTGTCGGTGGTGGCTCCAACAATGAATTAAGTACGCTGCTGCCGAGTCCTGCCCCACCTCTGCTAGCTGCATTACTAAATCAATCAGCTAGACCTGCTGTAGATCTGCCTAGTCAGTCTACTACAATGACGGATTTGCGACAGACTCGTGGACCCCATGACGTAAGAGGATCTAGATCTAGATACAAAAAAATGCATAGGTCAAAGGGAACTAGACGAAGGCAACGAAACATCAACCCAACTCATGCGGTTAGAATTGCAAAAGTTCAGAAATTATTTTAAATATCACAAAAAAACATTCAAGGTAATACTCAAATTTTTTTTAGGATCAGGACTTTACGACATTAACACGATTCCTCTATCATATAACTGCAAATCCGGAAACGCCAGAGGACTCAATGCACTACTTTCGTGATGATGGTGGTCGTTGGCTGGCGTACACCTTTGATGAGAAAGCTGTTGCTACCTCTGGAGGAACTATGTCAGCCGTAACGCCTATTGCTACAGGTGCTCCAGCAACTCCAACTCGAGCTATATCTGAACAGAATCGTTCACAATTACTTAACACACTTCTGAGGCAGCATCTTAATCAAAATTTGCATTGCGACGGAAATTATGATTTACCAGATGTACCCGATTTATCCAGTAACAGTTATAGCAGTTTGTCTCTCAATTCAGCTGGTAAGACAACTTATTTACTTAATTGAACTTATATCAGTCAGTGACGGGCACGTATCATTTTTATTTATGTTTAAATTGATTAACAAGGATGGTTCAATTGAAAGCTTATAGAATCAAAACTCTTTTTATTTATTTTTGTTTCACGGTGGATAATTTAAAAAAATAAATTAAAATCAAAGTAACAAATTAAAGTATACCTTGTTGGAAGCATTATCTACCTTGTATTAACAGTATAAAGATGTAAAGTAATCCTGAAATCCACAGGTTTAACAGTGGTAATCGACACGCCTCCTGCCTTAACTCCTCCAGTTCTCTCCTCGCCTGTTAGCAACAGCAATAATAACAGCTCAAGCAACAATAACACCAGTAACAGTGGGGCTGGTAGTAGCAGTGGAGGTGGTGCTGCGAGTGGCCAGACAAAATTATTGTCAGGTCCACTGCCGTCGACAACAACAAGCTCGTCAAACCCCAGTACTTCGAATCAGCCCATCATCGCTTCAACTAGTGGTAGTGCTGGTATTTCTTCGGAAGGGAATAATCCTCACAATTCTCAAAGATTTTCCTACCGACAGTTACTTACTGATTCTCTGGCTGAAAGAAATCGAAGATTACAGAGTTTGCTGGGAAATTTAGAATCTGCTAACGCAGCTAATTGTGCTCCTGTTGATGCCGTCGGAAATCAAGTAATATTTTTAAATTTAATTTTATTATCTACTTTTTATACTTACAAACATTTAATTTTAATTTTAAGTTATTCCATCACTGAATCTTGTTTGTAGATGCCAGTGATGTCATTACCAATGAACCAAGAAAATTTTACTTGGAATCGTTTTCTTAATGAATTCATTGGTTTCGATGATCCAGTTCAAATGAAAATCAAACCCACTCGCCACTACTACAAGTGGAAGATCGGTCGGTTACCCCATGTCAAGGTGCGGTTTGATCGACTGTCTTTACTCGCTCTCCTTGATAGGAATCTTACGATAGTAGAAACCATAATCTCTACGATACTGGCAGTAACAGTCGCAGGCCTAGGTCTTCTCATACTGCAACAGGGATTCTACAGGGATATTTTTGCTTTTATATTCTGTTTTGTTACTGCTGGTTGTCAGTATTCACTGCTAAAGTCTGTGCAACCCGATGCTGCATCGCCGACACATGGATTTAATCGGATTGTCGTATTTTCTCGGCAAGTATCACTATTTAATAGCATTTTTAAATTTATTTTTAATTGTAAATTGTCATGTTCTTTGAATCACAGGCCAATATACTATATCCTGTGTACAAGCATAATCCTTGTTCTTGAGTCGTCCTTGAAGAACTTTAAGAATTCGGAGTTTCGGGTCTACGGTATGCAGATCCTTGACTACAATATCATCATTCAGACGCGCAATGTCCTTCTCATTTTTTTACTCTGTTTTCCAATTGTGTTTTCACTTGGCCTCTTCCCTCAGATTAATACTTTCCTTATGTACCTCTTTGAACATACGGACATTCACTTGTTTGGTGGCAACGCCACTACGAGTCTAGTCTCATCTGTGTATTGCCTTTGCCGAAGCGTAATAACTGTTCTTACGCTATACGGATTTGCTTATGGAGCATTAATGGAACCTAAATCGTCGCAGCATATACTGTTTTCAATATTTGCTGGTTTATTAGTTGCCATCTCTTACCATCTTAGCAGGTAAATTTATTTCATTTGTACGTAATAAATATTCACTTTTTAATTACAATTTTGTTTAAACTTTTTTTATGTTCTAGATCGTCATCGGATCCAAGCGTAATTTGGGACATAGTTAAAGCGAACCTATGGCCTCCGGAAGTATATCTAGAAGAAAAACAAGTCCAGGTTATCGAAAATACTGCTAGACATGAAAACTCAAATCCTTTAGCTGCCTCTGCTATTGCTGGTATTGCTACTGGGGGCGCAGCATCTATAGCTGTACCTACGAATCAAACTACACCTGCTAAACCACCGAAAGCTAAGGCTCACTCAAAGAAAAAAGACATGAAAATCGTCGTTGGCGAGCAGACCTCAGATTCAGAACTATTCGATCCCTTGCCTCAAAAATTAAGATCTACCGTGAAAGCTAGACTGAAGAATGATATCATCGCTTGCTCAGTCATCGGAATTCTTTCCTTTGCTATCCATTCATCAACAGTGTTTACCGCTTTACAACCTGAAATCAATCCTGTACTTTGGTCGTTCACAGGAATATTGGGTCTGTTATTACACTACATTATGCCACAACTTAGGAAACAACTTCCATGGTTGTGTCTGGCAAGACCTGTTTTGCGTAGCTTCGAACATTCGCAATTTGAGGGTAATCATTTTTCTTTATAATATTCGTCTGTTGCTTTATAATATTATAATTAGAACAATTTATAACTAAAATATTGTTTTTTAATTCTATGATACAGTTCGAAAACCAGTGAAGATAATGTGGTTTGAAAAAATCTATGTCTACTTGTGCTTCATCGAGCGCAATATCCTGTATCCTCTAGTATTTCTGGGGGCACTTACAGAATCTTCTGGCAAAATTTCATCGAAGTTTGGTCCAAGCGTTGGAGCTCTCATAATCGTCATTTGTGGTCTTAAATCTTTACGCTCAGCTTATTCAGATTCATCAACACGCTACCTAGTCCTCGTTTTTGCAGTGTTACTTTTCCATATGGACTTTCGCGAGTACAGTGAAACATTTTTGCTCGATTATTTCATCACGGCAATCATCTTCGCTAAGGTCCACGAACTTTTACTCAAGATCCGATTTATAGTCACTTACATCGCGCCTTGGCAGATTACCTGGGGTAGTGCATTTCATGCGTTTGCGCAGCCCTTTTCTGTACCTCATTCAGCTATGCTGTTTCTTCAAGCAGGTATATCGGCGATTTTGAGTACACCATTGAATCCTTTACTGGGGAGTGCTATTTTCATTAGTTCTTACGTCAGGCCGGTCAAGTTTTGGGAGAGAGATTACAAAACAAGAAGGTATGAACATTATTTTTTAAAATTCTATTACAATAGTTTTCAATCGAAGGTGCAGATGTTACAGATTCACATTAAATATTAAAATATTTTAACAGAGTGGATCATTCTAACACGCGCATGTCACTACATCTCGAGCGTAATCTTGGTGCTGATGATAACAACTTGAATTCGATTTTTTATGAACAGTTAACACGTTCATTGCAACATAGCTTGTATGGAGATTTGGCTCTTGGTCGATGGGGTACCGTTGAACAAGGAGACTGTTTTCTTCTCGCTTCGGACTATCTAAATTGTTTAGTTCACGTGGTCCAATTGGGCAATGGTCTTGTCACCTTTCAACTCCGAGGTCTCGAGTTTAGGGGAACTTATTGCCAGCAACGCGAGGTTGAAGCTATATCTGAAGGTATCGAAGATAACGATAATTGTTGTTGTTGTGAAATGGGACACTTTTCGCATGTGCTCAGTGTCAATGCAGCATTTAGGTAAAACAAGTTTCAGACTTATGGTAAAAAGAAATAATTACATTAGTTTAATTCAATTTACCATGTTCATTTTTTCAGTCAACGATGGTTAGCTTGGGAAGTTGCAAGTGCAAAATATGTACTGGAAGGCTACTCTATATCAGACAATTCAGCGGGCTCCATGCTTCAAGTTTTTGACTTTAGAAAGGTTTTAGTTACGTATTACGTAAAAAGCATAATCTTTTACGCTGTTAAGTCGACAAAGTTAAAACAATGGCTGGAGAATCAAGAAATTGTGGACGCATTAAAGCAAACTTTAGAAAAAAGTTTTGTTGATTTGGATCCAGTTTTCAATATGAACATAGATGAAGATTTCGATTTTCGAGCAAGTGGCATTACAAGAAGTAGTTTCTGTAATGTGTACTTGGATTGGATTCAGTTTTGTGCAACAAAACAAGATAAAGTAGAATATTCTTTTACTCTTGAATATCGAAGTAAGTTTTATATTACATTTAAATGCAATAATAAATTTTAGATGTTGGAGAGATCTCGAGACTCGTGCCTTGTGTCACTTTGTTTAGCACTTAGTTTATTGGGAAGGCGTGTACTTGGAGCGGCTTCTCATAATACAGTATCTAGCGTCGAATTTTTTCTGTATGGATTACATGCTCTTTTTAAAGGTAAGTACATTACATGTTTCAACGTAAAAAAATTACAGAATTACAGTTGCATTGAAAACATTTTTTTCTTGTCTAGGTGACTTTCGTATAACATCAGTTCGTGACGAATGGGTCTTACACGATGTTGATCTACTTCGTAGTGTCGTGGCAAAGGGCGTGCGAATGGCTCTGAAACTTCATCAAGATCACTTTACAAGTCCGGACACATATGAGGTGGCATCAGCTTTATATGAAGCTATCGACAGTCACGACCGGAATCTCGTTATCAGTCATGAAGCTGATCCACTTTGGAGAAATGCCATTTTAAGTGGTGCTCCTAGCCTTCTAGCTCTTAGGTACTCCTGCAATCTTACAATCATTCTTTGGTTTCAATAGCTATATTTAATTTGCAATGTTGTAAAAATTCTGCTCTCTAATTCATTTTAATTGTAGACACGTATTGGATGATGGAATAGATGAATATAAGGTTATAATGCTTAACAAGCGCTTTTTAAGCTTTAGAGTAATAAAAATGAATCGTGAATGCGTTCGCGGCCTCTGGGCTGGTCAACAACAAGAATTGGTATATAAAATAATAATTAATTAATTAATTACAAATTACCTTAAAAATAATTGTAAATGAAAAATTGTAATTCCAGATTTATCTTCGAAATCGAAATCCAGAAAGAGGCTCTATACAGAATGCGAAGCAAGCCCTGCGTAATATTATAAACAGTTCTTGTGATCAACCGATTGGTTATCCAATCTACGTATCACCGCTCACAACTAGTTATGCGGAAACCAACGAACAGCTCTGTTCTGTAATTGGTGGTCCACTCAGTCTCAGTGCCATCAAGAACAATATTCTAAAACTCTGGAGAAGGTGCGTAAATGTAGATGAAATTATAAAAATCTATTGTGGATAAAAATACACTTATTTCTTTTTTATAATAGGGTAAGACGGAGATGTGGGCAAGGATGCTCTTCAGGGGGAACTGGTCCACATGATGATGGTGGATTCAGTAACGATGGTGTATATGCTATGACAACCTACAACATACATTCAGGTAAAAATTTTTGTGCACGTATGTAAGTACTACATACATACATGCATACATACTGTAGCGTAACATAAGTTCGCACTTATGACAAGTTTGTTTGTCCCATAGGTAGCTTATTTTTGAACATCACTAAAAACACGCATTTTATATCATATTATTGACATATGAAATTCTTTATTAATTAATAATATAAAAATGTTATAGCTAAATATGTAAATTCTATAACCAATTCTTTAATAACTTTTATAGGATATAATCAATCAGGTCACAATACATCTGGTTCACAATCTATGGAATCAGGTTGTCAGATAGGCGGCTCTGCAGGCCGTGGCTCATTATGCCGCGCAAACACAAGTTCGGTCGGTGGTAACTGTCGAGGCTCACTTGCTTCAATGGGAAAACCAACTAGCTCAACTTTAGCTAGTCTCGCTGGTCTTCTTAGTAGTGGCGATATCAAAACTGAGTCCAAGAGTGAAACGAGCTTTAGTGCTAAACTCGAAAAAGAAGAAGTTTTGCAAAGAGTTCGTGTGAGTATTACAAATTAAGTTAATCATTTTATAGTATTTTACAGTATTATGGTCTAATAGAGAAACATTATTTGGTACTTGTAAAATTTTAAGAAATATTAAAGTATGTGTCAAGCAGTATTATTTGCACAATTCTCGCAGATAATGGATCCGAATCATGTATATGACGCCATAAACCTGGGTCGGCGAATCGATGTGATTTGGCCTGACGAAAAAATGCGTCAAATGGGCGGTCGCTCCGGCTGGCAGCACTGGATACCGGAGCGGGGTATGGAAGGCTGTGTTGTTCACCGTTGGTCACCGAATCATCGTGATCCAAATCGGCGTTCTCATGTCGATAAGGTCATACTGCTTGTAAAGGTTGACGATAAGTATGTACCGATTGCTGAGCAAGGCGTGCGGGACCTTGGTGCCGAGGTCTAGCGTTTGTATAGCTAACGGCAATTTTCCGAAAGTTTATTCATACGTGAATGTAACTAAAATGATAAAGTATGTGATGTGACGTTGCAATGCTGTCTAGTGGATGATTTTTCTTGTATAAGTATTATTATTATTATTATTATTATTATTATTATTATTATTATTATCATCATCAACATCATGATTAATATTATAGTTATTATTCTTGCAATTTTTTTCACTTCTTTTTTTAACTTTCTCGATTAAATATAACATTATAAATACTGATATCAAACACTTTTAAATTGATATCAATAAATATATTTTTATCTTAAAATAATTTTTGGATGGATTAGAATCATTACTGGATTATTTTTAAGATTTTTGTACAAAAATTTGGCTAATTTTTTATTATTTTTTTAACGAAACTGTTTAAATACATAAATTTGTTAAGTTTGAATTTTTTTACTTAACTGCTGCATCGTCTATTTCTATTCTAAATATTTGTAGATACAAGATTCTATTGTTGAATATTTCGGTTTCCTCGAGGCACAGGATATGACAAAGGAAAGGTATAAGTAATAACGCCTTTTTCCCTTTAAAACGATTATTTTGCCTCGGAGAGATCGGTATATTCTACAATAATGTCTTGTTAACAACTACCGAGAGATAAATTGTACATGGGTTGAGTCAAAAATTTAAAAGTGTTTGAAAATGTTTTTTGCCAAGATCGTCATTGTAAGCATCATAAGTTTTTATTATATGCAGAGTGTAACATAATAATTTCTTTTAACAATGGCTATCACCGAGATGATAAAATAGAAGAGAAAAAGCAAATTTGATACAATGGGCATTGATTGCTTATTTCTTCTAAGAATGAACGTCGCAGCACTAAATGACATCAGTGTCGCTTTGTAAATAATGGATATAATTGTGATTTTCTATACTTTTGTTACTTTTTTTAAATGACTTAATAATGCTATGAATCTGTAGATAGAACGCAATATTATAAGAACAGTATATAAATTTAGTAAATTGTTTAAGGAGGTAGACCTGAGTTAAACGCTAATAAGTTTTATTAATAAAATTAATTAAATACTGTATTGCAAATCTCAATCCTAATAAGGCCAATAAGGCCCTCATGGTACATACAAATTTGCATGATATCTTTACCAGAAATACTAAATGGTCTAGATAGAACGGGTGGTGGAATATCCCTCACTAGCTGGGCCCAATGAGGCTGTAACAGGTAAACCAGAAAACAAGTGCCTTACCACGGGTTTTGGAGTTAACAAGTTAGTTTTGTTCATTATTCTGGGCTTTGTATGTTCCTTTCAAGTTTTATTATGTTTTACTGCACAATATGTAAGTAGCATAATAATAATACATCCTATAAAACTGCGTCTAATAATTAAACAATAAACTTTTTTCATAAAAGTATCTGTTAAAACTGTAGTGTAAGGGACATTTTAAGTCCTGTTTGGTGAAAAACGATTGACTAATTCAAAAATCCATGGCAAGTGACTAAAATGATACTTTTATCAAGTACTTCATGATAAAAAAAAAATAACGTTATTATTAAAGCTTAGTAAAACTAGTGTTTAACTTACAAATATTGGGCTACCTCCTCAAAGACACTGTAAGATAAAGGAAAAACGCATCAAGACATATCGATGATTTTTAATAATATGATGATATGTAAAAATTTGATTTGAGTATCTAAAGTGGAATTGTTTGTACAGATATTAGATGAAGTTTACGTATAAAAGTGATTAATCAATAATTAAAACTTTTATTTCGAATTGATTGAAATATTAATAGTTGCTACAATTATTTTTGTCTCTCCTGACACACACAGTTGCAATTTTTCAAATATATTTGTTTTGTATCAGTAAAATTCTTTACCTTACATCTATATTTTCATTAAATTTTTTTAATTTTGCAACTGAAAGAAAAATATAAATGTATATGCTATAATTTAATGTCTTTTAAAATAGAAAAAACGTTGTGCGTATCTAATATTTCATCTGTTGCGCTATACTAAGCTTATATAGAAAATTAAAAAATTAATTTTGCAGCTGCTACAATTAGTTTATGTTTAGCAGAAAAAATTAAGACGTACATCGTAAATATTTGTAAATATGTCAAAAACAGAAAAGAAAAAGTCAGAATAGATTGTACTAAAGAGGGAATACCAAATGTTTATACAATAACTTGCCATCTTTGTAATAAACATAAACGAACATGTGTATATTATTCGATTGAGTGTAAACATTTAATAGCATATATAAAACTGCAACACAGCCAGCAGTAAGTCACAACATGGCCTTATATGACGGTGTAATAAACGACACCTGACTGATAAAACTATATACACACACACACACACACACACACACACACTTACACATACATACACCAAAAAATTCACACTAGCTAGTCTTTTAACTGCTGAAACACATACTTGTTACTGCTCGCTGCCAAGAGAACAGTAAAGTCTGATTTACTGGGAGAGTGTGTAAATTATAAAAGTTAAAAAAATTTGTCTAACCTTATCTAAGAAAGCCTAATATTGACATGTTCTCTGGTGATTTGCTCTAATATTTTTCATTGATAAAGCTGGTTAACGATTTGGGTATATTGTATAATAATTTATGCTACAAGCAAAAATTCATATTACAAAAAAGCTATTTAAGTGATTACATATAATAAAAATTATGTGTAATTTTTATTCTATACAGTTATACATGAAATTCAACATTGTGATATATAAATATATATGTATATAATTATATATAAATTATCTTTTAAAAATTTATTCTAGCGCAGTTGATGTGTACAATCAAGTTAAATCACAATTCTATGAAAATTTTTGTTTTAACAAATAAAATCGTGTACGATTGTCTGTTTATACATAAAAGAAAAATATATTATAATCCTATACAATAATTTATAATTATACGAATATGTAATCCATGTGCTAATACATGTTCATAATAATCTATGTATAGTTATACATAATTATGTTTTAGGTATATTAATTTTACATATATGTATTTCAGCAAATTTGTACTTAGACGGGCTTTACTGCTGAAGTTTTAATATTTGATTAAGTGCTGAATCTGTTTGATGTAATAAAAATTCTTGAGTTTTTCTATTTGGCATTTAAAATTGTTGCTAAATAAAAAAAATATCTATCAAGATATTATTCAAGTGAAGTTTATCAAAACAAATGATGCATTTTTATCAAATAGTCGAATAAACAAAATGTTTCAATTTTTTCAAATACACACTTGAAATTCACAAATTTTATAAAGTAAAGAAAGAAAAAAATATAAATTTAAAAGATTACATAGATTATTCTTACATTACCTAATAATAAAAGAGGTCAAAGCGATTTTTCACGCAAAAATCAAAGTAGAATTTTTACGCATAATTTCGATAGTGCATCATTATTTGAAATTTCTAAACTTTCTTCATGCAAAGACAAAGATAAAAAATCATCTACTGATGTTTTTGTGCCAATGATTGAAACGGTACTTCAATATACGTACGATCAATATGAATATCAATATGACGAAATAAGAAAATCATAATCACTATTATAATTATGTATGGTCGATAAAATTGAGCTTAAGTTTTAAGTTATAGTTTAATATTATCTATTGGCTACAAAAGTAGTGTAAATTTATTTGAAAGATTATGTAACAATACGAGGCAAGACTTCTTAGACTATTCTTGATTTAAATGTAGTGATGATGAAATAATCTGCATACTATTCAGCCAGAACCTTTGGGTTGTAAATTTTTGTAGCTGTATTAACACTAATCGTGATTAATTAAATAAGTTTTAATTATATTCATAACTTTTATTACCAACATAAAGTTTTAATTAATTAATAATTAAGTTTAAAAAAAAGTTTCTATTATTCTATAAGTGCTGCATTTATAAAAAATTTTTAAGCTAATTTTTTTCACTGCCACTTATTTTGAAATTTATTATGGTCTGAACATGTTTTTAGCAAATGTACTTGTATAGTACAATATGCTTAAAGTAATAAATCAAAAGCTTTTTAAGTATAAGTTCAAATAGCAAGATTTTGACTCATTGTATACAAATAATTAAAGAAAGGTTCTGGTTAGTTCAGTAAATAAAAAAATTCAACAGAACAGTATCAAAATTATTGTTGAAGAGACATGATGTATGAGTCCTTTGATTTGCAGTCACGCGTAATGACGTGCATTATTGTAACTTGTAAAAAATAATTTACTTGAGATAATCAATTTTGTAATTACATACGTTACGTATCATTGCAAATAGTGCGATAGCGTATTAACTAGATAAATCTATCAAAGGTTTAATTATAAAAGTTACTATTATGAAGAGTATTGATGATAAATAAAGACACGTTACTTTTTTACAAAAAATTATTTATTTATTTGTGACATATCCTCATACATTGCACTAAATTTGCTTTAGTTTCATATTTTTAATCTTAGCTATTTATATTTAGTAAAAGGCATTAGAACATTGGTTACTAAACGTATGGACATACCCTTGAAAAATATACAGTAGATTATGAATATACGTTAAAAAACGTACTAACATAAAATGATAACATTAAATAACAGAATAGCGTTAAAAATAATGTTGTAAAACTGCGGAAGAAAAGATATTCTGAGAACAAATTTTTAAAACTCATATGGTCATGATTTTGCTAAAAGTAAAATGTAAAACTCTAACTTGAATGTATGAAAATGATACTTTGCTTAATACACATGTACATACATAAAATAGTCATTCTTTGTTTTAGACAGTGCTAAGTAACAAAATATCTTAATTCTTATTAGGTCCATTATTGCCGTATGCCATTGCATATTTATATTTACATCATTGAGTTACAGTGTTTGCTTCATTTGGTGGATGATGACCACCAGTTAATTTTTTTATTAAGTTATCAATCATATCTGCATCGACTAGGCCAATAAATTTATCTACTACGAGACCATTAGATACAGCTATAACTGCAGGCACTGCTTTTACTTCAAAGGTATGAACTAATTCAGGATTCAATTCTACATTAACTATGGCAAGGTTTAAGTTATTCATAGGTCCAATTAGCTCTTCTAATTTTGGTGTAAGAATTTTACATGGATCACACCACTCTGCATGAAAATTTACTATAACAGGTAATGAGCTATTCATAACCTTATCGACAAACTCAGTATTGTCGTTTATCTCAAATTTTTTATATCTTTGACTTAGCAATGAAATGTTTCTTGTCGACGATCTAATTAAATTTTTGATAGTGGACAGCATTTTAATAATTTGTAAGGCAATGTAAAGAGCTTGTATAGTTTGAAATAGTATTTACAGTACCCAATTTCTAATTCTTTGAGGCCTAGCGATGTCCATAAGTCCAAAGTTAATGTAACCTATAATTCCAATTACAGATGAAGCTGCTAGTAGAATGAGAAGTATCATACGCCAAATGAAGAAATGGTCATAGGGCTGTAAAAGAACAAAAAATTTCTTTCTTAATTTCATGACTTTCAATTATCAAGCCTTAAGTCATGCTAGATGCTATGTACTACCAAATAAGCTTTTTATTCGTACCTTATTCTCTTGAACAATAGGGTGTTGAGGAGCTCGAGGAACAGAAACCAGTATAACGGTAATGATAGTAGCTACAGCCAAGGCAACAGCTCCAATCCTCTTTTCTATCCTAAGGGAGACTAAGAAAATTAAGCCAGCTAAGATCCACAATGTTAGTACGACAAAAAGTCCCAGACCCACTCCAAAAATGTGGCTGGTCATCCCCCTGAAATTAATTTTTGTGCTTCATTAGAGTTCCACCGATTATCAGCTTACAATATTGAGATTAGATTCTGGACTCTTTTCGTCTGTATTTATAAATGAAAAGATTGTACAATGTATGTACACAGTAAACATACACATAGACATAGTTATTTTGTATTAATTTTAGCTGCAACTTTTACATTATAAACAACCAGAAAATGTAAATTTGAGTCTTAAAATAATTCGAAAGAATTTTGAGGACAATGAATGGTTTTTGCCTTTGAGCTTACAACATTATATAATTAATCGTCAAACTTACCTTCAGGTTCGATGTATCATGCGTATTAAATAGAATACACATACATACATACATAAATATACATATATATATTTATATTCACGCGTACCGTACTACAAGTGAGACTTATAACCTATTAATTAATGATGACCCTCTTAACCCTCTACTACAAATCTACGATTAACTGGTGCGTATTTCGTATACGTTAAGTTGCGTTATTACAATTTTCACAAAAACAAAAAATGATTACGGCACGTTTGGTTGTATGTGTTTAAATAATACTTTCATAGGCTCATTGGTAAATTAGTACCTAATACACCACTTCTGTACTCTTATACCTATATATCAATAAGTATAAACTGTATAAACTATAAAGTATAAAGCTATAAAGTATACAAACTATTGTATTAAGTATATATACCTATTACTATGTTAAATGTTATGAACGCTAATCGCTATAGTCGCTATATACCAAGCCGGCATATCTATATAAGTACTATATATATAATAATATGTGCGCCCGCCGCCCGCGGTTTCGGTAGATGTTATAGGTTATGATGCCTATAATGCCTGTAAACACACTGAGTCACTGACACAAATTATGGTTAAGGGAACAAAATAAAAAGTGTAAACTTTTTTTGAGTATTGCAAGTAAGTATGGCTAGTTATTTTGGAGAAATTGTATATCCGAAATCGAGAGCCTTTTGGCTTCGAGATGACGATGACGACGATGATGATGATGAAGAAATTGACGAGGAAAGCTCTTTAAAAATGTAAGTATCACTCTGTACACAATAGTTAGTATTTAACCTCATTTTTATTGATTCTATATATATAAGTATTATAGTTCCTATATTGAGAATCATTTGTTTACATATTACCCAACGTTTTAAATTCCGAATAGCGAAAATTCACTATTATTTTAAAGTGCGCACAAGAATAAAGTAGATAAATTGTTAACAGATTCCTTATAAATTTGTTTGTACCTATTTCTAATACAGTATAAATAAAATGTATTTTACAGAAGTATACTGCTCGTATATTCACCGATAAATTTCATAAAACATTTAGCGGATAAACAAATAAACACAATTCAATCAAAGTGAAAAATATAATTGATTAGTAATGGAAAAATAATAAAACTAGCTCAGATCAAACATTTTTTTCCTGTGTTTATACCTTTTTGTGAATTTTCTAAAAATATTTTATTCTTTTAAATGTATTGTAAATTAAAGAGATATGCTTTCTATTTCTTTGCATAAAATTAAATTTAATTATAAAAAGTTATCTGAACTGTGACTGATGGAAAATCTGAAGAATACTACCTATAGTATATTCTCCAGTATGTGTTGTTTCATCAATAATTAATTTGTTTCCACACGTAGGAAATAAATTTATAATAAAATGATTCCATATAATTGAAAAGTGAAAGATTGATAATTGAATTTCATGTTTACTTTTGAAACTAAATTAATAACAATTACTGCAAACAGAAAACTGATAACTGAGTGGGCTGAATCAGAACCATGTGAAATTGAAAAACTTTTGATCGTTGATGGAGAAATGATGACCGGTACAAAATAAATGTTTGCTTGTTAACAAATATTTTTAAATACAATAATAAACTATTGATTATTGTCTAGGTTTTGTCACAAGAGCCATTCTGAGAGGAGCCAAAAGTATTTGTACAATAAAATGTGAGGATGGAAAAACCAGTAGCAACATTTATTTTATTAATGGATTACATATTTGCATTATTGATAATGAACTTAATTTAGCACATGCTGGTCAATTCACTGGAGCAGTAAATAAAAAATTTTATTTATTAAACTTTCCAATCAAATTAATAATTAATTGATAAAAATGCATTCTTTTTAGATTGCCCCTTTACTGTCAAAGTCAAGAAATATAATCACCATAACTTCTGAACATATGTCTTATTACAAAAGTGAGGAAAGAGTCGTATCCTCGTCATCTATTTTGAAGTGTTTGTATTCTTCAAAAGCTAGAAGCAATAAGAATTCGAAAGTATCTACTTTGAGTATACCTAATTTTGTAACTGGTGTGTGTGCTGGAGGTAAATAATCAAAATATTTTGAATATCGTGAATGAATATACTTAAAAAATTAAAATATTTATTGTATTTCAGTGTTATCCTACTCAGAGATAGCTAATTTGAATTGCATTATGTATATACTTTATACTGATACATTTGTATTGGATTCTCGAAATGCAAAACCACTATTAGAGCTGTTTTCAGAATTATTAGGAAAAACACTTTCTCATTTCTCAGTTGGAGGCTTAAGTTTTTTTAATAAAGGAAATTTATACATGTAATTACTAGTTACTATTGTACAGAATTGATTTATTCAAAAATTATCCTAAAATATTTAAAATATAAAATTTTTACATTACATAATATTATTCTAAATCGGCAGCCATCATTATTTATTAAGTTACAATCTAATAGTTGAAAATAGAAAACCAGAGTTCATTTCATTCCATTTGTAAATCTTTACAAAGACTCAGATGATTAATTTAAGTTTAATATTCTTCATTCAATCTCAAGTTATGACTGAGGTGGATAGTATCGGGGATTTGGTGGAGGTCCTGATCCACCACCAGAGAAGTAGTTTGAATTTGGTGCATACGGATATGGACCATGTTGATGGAATGGTGGTGGCGGCACATTCACGTGCATTGGAGGTACTATATGATTCACAGGTGGTGGTGGAACCGTTATATTAGCCGGTGGAAAAACAGGTGGAAAAGATGAGTTCCCTTGAGCAAATGCAGTTGAATATGGTGGAAAATGACTTGTTATATCTATTGTTTTTGTGGTATCTGGTACATCTATAGTTGCACATCCATTAGCAGAAATGGATGCAGACTCAGTTTTTGGAATTTTCACCGGAGTTCCAGCTGTAAGGCAATAACAATAATTATTATAATTTTATATACAAGACTATTAAGATTCTAATAATATTACTATTAGGTGTATTCGAAGCAGAATCCATGATAGATGGTGGTGCTATGAGCCTCTCTCTAGCTGGTTCATTAGATGGTGTCATAGGTGGTGATTCCGGTGTTTTAGCGCTATTGGCTTGAGAATATAAGTCTAACACCTGATGGCAAATGTCTGCAAAGTCAAAAAGTTACATGATACAAGTAGTGAATTGTTATTTTTCCTATAATCATTCTAGATAGATTGAAAGATTGAAATTTTACCTTCTAATAAATCCATAGTAACATCTTCAACAAACATATCCCACCATCTTAAATGTTTTGGTTGTCTACCTTGCCAATCAACTACATCAAATTTGCTTAGTTTTCCTGCTAAATACATAAGGGCTACAGCTATGATTTCTGGTTCCCATTGAAGTGATAAAGTAGTACACAAACTAGAAAATGAATATTAATGTAATAATAAAATGAAGTTTCTAAAAACTGTTTTTATAGATGTAGAGCAATATTACCTGTCATTGACAAAAGTCCATGCCATTTGCACCATCTTTTGTAATTTATTTTTATCGCCTAAAAAATAATTAGAGTTTCAGGCATTGTCGATGAATTACTGAATTTTCCATATGTCCAATTGTGTATTGAAAAATTACCTTTAAGACATTTAGCATATTTCAATAAATAACTGTAAGGATGTTCGACTTGCAAATCAAATTTAATGGTTTGCAACAAAATCCTTTCTAACGTCATTACTTCTTCTTTTGGATCTTCTCCAAAAGTTGCAAATTTCTGATCGGTAAGCAGAGCTTTTGCAGTTTTAATGATATCTTTGCATTTTTTAGGTGTCTCTTCTACTTTACCGGCTAAAAATAAACAGCAACAAGCAGTGACCTATGCAGAATTATAAATTTTTAAGCATTTTGGAGCATGTTAAAGTTGTGATTTGATGGAGTATTCTTACATAACGAGGAAAAGTTTTAAAGGAGTGGAACATGTAAAATCGGTGAAAGTAAACAACACCAGTGGCCATGGTATTATAGCCAAGGTCCATTTTTGTACCAACATCTATGATGAATCGAGCACCTTCTTTTCTATATCTACACTCGGTTTCATAATCGATTCCATCTTGAATGGAAGGCGTATTACGGAGCTCTTTTTTTTCGTAGTACCAGCAAGGCATTTTATAATTTATCTGCAACTAATAATATTTATTTATATTGAATGGTTATAGTTGCATTTTCCATCGTTGGGTAGAAATATATTATTGTCCTTTTTGACAAGAGCAAAAGCTTATCACCATTTATTGCATGACAGAACAGAAGACAGGTACTATAGATTTGTATTTGTTTATGAGAACTGCGGCACACCGAGGAGACTGATACGGCGCGTTGTCAAGTTAACTTAACCTAAACTAAGAGTGACGAATACCTATATATATATAAGTATATAAGTTGACGGCATAAAAAAAGTTGATGCCCATTGCCCATTGCCCATTGCCAATTTGCCATTGAAAGCGTAAGCGACTGACAAAGCTGGACAAAGTGACAACGATCGAGCTAGTATACAATGCTGCCCTCTGGCTAAATGAGCCTTGAACGATCAGCCGGTAAATGGCCATTGGTCGGCGCCTCGGCCAACGTAATGGCAAAATAAAATCTAGAGATGGCGCAAGCGATCTGCTTTCGACTTTTGACGATTCGGGCTGCGCAATCAAGTTTCAACGCGATTTTTCCGATCGTTGCAACGTCCAGAGAGATGCCGACTCGATAAAAGAAAGCTGCAGTTGATGCGATATACTTAAGTAAGATGTTTAACACCGGGCCTCGCCTCTCGTTTCTATCACACGTTCCATGCAAAAGTAATACCGAGTTTGTCGCAATAATGAAATCGTGATTGCGAGAAATGAGATAGGTATATAGATTATAAGAGACATTTTGTGAGTTGCGATTGAATAAAAGCGTGCAGTGTTGAGTGTGCGACATTACTTACTCGCGCGCATAAGTAGGTAGCTCGAGTGTGTAAGTAAGTAGTGTTTACAAAGAATTGCAGGCGTGAGGATGATCCGCATCGTCGCGGGGGAAAGAAGACTCGTCGACGTAGGACGTCGTGCAGCTATAGTAGAGAGTAAAAGAGAGGTCAATAATAATTGTAGCCTGCAGCAAGCAAGAACGTCAGCGCAGCTCAGTCCTTTGTTGCAGCAGCGGCCGACGGTAAGTCCTACTTAAGTATAGGTATATCTTATAAGTAATAGGTGATTTATTGATGTTTGCGTGTAAAAATGAAGAAGCTGCGGGAAAAGGATAGTATGTCGCAGTGAGCAGTGCTTTCGTGGATCGATCGTTTGTTTATGCGGTTAAGCGCATGATAAGGAATGAATGAAAATAGCCTTTGTCTTGCGTATTGCTGAGTTTGAAGTTGTGGAAATACTTAGTTGGCGGGCATAGAAGCTGAGCCCCGCACCGCACAGAGCTTATATATATATATATAAGTAAGCAAGTTATGCGGGGTGTGGGATGAGCTTATCTGCGAATAACAGACGACAGTGCAGCATGATGAATTAGGCGTAAAAGAATTGCAGCGAGGTTTGCAGTGCATAGCTCATAAGAGTAATATAGATGCGCGCGTGCAGCGGCGTGTGCGAGCGTGGACCACCCAGACAGCAGCTAAAAAAAGGGAGCCAGCTCTCGACTGGGAATGGAAGTTGAGTAGACGGCTGCAAGATGAGGTGAGGAGGACTCTCGAGGGGGCTGAGCGAACCACTCCATCAGAGCGAGAGCTGCGAGCCGCGAGCCGCGAGCCGCGCGAGCAGTCAGATCCTATTCTATTATTTCACCTTTTCGACTCTGCTCGACTTTCTTCGACTTTACAGCGATGGAAAGACGAATGCGAGCCTTGAGCTCTCGAAGGCCGCGAGTCCTGCGTGTGCGGCGTTTATAAAATCGACGAGTCGCGAAAAACAAGTTTATGCCTGTTATATGGTCCCTCTCTCAGAGGTGTTAATCAAACTGCCAGCTACTGTGCAGCGCCCCTTCAATTAGTGTGCCTGTCTCGTCTATACAATTACACGTATAAGGCGCATATAGCTGCTTGTCTACGACAGACATGCAGAGGATTGAGGATTGGCGTTTTCGCGCAGGAGGACGACGACGAGCTGTCCATTCACTCGCGCAATAAGATATGCGCACAGTGGATCCCTTGTTTCCCCCGATGAAGCTTGAATGAAGGAGAAGAAGAAGAAGAAGAAGAAGCGTGAATGACTCTCTCGAATTTATTCCAAGTGACTTTCGGATTTTAGCTGTCCGCCGCGGCGCATTCCTTTCTCTCGCTCGCTCGCGTCGCCTATGCCGCGGCGCTGCTTTATTATAATCTTATTATAATGTATGCGCGCAGCGTATGGCCTGAGTTCTCGAGACAAAGCTGCAAAAACATTTTCTCGCATCTGCGCACGAAAATACTTATGAAACAAGATTTTTCGATTCATTAGCTTATAGGCATATAGCAGCGGGAAATATATATACATATTACATATATCAGCTGGTATATTATAGAGGGCTCGAGCTCGACCGCAGGAGCCACCAAACGAGTCTCTCGATTATTAGCAGCCGTACCACAAGGTGTGGACCGCAAGTGCGGCGGTTGCGGCCAAGGAAAACATGCATGTAATATGTAAAATGGAATGTCTCTCGTGGGAGCTGCGATAATAAAATAATAAGGGACGTTTGATGCTGCTCGCCTAACGCCTGCGCCAATCGATCGTCGAATAATGTTATCCTACTCGCGCGCGGAGGGGGGGGGGGGGATAGAAAAGAATTACGACAGCAGTGCCATCCAGAAGGGACATTTAGCGAACGTCAGTTGAACAAATGTTTGTCTTATCTCATCCTTAATCCAGCAGCAGCAGCAGCAGCAGCAGCAGCGGCGGCGGCGGCGACGGCGGCGGCAGCAAGGAGGAGAACTTTCGAATGCAGTTCGCAGGCAAATAAGTAGCAATGTTAAAAAATTGCACGTATGCGGGTGTCGAGGTATAATTTTTAATGCATCCCGAGAGAGTCTAGTGGTCGCGAGGTGCGCGCAAAAACGCGTGCACATAGAGAGGAGGAGGAGGATGAAACCGCGTCGACTTTGCCGGCGGTGTGTATGCTGTAGCAAATATTTGCCCGTCAACAGAGAAAGGGAGGTATGAGAGCCTCCATCTTTGCAGCAGCAGCAGCAGCAGCAGCAGCAGCAGCAGCTCGGTTGCTAAAAAAATGTTTCTACTGTTGTTGAGTTGCAAGCTTAGCAATTGGCAAGAATGATTGAGCGATGTAGTGCTTTGCTGGTGGCAGCTGCAATAAGACAATAAATATGTATAGAGTGCAGAGCAGCGCGCTGCACAGGTAGAGGCAGGTATATAGAGAGCTAGAGAGGTATATGTGTATTAGAATAGAAGAGTAGTAGTTCCGATCTCTCGACGTGCTCGGAGCCGCTGCTCTGTGTGCTTTTAATTTACCGGGCGGCAGGCAAATGTTTGCGCCACTCCCTCTCTCCTCTTTCCTCTTTAGCCTTCGCCCGGCTGCACTACGCTGCACGTAGTGCGCGCGGCGGCGACCAATCCCTCGGTCTATGTGTACGCGCGCAGTCCCGCTTTTCATCCCCCCGCCGCCGTCGCGATGAATATATTGACCGAGCGTCGTCCGTACAATCTAGGTAATGCTTGGCCAGTGAGAGGGAGAAAAAGTGTCCTGCCGAACGTAATGTACGGTGTCCGATTATAAAACGACGGGGAGAAAAAGAGAAGGACGCAAAGACAAAGAAAAGGCCTCCGCGCGGTGTAGTAATGGATGAGAGAGGAGAAAGATATATAGCGAGAATGAAATTGTCACATACGCGCTTCGCGGCTTTTAATAAATGGAATAAAAACCAGATCAAATATTTAAGGGGGAAATATTTGAGCGAGTGCAGCATTTCGGATGTAGGAACATTATGCTGTAAAGCTCGCGCGCTGCTGCTGCACGAATCGTGAGAAAAGGAGTGAGCGTGAGAAAGCTCGTGACTCGAGTACACACTCTGCATAATGTATAGAGAATCGATCGGGAATTTTTCGAGCTTACGCGTGTAGTATGCGTAAGGAGGGAGGAGTGGGAGGGAAGGAAGGAAGGAAGGAAGGAAGGACGAGGACAAGTGGTCACTATAATTACTGCTCAGCTCGTCACGAGCACGCGCGTCGCCTCTCGCTGTCCTCGCTGTCCACGCGACCGGAAACCAATCTGCCCCCCGCAACCGCGCGCTCTCCTCTCCACCTTCGCGTTTAACGAGCGAAAGCCCACACAATTTATAGCTAGAGCTACTCTTATATTCGGATCCTGCAGGGACTATCGAAAAATGCTTATCTCGTGCGCGCCTTCAAGCCGCCTAGCTCGTATTTTCATGCCAGAAATTGAAGAAACCTTTAAAATATTCATTCTTGCACAATATAGCTGGACTGCACACAGTGCACGTATAATATATATATAGGCTCGCGCGCGCATAAAGCATGAAGGGGTTGCTGGTGTTGGCATTGTCGACGCATCATCCTTGATAATTCGGCTAAACGCGCGCTGCAAGCCCACCCCTTGATTCTGTCTTTAGTCTCTCTCTCTCTCTCTCTCTCTCTCTCTCTCCCCGCCCCCACAAGTCACGCACCGCTTGGCAGCTCAACTCTTCCTGTGTACCGCAGTCTAATTGGCGGCGCGTCAAAAATTTATTGCGTTTAACCGATGTCATTTTTTTCTCCCCTTCCTGCTTTTACATACGTATTACGTATACTCTGCACCAACTCCCACAACCACATCACACACACACACTCTGTCTGACTTGATAGACAAATTATTAGACACCGCCGTTGTGCCCAATTATACAGCTGTCTCCTCTCTATACCATTATTCGCTTGCACTTTCATACTTTAACATACTTGTAGGCTCCCTGCATTATTCAATGAAGAACCAAAAACAAAGCATCAATTTTTAGATAGTGCCGCATTGACTATTTACGTTGATAAAAGTAGATAAATTTTGTGCAAGTACAAAAGTAAAAAGCAGCTGTCTCCATCGAGTTGTCAAGGTAGTCGCGAGTGTTATTGAAAAGCCAAGAGCAAGAAGATATGCTAGACAGCTTAAAATTTTGAGGGATTTCCTAAGTTAAGAATTAATTTCTAGAAAGTTCAAGTGTTTTGACTGATTGTAAAATTGAAGGTGCGGCCGCGAATGGAAGAAGAAAGAAAAAAAGAGAAAGAGGTAAAATTTAAGCGGCGGCGGCGGCGACAATCAATACAAAACTGTGAAAGCTTGATGGGAGAGAGAGAGAGAGCAGAAGGGACAAGTGCCTCTCTATTTTTGCATCCGTCAAAATCGACAAAGCTCCGATCGCACTGAACTGAAAGGCCGCATAGCGGGCGCGCTGACAAAGGGGAGCGCGGAAAATCACTCTCGTCGCAAATTTGCCTCGATCGGCAATATTTTTGTCCGCGAAAAAAAGCTGCTCCCTCCTGCAAATAGAGTGTTGATATGTGCAGCGAGTACTTTTTGCCGCGGCCTTATTAATCGAGCAATCGCGCAGGCGCGGCTCAAGAGTGCCTATATAATATTGAGTAGGTGCGCGGACTTGATTTTCGAAAAAAGTAGTTTTGATTGATTGAAGCAGCAGCAGCAGCAGCAGCAGCGAATGTAGAAATATTTGCGCTTTGTTTTTAACGTGTTTTACAGCGCGCAGAGAGCGAGGCTTGATTGGGTTTTTAGCCGTCGAATCGCTGCAGCATTCGCAGCCAAGAGCCAATGATTAGCGAGCTGCAGCGTGCAGTGCATACGCGTAAAGTACATAGAGAATTGTCGATAGCAGCAGCAGCAGCAGCAGCAGCAGCAGCCCCTGGCCCGCTGCAGACGCGCTTTTAATGACGTTCTCTGCACTGCGAAGCCGCTCGAATTTCGAAAACACACGCGGCTATGCAAATAGCTGCAGTCGATTTGGTCGGCGGCGCGTAAAAAAGCCAATAGAGGGAAGGTGAATGCGCAAAAGCGCAAACTCGTTCCAGAGTCATTAGTCATTTAGGCGCGCAGTGAACGCGCGGCGTTTAAACGTATATACTGCAGAGCATGTAGTGCAGTATAGAGACGCTAGTGGTGAATAGACGCGAGCTCTATATAGCTGCGCGGCAGCTCTCTTTCCACTCAGCTCTTTCTCGCACCGCGCGCACTGGCTCATAAAATATCGAAAGCTGGCGAGCTCGTTTGATGTGCTGCAGTAGTTGCGGCGATCGAAGCTCGTAATGCTCGCGCGATAATGCCGAGGGATGTATTTAGGCTTTACGTGCACGCCTGACGTGCATATAGTCGCATGTAATGACTGCGCGTATAGTGTATAGTGCTGTATGTGCGCGGCGGGCGGGGCAGCTCTAGTAACGAGTATTTGCTGGGCAGCTCTCGATGCATAGTTAATGATCTGTCAACGGAACGTTCTCATACGTAATATAGTCCGCAACTACTATATAGCCTGAGCAATTGGGCATGCTAACGCGCATCTCGCTTTTTACCGCGAGTCGCTTTATATTAATTAGATAATATACGTAGGCTGCGTGCAGGCTGGAAGCTATGCGCGCAGGCATAGCTGCTGCGGCCGATAAAGTGGCGCCCGCGCGCTTGCGCCGCCGCCGCTGCTCGCAGGGGCTGTAGACAATCTCCAAATATTTGCGAGCGCAAATATCTTAGCTAAACAGCAGCAGCAGCAGCAGCGTGTCGCGACACGCCGATCTCACTTCCTCTCTTCTGCTGCTGCTGCTGCTGCTGCTGCTGCTGCTGCTGCATAGAGGAATCCTCACTTATTATTAGTCGGGATCTTTTGACTGCGCACTGTTTGCCTGTTTATTTGCTTTTAATGCGTCGCCCGCAGTGCTTCTGTATTCCCCAATACAAGCATAACACGAGCCAACACGGCCTCTATAATAGAGAGCGAGAGAGGTGCTATAGGTGTGCATGAACGGCGGGGGCGCGTGTCCGGCTATTCAGGCTCGCAGCCAGAGCCGAATAAAAAGAAGCGAGAAGGAGAGAAAGAGCGGCAGCTGGCCCGAGCAAACGGACGCAGTGTACGTATACTAGACGCGTACAATAGTAGCTTATAGTAGCTGTAATGTACGGTGTCGAGATCGCCGCCGCGGCATTCAGCCAACCCTCAGAGTCATTTGTCACGATTACAGGCAGATTAGAGACATGGATTCGACGACGCCTTTTCCCGTCGCCGTCACGCCGTCCCTCGTGCTCTGCATCCTCGTTTCTTTCTCTCACCTGCAGAGCCTGCTGCCTGCGCTGCAGCATATAGCAGCGTGTAAGTGCAGATTCTATACGCGCGCGCGGCGCGCAAGTATTTCTCTACTGCACACAACTGCGCCAGCCAGCGCCACTGTCTAGTGTGTACGCTGTCAATATTATACGACAAACACACTTAAATAGGCTTAAAATACTAACATTGCATATAGAGTCGGATAGATTGGCGACTTGTACCTAATTGCGCGCGGAATCGCTTGGCTTCATTCATACTTATTACATATTGCTACGCATATAGGCTGCAATGGTTGTAAAAAAAAGAGAGTATTGCAGGGCCGATGACGACGAGCATTGACGCAACATCCGCGCAGCTAACGAGATCAGCCTAGTGCGGAGTTCCGCTTGTTTACGGATCGGCTTAAATCATGAAGGCTAAGCCGATCCGCAACAGATCCGAGAATGTAAGAATGCGCTGCAAGAATATAGGAGAATGCAAGATCCAATCGAATGGAAAGTGCAGGAGTTGAAATTTAATCTAGCTTGCAACTGCATTGCACTGCAACTGCAGCTCTATTATTATACTTATGCAGGGCATTATGCGGCGCAGTTAAAAGAATTGAAAAGTCCGCGGGCGCATGGAGGGATTGGGGGGCTGCAGGCGGCGGCGACACGGAGTCAATATAAGCTATAGCCCCCACTCTACGGGGAGTCCTTGCTCTTCTTACTCCGCGGATTAAGTATATGACAAGCTGGGCGCAACGACGACACGGCGCAAGGAGATTCCCCGCTGGCCGGCGCCGCAGGCAGTCCTGCCGCGACCAAACCACAATCTAAGCTCCGCACGTTCAGTGTTCACTGCGCTCAGTGTTCAGTGCTCAGTGCTCAGTGCTCAGTGTTAGGCAAGGAACTTTGCCAATCCTAGACGTATATAGTTATACAGATTACAGCTTATATGTATAACTTATATCGCCGCACTAAATTATCTTTCTCGAAGCAGTAGCGGTAGTATTAACTTTCAACTTGCAGCCTATATATCGATCCACCTTCCGGATGTGAATTCCAAAACTGTTGTGCCCAAAGCGGGGCAGCTCGTAGGCGTGTCGCATAGCAGCGTCGAGTGGGCGGTGTATGCTGCGAGATGACGATTGATCGTGAGAATGAGCAGCTTCACACGTCTTCATACGCGCACAAGTTTTTCGCAAAACCCAGTAAAAAAGCCAACCATATATCGTCGGCCGCTATACCCCCATGGCTTATACAGCGGCTGCATTGAAAGATTGAAAATTGAAAGCAAAGCGGCGTGGGGAGCTTATACGATCTGGGCGTGTTTGGGAAATTGCCGCCGTCGCGCAACATATGTTGAACTTGTCTCTCGATCGTAAAGCCCAACGACTTCCGCTCTCTCTCTCTCTCTCTCTCTCTCTCTCTCTCTTTACTTTTATTAGGCACGGAGAGCGCATTATTTATTTATAGGACGAATGAAATCTAGCCGCGCGCGCAGGTTAATGAAATGGTCGTTTAATGCATAATCGCACATGCGGGCATTAGATTAATTGAAGGTGGGGGATAAAAATGTTCCGGGACGCGCCTGGGAATCTTAAGCTGGGCTGCAGCAGTGCGCGGGACTGAGGAGAAGGAGAGAGCCGAGAGCCGAGAGCCGGCGAGCAACGAGCTATTGTTTTAACGTGTTTGAGTCAAATATTGACTCTAGAGCAGAGCGAGAGGGAGAGAAGCTCGCGCACGCTACTCCCGGTGCAGGGCGTAGCAGCGCGTAAGCCTATACTCTGCTGCTGAAAAAGCTGCGGAAAAGTGCAGTAACGCGCGCGAGAGTAGAGCTGTATATTGTTTTGTAAGCGATCAGGGCTATAGTCCGAATGCCGCATGTGAAATGTTTGAAAATCCATATTAGCCGGGTAATATATAATTTTCGCGGCAGTGCCTTGGGCGGAGGCGGCGGCGGCGGCGGCGGCGGCGGCGCAATAGAGAGCTGAGCTGCACGAGTATATATAGCGCGCATCGTTGCTAGAGCCGAGCTCTAAGTAGGTTTGCGCGTGTGAGTGTGGAAGAGAGGCGAGGCGAGGCGAGGCGAGGCGAGTCAGTGTGTTAGTTTGGCAAACATGTCTGCAACGTTGTCAGGCGGGCAGGAAATTACGTCCGCCTTTAGCTCGCAGCTCGCGTTATATTACAGGCCCGCAGCCACCCCCGGAGCAGCAGCAGAGTTTCCGGCTGCAGCAGCGTCCGCATGCGCCGCGCAGCAGGCAAGCAAGCCACTGCATATAGATCGGCTCTCGCAGCAGCGCGCAGTCAGCGCAGTTTGCTCGCGTTTCAGCGCCACCATCGAGCCGCCGCTGCGCGTTCACCCCCTTGCGCACTACTCCGATATTTCGCAGAGCTAGCCCCTCTCGCTGGCATAGGGCATATAGCGAACACACTGACTCACTAAGACAATAGACACTCATCCCAAATTTATTTTATTTCAATCGCGCGGCGCAGCTCAACTGTCCTCCTGCAACTTTGCAACTGCTGCGCTGCAGCTCCTTCTCGCAGCTTAAATCTTAAATGCAGGCTAGAGCTGCCAATGGCAATGCGCCTATAGAGCCTATGGTATATATACGTATATATTATATGTAGCTGCGCTGGAGCTCGCGCTCGAGTGACTGGTGCTGATTGATGTTGCGATGTTTGACTAGAGGGTCGTGTATAGCAGCCGCCGCCCTGTCTTTCTGCGCGCCCCCGGACCCAATAAGCAGCAGCCACGAGCTCCAGTGGTCCCTGATGCGCGCACTGCGCAGCTCTGAGGCCACTCGACGCCCCCGCGCGCTTCTTTATTGTTTATACTGCAAAAAATGCTTCCCAGCTCGAGCTCTAGCTCGGAATCAAGCGAATCTTTCCCGCAACTATTGCTCGCAAGAGCAAACAATTCATTTTGAACGGAAATTAATTAGAGTCGTTACAGCTGTAGAGGCGGCGGCGACTTGCACTGTATGCAAGATGTAAAAATAACTCTGCAGGCAGAGGCGATAATTAAAGATGTCTCGTCGCGTGGCTCTTTTTATGGTCGCGAGAGAGAGAGAGAGAGTCAAGTGGGTGTGTGCGGGTAGTTGCGGCGAGAGAGACAGAGAGAGAGAGAGGGGGGGGGGGGTACCAACCAACAGGGCTCTCGCAAATATTGGTGTTTGCCAAAGACTATCCTTGATCCGTGTCTCTTTCTCTCTCTCTCTCTCTCTCTCTCTCTCTCTCTCTCTTCCGCCCTCTCCCTCCCTCCTCCTCCGGGGGCAGCAGCTAGCACGCTATAGCAGCAGCGGCTTTGCTCTCCCGGCGGCTCTGCTGCAGTCTCTCTGCGCGCCTGCGAGAGTGAGTTATATAGTAGCGGCGGCGTCGTCCACGTGCGTCAATGAATATCACACACTGGCTGTTGGCCTCTTTTTGTCTGGCTGGCTTTTTTCTAGTCACCTGCTGCTCGATTGTCTTGCTGCGGAGCGAGCGCCGATGAAAAGCTGCAGCGGCATAATGCCGACGAGTCTCTCATTCTGTTGTTGGCGCGCAGCAGCGGCAGCAGCTCGAGTGCTTGCGAGACGAACAATGCGCGCAGGAGAGCGTTTATTGCGCGCCTGACGCCGACAACTCGAATGCTCGATGTTTCACGCTAGATCGACCAAGAATGAAACTGTCTCTCCTCGGCGCAGCCTTTAGCTCTTGAGCTCTTGAGCTCGTGAGCTTTTGGAAAAGGAGTCAAGTGCAGCCCCCCGCACATGCGCGCCCATTTTTCTTGAAAAAACAAAGAAAGGCGGCAAATCGCGCGCGTAACCTCAAACAAGTCAAAGAAGCTGTTGCGCAGGGAGGAGCCTCGAGGCGTCTCGAGGGATGGATCGCGAGCGCCGCGCATTTTCCATGCTCGAGATCGTGAAGAAGCTGAGCGAGCTGCACGGCATAGAGCCGAGCAGAGCTTTTCGTCGGCAGGTCGCGTTGGCGCTGCGCCGAGGCCTCGAGTACGGGATCCTGGTGAAGAGCAGAAACAAGTACAGGTGCGTCGACGGGGGAGTACATCAGGGAGGAATGATTAATCGAGAGAGAAATGGTCGAGCAGGTTCGACCCGGAGCAGTGGCTGCTCAACTCGATGCGAAGATCGAAGCATGCTCGGAGGCAGCAGCGACAGCAGCAGCAGCGGCAGCAGCAGCAGCAGCAGCAGCCGCCGCCGCCACCGCCGCAGTCCCACCGCGAGCGACGCGAGCCGGGGATAGGCGTGCCGAAGCCGACCGTGCCACCGCCACCGGACTTTACGCCGAAACGACGCGATCTCGTTAAAGAACCTTTCAAAGTCATCAGGCATCGCGGCGGCCAGTCTGGACGATCCTCGAGGAAGTAGCGATGAACTGCACAATAAACGGGCAAATCTCTATGCTGCTCTCTCGTTATATTTGTGTGTACACTGTACCGCGAGTACTCTCCCATCCACTGCCCCTCCCGAGGCAGCTCCTATTCTTTCATCTTTGTCGAGTGAGCGGAGAGCTGGATTTTCCCAGATGGAGGCTTTACAGTCGAGTACAATGCGGCTGTATTGGCCGTATCAATCGCTGCGCTGACCGCAAGCCGTAAGCAAGAAGATGCTCGATGCGTGAAATTGGCCGCGACGAATGGAGGAATCGCGGCTAATCCTCGGCATCCGGCACCTTACGTGCGGCCAGCGGCTGCCTGCAGCTTAAAATCGAAACATGCAATTGCAATCGATATAGCAGCAGCAGCAGCAGCAGCAGCAGCAGCTCGTTAGCGCGCGTATAAATATTTCATAGCGAAATTGGCCCGTAAAGAGTCGGCGGCGCTATTGTTGTCGCATTGTCGGCCCAACAATGGCTGAGCCGCCGAGGCATTGTCCGTAAATTGCATGTTGCACGCTGCCCGCTGTACGTAACAATGCCAGTTTTGTCGCCCCTCGCGTCACCGATACACCTACCCCCTGCAGCCTACCTGCCAAAATCACGAGCCGCATCCACCATATGTCTGCTAATTAGGCCTCCTACGCCTACACCGCATTCTTCATCGTAACGAGTTTATTACGATGCATCGCACACACGTCGCACATTCCAGATCCATAGTGATAGCTATATACACCAGACGGCCATCTGCAGCAGCTGAGATTTCGCCCGATTTCTGCGCTCTACACGTCGTTATAGTGTGTAGTTGTGTGCGTAGTTGTGTGTGTAGCGCGCGCGCAGGGGAACGGGGAGTCTCTCTCTCTCTCTCTCTCTCTCTCTCTCTCTCTCTGGATGGTCTGTTTGCCGAGAGGGACTCGCAGCTGATGCTGGAGGGCGACTGGCTCTGATTTCCGCCGGGAGTTGGCCTTATCCGGCCAGCCATGCGAAGCTGCCTTTAATCATTCGATTGCGCGCGCACGGGCATGAATTTCGCTTGATTTTGAAAAAGGAAAAACTACGTTGCGGAATAATGCTGGAGAATAATTAAGAGGATAGCTATGATCGCACTTGTAATGCAGCGTATTGGTTGCTCGTCCCCCGCAGCAGCAGCAGCAGCAGCAGCAGCAGCAGCAGTCGGAATTAATTCCTCGGTGCAGCGCAATAGCGCATTATCGCGTAGCCGAGTTTGAGGAGAGAGCTTTCGGAACGCCTAGGACAAATATATGTAGACAAACAGAGCTAGAGCAGGCGGCTAGTCCTAGTCGATGTAGATGTAGTCTGTGTAGCAGTGTAGACATTGCTCGAGGGAGGAGAGTTTTCGACAAAGAATCGTATTAAGTATACGCGCGCGGAGAGAGGGGCCGGTGGGGACCCGGGCGCGCGCTTACGCCTCCCAGGCATTCAATATAATCGCGCAATAAAATTCACTTATACCCTAGGCCGGCAGGCGATTTTCTCTCTCCCTCGCTGCTTTGTGCTTTCGAGTCTGTGCAGAGAGTATAGCCTCGCGGCTATAGTCCCTTCCACATACACCGCGGTATACCTATAGATCTCCTAGCTTTCTGGCACGTATATAAGTAAGCTAAAAACCAGAGTGAATTTCCTCGGCGCTCATTTGTCAAAAAGCCAATGTGTTTGGGTAAATACAAATGGAAGCGCAGAAATGGGAGTAGAAATGGAAAGAGAAATAGAAATAGAAATAGAAATAGAAATAGACAAGTAGGGGCTGGAGCAGATGATGAATCTGAGAATCTGAATAATGTCGAAAAAGAATAAGTGAGAAGCTACAGTTGCTGGAGAGCTGCGCGTATATATCGTCGCCGCGTCGGACGAGGACTTGTTTGCATAGGCGGGCGCGCGCGAGAGCTTGGGGTAACTTTCAAAGGTTAGAGGCATCGAAAGTGCAGAACGACTGGTAGGTACTGTGATGCTGAAAGAGACGCTTGTGTACACTCAGCTGTCGGGCTCGCTTTTTACGCGCGCAAGCCTATTCTTCCGATAAATGCTCTCCACTATATTTCCTCGCTATAGCTGCGGATGCGCTGATAGTTGCATGCACATTTTCCAACTACAACATAGACGGCTAGAGCTGATACAAGCTGGCTATATCCAGTTGCCGCCGCCGCCGCCGCCGCGTCAGATAAAATCTCGGAGAGTCGAAATTGAAATCCCGGCTGCTGGTTGGTCGATCGAGACTCCGCCTCTCCTGTTCTTCATTGCGCTTCTCGCTCGCCAGCCGCTCCAGAGCCAAAGAGAACTACTTATTATATATATATATATATATATATATATATAATATAGGGGGCGCCTGCTTTCCCAACAACTTTTTTCCAAATCTTTCGGGCAAACAATAAAATTGTCGAAAAAGGAATATTATAAGAGCCGAGTTGTACGAGTCTCGCGGCGGGGATCGATCGAGAGCCGGGATGATGAAGCCGTTGCGCATAAGCATTAAGCAGCGAGACCAATTGGACTTATCGTAAGCTGCAGAGCGGCGGCATGCGCTTAGAGAGCGAGCGAGCGAGAGAGAGAGAGAGAGAGGTGTCGAGGAGCAACCGCACTTGATTAAGAGCTTTTTATCCAAAGAGAAAATTGAAGCCTTTGAGAGAGATGGGCGCAGCGGAGCTTTGGCGTGCGTGTGGACTCAGTGCGCGAGCTACTCTGCTCGCGGAATCAGACGCTGCTGCTTGCACTGCTCTGTCTGTGTGCGTGCGTGTGTGTGTCTTTGGTATTGTGAATGTTGACTCGGAGTATATTTGTCTAGAAATGGAAGAGCGCGAGAGGTGGCCGCTCAAATATTGCGCCAACAAGCACAGCGCTTATTCATTGAGAGCTGGGCTCTAGCAAAACGATCCCTCAATTATATGTACTTTTTGCGCTGCACTGGGAGTAGCACTGCAAAAAATTAAACGACGCGTAATTTCATTTTACGAGAGGAGCTGCAGGCGCCCCCCAGGGCTACTTTGAGTACATTGCTGGAAAACCGTGGGGATCTAATTATCAGTTTGGAACTTTTCAAATTAATAAAACTTGCTCCCAAAGAGTCTCTCTACAGCTGCCGCCGCTGCTGCTGCTGCTGCTGCTGCTGCTTCTTCTTCTCCTCCTTCCTTCTCTCCCAAGCTCCAAGTAATGTATATATGCTGTAAGAGCAGCAGCGCGGCTTGCCAACTAAAACGAAAGCTCGCTCGCTCGGGATAAAGGGCGAGAGATGGAAAATTTCCAGCTCCAGCGAAACTTTGACAAGTTGCAAGCCACTGATGAATTCCGCATATGCCTGGCGTGAGAATGTTGCTGCAGGCTAAGCTTCGTTTTAGCTGCGGACAAAGCAGCAGCAGCAGCAGCAGAAGAAGAGCCATCCCACGCAATAATGATTGCGACGACCGCAGCCCCCCGACGAGAGCAGTCCCCTGGTGTATGTACAAAGCGTGTAGTGCAGCATATAGCGCGCGATTGCTCGGCGATATATCGACGGCGCTCTCGAGAGCCCTCGAGAGGAAACTGCGATGCGCACTGTCAACTCTGCACAGTATACGCACCTATATACACCAAGGACAGTCGACGCCGCAACTTGTACATTGTACAAGTACCTATCCTATACATACGTACATACATACATACATGCACACATCGCTCTATAACGTTTTATATACGTGTGACTGTCGATGGCACATGTATATTATAGTGGTTTTGCCATCATCAAACCAGTCTACTTCATCCCTCGTGTCCATTCTCCACGACATATAGCGCATAGCTCGAAAGCTCGAATAACCTATATAAATTTGTTTGGCCGTCGCTTGCGCGAGTTGCGTCATTTGATTGAAAAAGGCGCATGCGCTACTGATAAGAATATAGGTACGCTCTGCGTGTACGCCTGTGTGTACATAAGCTGCCAAACAACTGCTTGCGGCGCCCGTTCATATACCAGAATTAATTCTGATAAACTTTTTGCCTTGCTTTTTTCAAAGCGACAGATCTTTCGCGCGGCGCGATTTTCCCAGCAGTGCAGTTTTTTCTTCTTATAAGCCTTATATATATATAACAGCAAGTCTTGCATGCGCGCGCGAATAACAATCGGCGGCAAATATGTACCGACGTAACAATATTAATGAAACATTAAAAAGGCGTTGATATAGACTGGTGCGCGCGATGCAAGCAAAGAAACGTGGAGAGCTTAGTTTGCAAAGAACTTAGAGGCGAATAAATATGAATAAGCGACTGGAAATATTTGATGTAAAAGCGAGCATTTGTCAATATTATTATCGTATGTTGCTGCGCGGGTGCGGTGTACAGTGTATATAGAATATATACACAGCTAATACATGTGCAGTAATATGCGTGTATTGTGCAGTATATCTATAGCTGCTCTGCTGCAGTAAATCCGAAAGAAGAATGGTAAGTGTGCGGTAAACATGCGCAGGAATTATGTGTTTTATCGGATGCTCAGCTGTTGCTGTAATAATTGTGTATAATGCAGTATTGGGTGGAAATGTGTATAAGTGAAATGGTAGGAAAAGCAGCCAGCGAGTATAAGGGAGTAGGCGCATGGATATTATGCAGTAGGCATCAGTGTGCACTGTGCACATGAGCAAGCAGAGCTACTAAGTATATACTGCATATGTATATAAGAAGTGGCGACTGGCGATGGTGCGCGCGAGCGAGAGTGACAAACCGAGCAATATGTAGAGCGTTTAGCCGGCTATTATTCGCGTAACCCCCTTGTTCATCGTATATTTAATGCCTCGGGGCGTGCTAAGCTCGCCTGTCGCTCAGGCTCAGAGCAGCGCAGCCCCTCTGATTTGGCCGAGCCCAGCCGAGAGAGAGAGAGACGATGACGCGAGACCTGCGCCTGCACACAGATGTGCGCGTACGTGTGTGCTCAACAGTGTAAGTGTGTACCGATCCCACATCCCAAGCCCAACTAGCTCGGGTCGGGCGACGGCCGACGTGTGTGTTTGAACAACGACTATCGGGGTCAGAGCCGAGCTAGACACGACCACGTGTGGAATTAGCCCGGCTCGCGAGCCGACTTTAAACTTTGCCGCCGCCTTCAACTTTATGCCAAAGTAACTGCACTCGATTTCACGCGCAGCGAGTTCATCGGCATCGCACGCGGATACATAAAGGCCAGCGAGTTGTAAGTCCGCGGGCCGTACGAGCTAACACGTTTTCAGAAAGACGCTCGTCCTCGCTTGTTAGCACGTAATTAAGCATCACCAGTTGGACCAGTCTCTCGCGAGCGCGCGTTAAAAGCAGCGACGCATTTGCTCTCTTGAACGCGGCGGCGGCGGCGGCGGCGCGCAGGGCCTGCATTGATAACTTTTTCCGAGAAGCCCGAGCTTCGGAGAATCCTGCGATGACGAAATATTAATGCTTGCCGGAGGATTTTTTCTCTCTTACCTTTGACTCTTTTGTTGGCTGTTTGCCAAAGTTGCTCAAGACTCGCGTCGAATTTCTTTTCTCTTTGGCCGGCGCTCGCTCGAGAGTCGAGACTGCGTCGAGAGGGTCTGGAGCTCGGGCTGCGCTGCACTCGGCACACACACGCGCACACGGAGCTCTACAATGTATGCAGACAGAGCGGATCGGACGCGCGGCGAGTGACGGGCCGATGATTTGATTTTAGCAAACGGCCGCAAAACGCTTTGTATTAGTCCTACACATATAGACACGTTCATTCAGCTCGCTGCGAGCTCTCTCCTCCGCGCGCGACACAAGTTTGACGACAAAATATTTGTCGTTCAAACAGTCCGGATCAGCTCAAAGTCCCTGCTGCTCGCGCTCACGTCGTTATATATATAGGTATCCGCGGCGGTATATATTGTATTTAGACGAGAAGGCCGTCCGCGAGTTTCCTCGCGCGCGCGCTGCTCGAATGCTCGAATGCTCGATTTCAGATTGTAGGCCGTGCAGTCCAGTGCATAAACGTAAAATTCAATAGCGAGTTATTGCGCAATAAGCCGCGCACGTGTCGTGGCTCAGCAAATAACGAGGCTAGCTGTTAAAAAGACTAAGCGAGATTATTAGTAATTACGAGCAGTTAGCGCCAGCAGCAGATTCGCCTCGTAATAATTCCCAGGGCAAATACGCGCTGCAGTGATCTGGAATTTTTGCCGTTCGAGCTCTCGACGTCGCTTAGCGACTGTCCGTCAATTCCGCACTCAAACTCAATTATATCTGCTGATCGATCACATGCGCGCGTATATAGCTGCAACATCTAATTAGCTCGCGTCTTTTGCATGGAAACGAGCCAACTTATTAATCGGCTAAACTAATCGTTGGAATACATTATACATGCGTGCGTAGCTGCCGAGTTTTCACAGCTATTACATGCGCGCGAGCCAAGTTATAGGGTACAAAATTACACACGTAGAGAGCTGACGGCGTGGCTGGTTGCGCGCGCGCGAGGAAGGTCGAGTGACGTGCAGTCCCTCTCTCTCTCTCTCTCTCTCTCTCTCTCTCTCTCTCTCTCTATCTCCTTTTCCCTCCCTCGCAGTCCCGGCTGCGCAAATATTGATCGACAGTGTCGTCGTCGTCGTCGTCGCCGCCGCCGCCGTCGACGTCGCGTTTGAAAAATTCCACCAAAGGCGTAGCGTAGTGTAGTCGTCGCGCAAACCTTCTGCGCATCCGCTGCTGCTGCTGCTGCTGCTGCTGCTGCTTCTTCGACCTTCCGCCATTCCTCAAACAGCGCCGTACCCACTTGCTTCTGCCGATATATTATTTTTATTATTGTTATTATAAAACATTGAGCGCGCAATAATCTCGCCCCGAATAATGTATACAGTTCGGTTTACATTTATCATTGACGCGTTTATGCATCGTGTGTACAGCACTGCGCTTTCTCTCTCGCTCGCTCCACAGCAGATAATTCCGCAATTTATACGGCAAATATTATATGTATATATTTGTTAAGTAGCAGACACGCGCGCTCTTTAGCAAAGTTTTCATTATGCGCAGTATTCGCCGATCACATTCTTTATAACTCGAATCAATGCAACATTATATTTTTATAAAATGCTTCCTTTAACTTCCATCGCATACAGTGCACAACTGCACACGATAGAACCAGACTTTTTTATTACTATACTAATGTAAGCGCGCAGTTTCACTGCACATTAGAAACTTAATTATTGCAAGATTGCAGCGGAAACATTTTATATTTATATTTATATTTTGCAGAAAAGTTATTATTTTCGAGAACTGCAGTATTATGTACTACTTTTATCTTATCTCCGTACGTGTTTAACAAATTATTTCTGGTTTTTGTAAATACAGCGACGCTTATACTATTATTTTAACGCGATATTTATACGATTTAAGCTACAACGGCACTTGATTGGTATAAAGTTTTCTTTAGACTAATTGATTAATTTTTTTACGATTGAATAACGATCATGTCATATATAGTAGGGGGGAATTCACTCTTATAATTAGATATGCGATTGTGGATCATAGAACAATAGTGTTACCTTGCTGTACTTGAAATTTTCTTGTTTTAGCTAAAGTCTGAGTGTGTTTATTCGAACTAGTTGGACTCGAGCTGTTACAATCCATAGTTTGATTTTGTAATTCTTGAAGGTGGAGCGTATGAGCTGCGAGAGCAGGGGGCAGAATTGGTATAGTGAAAAATTTGTAAGGTATAACGTGTATGCGATGAGCGTGAAGTTTTTAATCTCGTAATTTGAGAATTGTCTACGTGTTAGGAGAACAGCTGCTGGTTGTCTCAGTGCGGGTATATTAAACTGGGATTTTCGCAGCGCGTTCAAGATTGTAATTGCGAGCTTTTCAAATAACGATATAATATATTAAAAGTGGCGCGCAGTTTGTAAAGGAGTTTGTTGTGCGTAGTAAGTCGAGGGAATTAGTGTAGAATTGATTTTGTTCTTTTATGTGGAAATGAGCTGTGGCGCGGTGTTTTATCGTCGCTCGCGTCGGCTGCACAGATGAGCCGCGCCAAGTTATTTCGAAAGAAACTATAGCTAGCTGCGGTGATAAAGGAATCGTAGCAGATGCGGAATGTATGCGTGATTGTATACGCGCATATATTATAATACTTAGGCGTCGTCGTCGGCGGCGGCGGCGGCGGCGGCGGCAGTATTTGCACGGATGTCATGATTTATCGCGCGCGAGCGAGTCAATGATGAAACTGAGTCGCGCGCATGTGATGTATAAGGTATATACGCGCGCGATAAAGCGCTCCATATATATAAGTGTACTTACAGCCGCGCGTATTTACAGCTGTATAATTATAGATGTGGCTGGAATGATTTTGGCTGTTTTGAATACGCGCGAGTGATAGGAAGTAACGGCGGAGCGGCAAGTTATATTATATATTATAGCGGTATAGGAGGTTATTGCGCGGGGAAAAGTGTGGAGTAATAGAATCGCGTGCAATGATAAGCGAGAATGTTGTAAGTGGCGGCGAAAGGATTGACGGCGGCGGACAAGCCTTGATATCGATGTCAGTGCAGTTCGCATGTTCCATCAACTGTATATGGACATATTGAACGGCGGGGCTGAATGTGGGGTTGGCGGCGGCGGCGGCGGCGGCGAGTAGGGGTTATAGGCCAGCTGTGAGAAGAGTCGCTTACGCCGGGCTCCCCCTCGTCGTAAGAGCGCTTACCACCTGTTCCCGCGCGCAAGCGAGCGCGCCTACCCGCTCAATTATCCAATCTATAATATAAGCTGACCACGCTCGCGATAAGATTTATTCAATAAACTCTTTTTTCCTCGTCGAAAATTCGAGCATCGTCGGAATTAGTGCAGCGGACGGGGGCGGCGGGCATAATGCATAATGCGATTATCGCGCGGTGAGCGATAAATCAGGTGCGCGGGAGACAATTAGCCCGCGCCGATGCAGTTTAGTGCAGTTGTCGCGCGCACCGGTAGCCATAAGCGAATCGTAAATCGGAATTAGCCCCGCGCGCGATCAATAGTCGCCGCCGCCACTCGCGAGCTGCCGCGACAAAGTCCATATTTTTCCAGCGGCAAATCGATCGGGCAAATATTTGTCGCCGCGAGCGCTGCAGTGAACAGTAGTCTCATTAAACTTTTGGCCCCGCGGACTCGCGCCGCAGAGTTTTACATTGTAAACGCTTGTTTGATCGGCGCCGAGAGCTAATGTAATTTTAAAGGGTTTTTCGCTTAATTGCAGTCGGCGCTGCTCTTCATTTTTACTTGTTGAGTGCAGCGCGCCAGCAGCTATAGCGTGGGAAGAGCGATCGCTGCGCGGAGCATGCACGTGGGATCGTTTTGCTTTCGCCGCGGCGAGTAGTCCTCTGCGCAGGCATCGCCTCGGGGGATTCTCGCGAGTAGAGAAGGTGGCCTGCGTCTCTCGCTTCCGATTCGATGGAATTGCAGTTATACTTTGATTTGGTCACGTGCTGCTGCAGGCGGGTTAATATCGGCGGGCGGGCGGGCGGGCGCAACAAAGGCGCCACTGATGTTTTACAAACAGCTCCGCGCGGCACGTGCAGCGCAAGCGCCTGTCAAAACATTCCTTGTTGCGAGAGCGATTTCGCTTTTCTCAGCTACCCGCATGCTTGCAGCCGACCCGAGCCCCTCGAGTCCGCGCTGCAGACGAGCGAAGCGCGGAAAGCCAATTGTTGGCCGATTATTTGCTGGCGTCGAGGCTATCTTATCGCGCGCGATTGATAGCACTTGTAGCATCTGTATATGTATTCTGTATGCTGTAGCTGCGGCGGTTGAACGACACGACAGCTCCGAGCTCCGAGATTTTATCGCGCGCAGTGGCAGCAAGGGGCTCGAGCTTGCATACAAGCTTGCTATAGGCAAAGTTATAGTTGCGAAAGTTAATTGCAATAAGCGCGTGCAAGTGTGCAGGAGCTCGCGTGAGCTGGATTTGCGAGCATATGCCCCGCCGCTGCTGCATTATTGAGACGATGCGGAGCATCTGGCGATTCGCAATGCTGCAGCGGGCATGATTCGTCGCGAGTGCGAGCCCGCGCGCGAGGGATCGAAGGTCAAGACGCGGAAGGCGGACGGCCGCGGGCTGCGTGCTCCATCGGACACGCTCCTCATCTCTCTCCGCTGCAGAGCCGCAGCTCCGAAGCGCTCGTAAAAAATTCATTACCCAGCCAAGGGCGAATCGATCCGCAGTCCGTGTAATTGCCTTGTCGAAAGCAGCAGCGATCCGGATAATTTGGAAAAAGCTCGCGCTGAAGCAAATCGACGATTTGTCCCGCAATAAGAGAAAAGCCATAATCCAAGCAGGCTATTGCACGGCCATTACTCAGCTACTATACTTGATACTTTATACGTATACAAAGCGCGCGAGCCATATAGCCGCACAATAAAATGATTGCGAGCCCGCGCCGATTAGTCCCTCCGATATCCGGAATAAACGAGTCCAACTTGCTAATTAATCGGCCAGTGCTCGATTCGACTAACGAAGCGAGTTGTCGAATTAGCTCCCTCAAGAAATCCGACTTTTACTTGTCTTACTTGGCGCTCGCCGCCGCGCCGTCGGCAGCCCGACTTTTTTACCACTCGGAATAATTGAGGGGGCTAATGGATAGCAGCAGCCAGGACGTGCGCGGCCTGTTTGCACACTCTTAAAACATGCCCGTCAACTCGGCCAACCTGCTGCAGAGCCCGAGATTTTGCTGCTGCTTTTTCGCTTTTTCGTGCCATCTTCCGCGGCCAAGCAGTCGGGGAGTAGCTCGCGCAGGAGGCAAAAGGGAGAGAAGAGCTGCGCAGAGGCTGCCGCTTATTGCGCGAGTGCAGGAAGAAAAAAGAAAAAAGAAAAAAGGAAAAAGAAAAAAGAAAAAAGAAAAAAGAGCTGAAAAGGTAAAAGTGAGGACGTGGTCTTAATATATTATGCATAAGATTAAACATGCAGAGGATGTCGGGCAATTTTCAGCGCGCGCCCCGAGTTTGCTTTTAAATTATCAAGTTCTTCGATAATTTCAGCAGTGCTCTCGTATTTTTACTTGGAATACCGTAGCCTGCTGCTGCTTACATAAAATACATTGGAAAAGCTCGTAGCTCGTCGTATATCGTTATCGTTTATTTTATACGAGCTAGAAAGAGAGAGAGAGAGAGAGAGAGCAGACTGTACCGCCGCAGTGAATATAGCGACTTATATAAGAATAATCGGAGCAGAAATTACGTAAGTCTTGTCTTTCTCTTTGTATTCGGAATATACAAAGTAGCGTGTCAGTTTGTAGTTGTTTGCCTTTTGGGGAAGCGCGGCCTGCGTGCGTGCATTCAGTGACAAAGAGCGAGAGAGAGAGAGAGAGAGAGAGAGAGAGAGCGAGTGGGGGAGAAGCGAGTGTAGCGAGTGCGGAGCGAGCGCGTGAGAGAGCCATAAAACTGCTTTTTCATCATCCTCGCCTCGCTCGACGCTTACCGCAGCGGCTATCTTATCTCTCTTTCTCGCGCTGCCGCCGCCGCCGCCGCCGCCGCTTATCGGTAAAACGTATTTATGAGCCGAGGATAATAACTGCGCAGTGTGCAGGAAAGGTAAAAGTTGATATTATTTCGCAGGATGGGCTGGAGATATTGGATGCGAGGGAAAGGAAATGGCAGCTGGAAGAATTTTTGGAAAAAAGACGAGCGCTTATCGCGCGACGAGGCTCGTGTGCGCGCGCGCGCGTCCGAGACGGGCGCGTTACGCTTATTGACACAGCAGCAGCGGCAGCGGCAGCAGCAGCAGCAGCAGCAGCAGCAGCAGCGTCAAACGGCGTTCGCGCGCAAATGTCATATTCGAGCATTTATATTCCGAGTATTTCCAAGTATTCGAGTCACGTAAGAGGCTGTTCGGCGAAGGAAGCCCGGCGCTCTATTTAGACAAGTGCCGCTACTGCAGCACTTGGGCGTTAGCAATTCAGCATTAGAATCTTATGGATTTTTCATGCAATGGAGAATGGAGATATAAGTGTAGTTAATATATAGGGGGTAGGTCGGAATAAGCTGCAGTTATGGCTCGCTTTGCGAGCGTATATAAGCTTGGCTCGTTCAGCTCGCGGCTGCTGCCGGCCAAAATATTTAACCTGCGATTAAGCATTTCCCGTATACAGAGTGATTCAAGAATCAAACAGCGGAAAGTCAACCGTGAGGTATACTCGGTACATATTGCAGGCAATGTACGCCGCCTCGTGTACAATGTACATACGTATACTAGAGAGCGGCGCTGAGAGAGGGAGCTCGGCGCTGCGGCCGCGTCTGCGCACGACATTGGCCTCGCCTCGCTTTAGACTGCACAGAGTCTATAAAAACTCGCATCTTACTCTCTACTCGGAAAAATGTCGTGTTTGCTCGACAGCTATATAATCTACGACTGATTTGCATATAGTTATGATGGCAATGCGTGCGCAGTCGCAAATATTGAAGGAGCGCGCAATGGCCAATAAATGGCGACGATAAACGCGATGATCCCCCCAGCTCCGATCTACTATATCGGCTAATAATAGTCGCGTAACGTCGCGAGCGAAACGTCCGATAAAAGGCCTTCGACCCCCGATCGCTCCTACATCTATCTCTCGCGTGCAGTCTGCGGCGCAGCTCTTATATATTATATATACACAATATATATACCAGCTATCGACTATTGTCCTCGACTGCTCATGCAGTCTGCAGTACTGAGAAGAAAGTGCGTTAAGCGCAACGAGGAGGCGTTTGAGGAATTTTAAGGCTGCAATTTCGAGTCGACTTTGAAAATCTTATCTGCAGCAGTCGCCGCGCTCGACGCTCGTGTCTCGCATGTCTCATCTCATCTGTCTCCCCAAACAGTCGAAATCTTCAAGTCGCTTCTCCAGCCTATTATCTCGTATATCTACAATCTACATTCTACACTGTACAACTGCACAAATAGATATATAGACGTGCGTATAGAGGCTATAGATTGTATACAACAGTATAGATATAGAAGCAATATATTTCTATATAACAATACTTTCCTGCCGCCGAGTATACGCGCGCGCCGCGCATGTATATAGAAAAAGGGAAAAAGGAGCCGCTCGAGTTGTCTTACCTGGAAAAAGGTGGAGGCGGCGGCTCAAAGAAACGCGCCTGCTTTACGAGCTCTTCATCGTGTCTCATATATTTGACTGTGCTCCTATACAATATAACGCGCCTCTCGAGTCGCGGCGGTCTCTTATTAATATATAGCAGTATAGGCTGCAACGCGCAGAGCCGCCAGTGTGTGTCATCTCATTAGCGAGTTTTTCTTATTTTTTCTTCAACTGCCAATCGCCTCGATTCCCGCTGTGTGGTCCAAGCGGCGGCACACAACATGCATATGATATTTTGGATTTTCCGGGCATAGCGAGCAGAGGGAGAGAGAGAGAGAGAGAGAGAGAGAATCGGGAAATTCAGCGCCGAGGGATGATCTCCGCAGCTGGGTAAGGGGGACGTCGGCTTAGTGTACTGCACAACTGCTGCAGCATTCTGCGCACATTGGACATTACGGGGGGTTGTACCTTATAATACCTTCTCTCTACGGCTTGGCTTAAGATCGCAGAGCGTTTAGCGCCGCTCGACACCCCCGACAAACGATAAACGATAAACGACAAACGACAAACGACAAACGACAAACCATTGCTCCAATTTATTCATTCCCTGCGCGCATATCGATGGCATTTATAGTGGCTCGCTTTTGTTTGCTTGGCTTATTTTACCGCGCGCTGCAGATACAATGGCTCGCTTCCGCATAATAGATTGAGAATTGGCAATGTCCATGCGGTTTTATCGCTGCTCTGCAGGCCAGTGTAAGGAGAGAGTATATATAGACGAGATGAGTGCGAGCGCGTCGCAGACTCGACGGATGATGGATGATATGCCGCGGAGGATGCGGAGGATGGATGATTAATGCGCGCGAGAGCTGTAAAATTTAGTAGAAACGAAGCGTGGCGCGGCAGGGCGCACGCATGTAGCAGTAAGTAGTATAGAGCGAGCGCTGGTCAGCTGCCGTGAATAATGCGCGCGCGCGCGCGTCTTGGCGGCGGCCATGTTTGAGGGATATCGCCGCTGCTGCCGCTGTCCTGCATCCCTTTCCTCTTGCGGCGCGCAGCTCTTAGCTGTTGGCTCTTTGCGAGCTTTGGCAAAGCAGCATGGCCGAGTAGGAGAGTTGCAGAGCAGCACTGGCGTCCGGCCCTCTCTCTCTCTCTCTCTCTCTCGCCGCTCGCGCGCGCTGCTGCAGTCAATATCTCTCGCGGCGGCGTGGCAAGCGCCGTTAGCCAACCAGGAGGCGAGTTGATAGCCAGCCGTAGCGATGGCAACGAGCGCGAGCGCTTCCCTCTTATACGTGCAGTATATAGGTATATGTATACGCGCATACACTGCCTACCTACTCCCCTCTCGCCGCGACTTGTTCCTTCTCTCGACTCTCGACTGCAGCTCTTCCTTCGCTTCCCGCTCTTTTTTTGCGCCCAGAGCGATCGCCGCCGAATTTCCTCAATGAATAGCCTCTCAAATATTTAGGCCCGCCGGGCGTATAACACTTATCGGATTACATTCTAATTATCTGTCGAAATTTCAATTTCTCACCTGAGCTGTAAGCAAAGACGGAAGAACCTGCAGCAATTTTCTCTCCACTGCACTGCTGCACTGCACCGCGCGCACAATCAAACATTGTTCATGATTTCGGCAAATATTGGCAAAATACACAGCTTTGTGTAGTGCCTCTCTTATTCTATAGTGCGCGCGTTACTACTCTCTTCTGCAGCGAGCGCCGCAGTTATCTACACCTATATATATATAATATATAACTGCTCTGCTATGCCGCACTATATTAAACATTTGAACGGAGCTGCAGGAGCTTTGTCGAGCAATCTATACGTCAATCCTCCTTTCCATTCCGCTGCTGCTGCCGCTGCTGCGCTTGTTTGCTTTTTTCTGTTTGCGCCCTGAGCCTTTGCTCAGCCTAGCTCTTTGCTCCTCCTCGCTCCCGCACCAGCTTACACAAAACTTGTTTTTCTTCCCGAGAGCTGCTGCTGCTGCTGCTGCTTCATTATTTTACACTTTCCCTCTGTACAACGTCATTAACGCCGATGCTTATCTATTTCAATCTATATCGATGTCAAATCGAGACCATTCATCTATGTTTGCCATTTCTATTAACCACACTATCCTTATCGCCCACTTGCAGATTAAAACTCATCCAAGACTAATTTCTAATCTCAATTTTAGCTCTTCTCGTTCTCCGCACTCCAATAGTAGCATTGACAAGAATTCACTTTTCTATCAAAACTGCACTATTATATCATTATATGCTGACTGCGCTGCGATTCAACCCGCAAATTCACATAATTATGTACAACTCATTTTTTGTAATTGCTATACTAAAAGTGTCGAGAATATGTCTTTCAAGTAAATGCAAGTCAATCTCGTTCAAAGCCTAGATTTTTCAGACCTCAACTCTACCAGCAACAATGGCTCTAGGGCGAGCTCGTTCTTTTTCCAAAATCTTTTTCATCTCGAGGCGACTAAAGTTTACGGTAACATATAGTTACATGTCTACTTTATATTAAACAGCCGGCCGATGAGTGCGCGAAACAGCCTTTACATAGCTTATTATATATAGATACTAAATATATATTGAGAGAATTTTAATAAAGTAAAGAACCCTCGGTGTGCGCGTGTGCGTATATGTCGAATTAAATAAAAAATGATCCACGTTTCTTAATTGGTCTAGAATTTGAAAAAAGTGTTTTAAGCTAGAGCTTTCGGACCTATAGAACTTTCTTCTGTAAGCCAAAAAATGATAAGAAATGCCGAGGAACATGGAAGTTACTGGAAACCATATTTTTGAGCCATCTCAAGTTTTTTTTACAAAAAATTATAATACGCATCAAAGTACTGGAATAATAATATGCAACAACTACAAATGTAATTCCCGAGGCACCAATAATATAATAGCGACGAGCTTTAATTTAAAAATAATAAGTTCGGTGTTTTGATTAAAAGTTATGCCCCGCGCGTAGTTTAAAATAAAAATAATAAAAATCCGCGAATAGCCGATTTTTTCTTTTTCCTCCATATGCCTCCCCGTGTTCAAATTTCATATTCCATAGATTGGCCATGTTTCTCACAGCATCTTTTATGGAGCTTAAAACAGTTTTTTCGAATTCTAGACCAAAGAGAAGTGCATTTTTTAAAAATTTGCGACATATTTGTAAAAATGAAAGAAGAATTTCAAAAACTATAATACGACGAGCTGTTTTCGTTATCCGACGGCAACCGAATGGAACTTGATGCGAATAAAGCAACAGGCAATCTCGTTTTTTCACGAATATAAACAAAGCTCTCGCATTACTCAAAACGAAAATGTTTGTGTATGCAGCAGCAGCAGCAGCAAGAATTGCACGCAATTGTATTTACAATTCTTGTTATTTACGAGTAGTCTTTGTGAATGCCTATACTGACATACTGACTGCGGCGCATGATGACTGTTTGACAGTTGTACGCTACTATTCTTCAAAATGCGAAATATTTGCGTATTTATTATAGTATTTATTGTAGCACACTATGCAATATAAATAGCTCGCGTTGCGAATGAACCGGCTGCATGAGCTCCCTCACCATTTTGCTTCATTAATTTTTTGACCGCGGATCAAGTGCATAGTATTGCAAGTATTTTAAGAATGCACTCATACTTGCGCATGCGTGCGCAGCAGCCAGTTTTTTAATTGCTTTTCCATTGGGTTTGGCGCATATTCGCGTAAGTATGCGCGCGCGCGATGTGCAGCAGGAGCTCTCGAGCCGATATAGTTTTCCATATGTGCGTATACGTCTCGTCGAGACTGTTGAGCTGTTGAGCTGTTGAGCTGTTGAGCTGTTGAGCGTTGAGTGCGGAGAGGAAAAAAGATACATGCAGTACTCGCTATATATATGTGTTTGGAAAATATTTGGATACGCGATAAAGTATGCGTAAGGCAATGTATTATTGGGCCGCGGGCTGCACGATCGCTTTATTAATTAGCCGCGTTTTTCGGCGCGTGTGTACAAAGCAAAGATCTTTCAACGATTTTTTAATTAATACAACTGATGCGCGTTATGTACTTTTAACAAATACACACGAATAAAAAGTAATAAACGGCTGGCTTATCGGCGGTCCGCGGCGGCGACGGCGGCGGCGAATCGATTTGAGAAATAACCGTGCAGGCGGCGCGCGACGGCACTTGAATGCCGCTTTCTTCCTGCGGCGTATAATAGAGAGCACGATATTGTTTTATTTGACAAGTAAATATATAGGTAAATATGCCTCTGTAGTGTGTATAGTTGTATACATATTTACATTATTTACGTAGATTCGTCAACACGCGCGCGCGCGCGCGAGCACTGCAGAATGAAGCTGCGGGAAATTGTGCGTGAAAAAAGTTGAAGGAGACACTGAAAGGGGCGCGAGCTCTATACGACTCAATGAAATCTTGAAAATTAAACAATAACGTAATTGCGATATATAATTAAGCGAGCTAGGTGGTATATACTATATGCGGTGCACTGCATAGCATATATATAAGATAAATGCAGCGTAGAATATACCGCACAATAATACGCTTGTACGCGCAGCGAGAGTTTGCGGGGCCTGGAGTTTGAGTATAGAATTGAGATAGTGTGCAGATGCATGCAATAAATGAAAAATGTGAATCACGTAAGCGCGCGGGCATATCTGTTATATTTGCCAGTCTCTTAGCGCGAGCGCGAAAAATGAAAATGACCGCAAAGCTTAGCCATTAGCGTTTGCAACTTGGCTTGGCGGACAAAGGAATGTTAATGCGTGCGCCGCGGCCTGCAAGCGGCGGAACATGTACTTATAATGTGGATAATGTATACTCTCGACATAACTATATGTATTATGTATATTGTATATTGTAAATGCGCGCAATAGCTGCTGCGGGAGGAAATTAAATAATGAGGCAGGTTATAGATCATATATAAGTGAGGAAAGTCATTTGCTATTTTTTTTCCGTAGAAATACGTTGGTTTATTGAAACATGTACATATGCGAGAGCGAGAGTGGCAGCCTCTCACTCGATTATTCTTTTTTCTTTTTTTCTCCTCCATGAACTGCGATTCGGGATTTTTCGCTCGGACGCGGCGCTGTTTGTCAATATTTCAAGAGATCAGAGTATACATCGGAGATGCCGGACTCGAGTCCATTGCTAATGCGCTGCGCACGAGTACATTTTGTTGCTATCGCCCTTATATATCGCGCCCTTACCTCTCATTATATCCGCGCTCTGCACATTTTCTTTCTTTCAGCTTTTTTTACATAATACGCTCGTCGAGTCAAACGGACATATACAGCATATATACCTGCAGTATATTTCAAGTGCAGGCTCTGCGCATTTCTCTTTCGCCCGAGTCGCGTCAAAGCATGCAGAATACGAAAACTATCAGTTCTCTCCGCGCATGCTATATAACATAATATATTCGACTCGCGCCATCAGATATTCCCGCGCCTACATATTTAATATTTGTATTCCACATGTTTTGTCGCGCTCTGCGCACTCTTTCCACCTTCCTTTCTTCGTCGCATTTTCATTACAATATATGTACGCAGTGATTATCGTAACGCCAGCACGAGGAACAGAAGTTCATATAGCTTGGATGCAGAGTAAACCGTGCGCCGCGCGTATATCTCTTACAGAATTATACGCCTTCTCTGCAGCAATGCCTCGCGAAAGAACGGCCGGCTCAAATAATACATAATGACGATGCTCACGAACATTCTACTAATATAGCAATATAATAATCATAATAATAATCATATAATAATCGTGATAATAATCATAATAATAATAATAATAATAATAGTAGCAGTAATAACAATGATAAAATGTGAATAAAAGTAATGTACAATTATGCTTTAATTACAATGAGAACAACAGTTCGTCGTGGCAGCGGCGGCAATGCTATCGTAGCGACGACAGAGTCTTTCTTCTTGCAATAATTTTATTCTCTCGCGACGGCGTTCTAGATGTCTGTGCGTGTGTGTGTGTGCGTGTGTACTTGGAGTGCGCGATGGCTGTGTGGCTCTTTAAGTTTTATTTACAAATGACATAGTCGCTCGCCTCGAACTAAGAATCGAAAGTCGCACGCGGCCGCATTTCGCAATAATCGCTCACTGTGTGTGTGTGTGTGTGTGTGTGTGTGTTGCTGGTTAATTTTTCGTAAATACATGTATAGCACAAGTTTGGTTCGACGTGGGGGCGATGCAGTTTAGTAATAGCGAATCGGTAACGCGCGAAACACTGTAGCTGCACTCGCGGACGCTGCACTCACACTGAATAAGTCGCATGTTTTGGTCGTCGAGTTCGGGCCGAGCGAGGGCCACTGCACACTGTCCAACTTTTCGCGCAATTATGTATAATATGTATAATGTATATAGCGACTGATTTGTTATTTATAGAATTCTTTGCTTGACTCTTATATTCATATTTATAAGTAATATTTATAATATTTATATATTTATAAATGTACCTCTGTTGTATATAACATATAGTGCTGCTGCTGCTGCGGCTGCTGCTGCTGCTGCTGTGCTTTATACGACGCGCAGTGATTTCCGTTGTATTTCCCTTATACGTTATAGGACGTGTGCGACTATCTACATGTATAATACAAACGTGTCCGACGGAGTATATCAGTCGTCACTGTATGCGGCCACTCGTATTTGGAAAGGAGAGGATCCGAGTTAGTCCTTGCGCGGCTGATTATCACAATAATTGAGCTTCTGTCGCGGTGGCTCGTTATAGCCCGCGCAGTAGAGCTGCTGCTGCTGCTGCTGCTGCTGCTGCGGCTGCTCGTCGTCCTCGAGCAGCTCGTCGGGCCAGCAGCGCTGCTGGGCCGCGGCGACGGCAGCCCTCGCGGCTGCTGCGGCCGCGGCGACTCAGGCCAGGGCGTACGGGTGGCTGGCGTGGTGTCACAAGCCCGCGCTCGCCGGCGGCCCCCCGCTCGCCGAGCTCACGGCCGTGTGCTGGTACAGCGGACTCTGGTAGTAGTCCTGGTGGTGGTGGCCGCCCGCCGCGATCTGGTGCATGTTGTTGGGCCCGGCGGAGGCGGCCTGCGACGCCGCCGCGCTCGCCCCGTGCATGCCGTTGTGCTGCTGCTGCTGCTGCTGTTGCTGCTGCTGTTGCTGCTGCTGCTGCTGCTGCTGCTGGACGGCCGCGGCGTACTGGCCGTAGCTCTGGTGGAGCTCGTACATCTTGAGCTCGGGCGGCTTGGTGTCCTGGGCGCCGGGCGAGGTGGCCGCCGTCGCCCCGGGCAGCAGGCTCGTTATGCTGAAGGGGTGCTTGGACGGCGCGTAGGAGGGCTCCTGCTTGAGGCCCACTTGGTGCGCGTGGAGCACCGCGGGGTCGGCCAGCAGGTGCGGGTGGAGGCTGCGGCCCACCATCGCCGCTAGCTCGTCGTGCGCCGAGCTGAGGTCGGCGCCCAGCAGGCCGCCCATGTCCTGCTGCTGCTGCTGCTGCTGCTGCTGGTGGTGGTGGTGGTGGTGGGGGTGCTGCTGCTGGTGGTGCTGCTGCTGCTGCTGGTGGTGGTGGTGGTGGTGGTGCTGCTGCTGCTGGTGGTGCTGGTGCGGAGAGACCAGGCCGTGCATGTCCTTGTCGTCCTGCGGGTGCTGCTGGGGGTGCTGCTGGTGCTTCTTGGCCTGCTCGGGGCTCGCGTGGCCCGGCGGTTGCTGCTGCTGCTGCTGCTGCTGCTGCTGCTGCTGGGCGTGCTGCTGCGCGTGGTGCTGGTGGTGCTTGGTGCTCTGCCGGCTGAGCTCCTTCTTCTCGTCCTTGAAGCGCTTCTGGCGGCGCAGGTAGCAGCCGTTCTCGAACATGTTGCCCGACTCGGGGTGCAGCGTCCAGAAGCTGCCCTTGCCCGGCTTGTCGGGCGTGCGCGGCACCTTGACGAAGCAGTCGTTGAAGCTGAGCGAGTGCCTGATGCTGTTCTGCCAGCGCTGCTGGTTCTGCCGGTAGAAGGGGAAGAGGTCCATGATGAACTGGTAGATCTCGGAGAGCGTGAGCATCTTGGAGGGGGCGTTCTGGATGGCCATGGTGATGAGGCTGATGTAGCTGTAGGGCGGCTTGGCGTGGGTGTAGCTGCGCCGGTAGGACTTGTCCTGGCGCGCGCGCTGCAGCGCCGAGTTGGGCGAGTCGGGCTCGGCGAGGGCGAGCGGGTCGCCGGGCTGGCGCGCGCCCGCGGCGGCCGCGGCGTTGACGGCCTGGCCGGGGGCCGCGGCGGCGGCGGCGGCCGCGGCCGCTGCGCCGATGCTCCCGTACGAGGAGAGCCCGGACATGCAGGAGGCCGCGCTGCCGGGCATGGGCCCGACGCCGTAGCCGTGGATGCCGGCGGCCGCGGCCGCGCCCATCGAGGCCATGCCGATGGCCGAGCTCATGGTGCTCATGTTGAAGGCGCCCGGGCTCTGGGGGCTGCACTGCATGGACATGCCCATGGGCACGCAGCCCATGGAGTTGATGCTGCTGTAGGTGGGGGCCATGCTGCCCATGTTGGACATGGCCGCGGCGCTGCTCATGGCGCCGTCGCCGGCGTAGAGCTTCTGCGACTGGAGCATTGTCATGGGTTCACTCGCGGCAGCCCCTGGCCCGTCGGCCGTCGCGCACAACCACCCCACTGCACTAGGACTCACTGGCGCTGCCGCTGCCGCTGCCGCTGCCGCTGCCGCTGCTGCTGCTGCTGCTGCTGCTCTGGCTCGCTCGCTCGCTCGCACTGTCTCGCTGCAGCGTGTCCGGCGTGGATGGAGGCCCGTTGCCGAGTGTACTCGGGCGCTCTCGAGCCGGCGAGTCTTGTTCAAACAGCCCCCCCCCCCCCGGGCCGGGCTCGGGGCGCCTCGGCGCCGCCCCCTCGGCGTCGCCGGCCGCCTCGCGCGCCAATGGGCCGGCGGCGCGGGGAGCGGGGGGCGTCGGCGGGGGCGGGGCCGCGCACGCGCGCTCGACACTCGCTACACGCGGGGACTCTAGCCCGTCCTTCGATCAATTTTCGCTTTGGCCCGTCGCCGATTTTTACGCGGGGCTGCACTCGCGCGCCACTGCAACAAGTAAGTGCGCCGCGGGATCGATGCGGGAGCGAGCGAGAAAAAGCCGCCGCGGATTACGGATCGCGAGTATGCAGTGTTTGTCCGATTGACTGCGTGCAGCGCAGCGAAACCGGAGCAGTGGGATGAAGAAGCGCGGCGGCGGCGGCGGGCGAGCAAAAGAAAAGAGGAGCAAATACGGGGGCATTACCGTTAGATCCATGCCAGGGCCGGGAGCACCTGTACTCCCGGCTCTTTATCGAGCCACCAATTGTTTGCCGAATGAAAATATTGTCCCTGTAAACAGGAGGCCGCGGTAGACTCAGCCCCTGCTCAATTCTGCAACGATATATAACGAGAGTCAAGAGCAAAACTCTTCCTGTCGCCTCCTCCGCAGCTATTCGGCTGCAATTGCGCGGCTCTATTACATAAGCTGTGCAATTAATGCGCGACGAGATTTTCGTGCCCGCGCGCGGCTGCGGCTTATTTGCAGTTTGCAATGCTCGTGCGCGCAGCTATTATATATATAGGTAGAGCGCCCGATAAAACATGCGCTTATGCTTGTATATATGCGCGGGCGAGATAAAAGGAGGCGCGGTGCAGCCGGGAGGACCTTTCTTCCACTACGCAGCATCTCACCTGGGTGGTCTCTTTTCCTCTTTTCCTGCGCGCATCAGCCGCTCGGGCTCGCCCGCTAAACATTCAAGTGCTACTCTGCTCTTTTCTCTGTTTTTCCTTCTTCCTTCGAGTATCTATACAGTGCAGCAGTAAAAGTCGGGAAAATTGACTTTGTTATTGGTGGTGGGTTGGTGGCTTGGTGCAGCCCGCGCTAAAATAACACGGAGCTTATAGCTATAAAAGCGCCGCCGGTGTAGCTGCTGCACTGTGCACTGTGCAGGTATATAGCTGCGCGCGCGCGCTTTTCACCCTTCAGCCTGCTGCTTCGGTCTGTTTGGGCCCGGCCGCCGCAGCCGCAAGAGCTGCCAACATGTTTTTACAAGCGATCCTCCTCGCTGTATACTTATATATAGATGCGCCGCTTAAAACAACAAATCGTTAACATTACCTCACAATTATCCCAATAATCCCGCCGCTGCAGCCGCGAGTGTCTTACACTCTTATTCAACTCCGTCACTCGATCCTTGCAGTATGATCAAATTTTCACATCTCTTGATTCATTCTCGAATTAAAAGTATATATAAGAGCGCAGGAAGCTATAACGAAGTATATAGCCTATGTATACTGATGCGCGCGATTATGCGACGATAGAGCTAGAATGAAACGGCTGTCAAAACATTGAGGGCGTTGTATATAGGTGCGCGCATTAGCTGGTCAGCATATATATAGGATAGACGTACACGACGCCAAGCTCGCATTAGTCTATACTGCAGCAGGAGAGACGACGCATTGTGCGGTGCGCGCATCGCGTAGCTATTACATTCCATTCACTCGTTGTTGTGCAGCAGCAGGCTTCATCATTGAGAGAGACGTCGGCCTGCGCCGCCGCCGTGGGTAAGTATATTGTTCAGCTCCCCTAATATATTATATATATACAATACAAGTATAGGTATAGCTCTGGAGCTGCGGAGAAGAGGCCGTGGCAAATGCGACAGAAATCTGAATATTTGCAGGCCGCGGGGGCATTTGTAAAGGGATATTTAGAATAGGGATAGCGAGTGCGCGCGAGATGCAGCAGCGTCGTATAAGTAGAAAAGGATAATCCGCGATAATCGGCCGATGCGACGGCCGTCGGCCGCGTTTAACGAGCTCGAGCAATAATAGCCGCGGCGCTGCACTAATTGCGCAAGGCACTGCAGCCGGCAGCCGCAGCGATAGCGTTAAATAATCGCTTAGATATGCGAGGATAGATCGCGTGCGCGGGGGGTGGGGGCGGAGGAAAGGAAGAAGCAAAAGTATATAAGCGAGGGGTGCGCGCGCGGCCGCCGGACGAGTATGCTTTATCACCCTCGACGCGGAGCAGACGTCAAGTCACGTGTTGTGCGTGCCTTCTCTCGCTTTTCCCAGATTTGCGGCCCCCAAATGGTCGGAAAGCGGCCAGCGCGCGCTCGCCTCTCTATCTGCGCGAAAACACGTCACGTTCAATCATGCAACGTAAAAATAATACACACACGCGTCCCTCGCTCATTCCCTTCACACCTATATATAAGGCTCGGCTGAGAAAATAAAAAAACATCTTGGAGAGCCTGCTCTGCTGTTTATCTTTTTTTCTCTCCGCACGCGCGCTTACGGACACGTCTCGCATCTCGCACGGAGCCTGCAGCATAATAGCAGTCTGCACGGATTTTCAGATTTCCCCTCGTCGTCTATATAGTATATAGCTGCGCGCATTCACCGCGGCTCATGCTGCAGATCCAGAGAAAATGAGTGCATTTATTTGGCCTGCAGGAACCGCGAAGCTCGTGGCTTTTTTCTTCGCTTCAAGCCATGTCCCACTAGTTATGTAAAACTGTGTGCGGATCGATTGTGCAAACAAAAAAGACACTCCCCTACTCGCTCCGCGTCTACCACTTTCCGGCGCTGCACGCTCTACTCTCCAGCGTTTATTCTCTCTTTTCCCTCTGCAGTGTGCGTGTGTTTGCACTCGACAGTCGACAGTCGACAGTCGACAGTCGACAGAGCCTATCTGCAGCAGAGTGAGAGCAAAAAGCAGGTTAGCAATAATACGTGCAGCCTGCAGCGGAAAAGGATGGCGAGTAGGTATAGTCGCAGCTATGCGTATAGCATTGGCCGATGATTAAGCTGACGACGCGGATGCTGCAGCGCTGCTAATTGCGGCAATATTTCGTACATAAACCTGCGCATCGTAAAATGATTATCGATCGTTTTTTTCGCGTCTAGCGCGAGCTTTTCCGATGTTCCGATGCCCCTCTGGGTTGGGGGTTTATCGCGCGGGCCGCTCGTAAAAGCAAGCAGGAAACTCGAGTGGAAAACCTAATGGATATTGCGGACGGCGCAGACGGCGTCGATGCAGGTTATTACGAGAGACGTGCCAATTGCCCTGCTCTCCCGATCTCCCAGAGATAAAAGCCAGCCCAACAGCTCGGGCTTCTACACAATCTACGTTTATATTACAGCTCGGAAAAGCTCGACAATAAACGTGCGCAGCTCGACCGATAACGATCGAGTATCGCACTCATCCTTGTGCGTTCGAGAGCTTGTTTTCACATTCACCGCACCGAGACCGAGATCTACACCACGCAGATGTACCCCCGACCCGCGCACTAATGGACAAATTACCAACAATGTTTTTCCGCGCTAAGGAAACACAGGGATCCATACGCTACAAAAACACTGCGGCACTTGCTGCTGCTGCTGCTGCTGTGTTGTTTTCCCTGGGCTGTCAGCCCCCCCCCCCCCCCAACCACTCGCTTTCCACGCGCATCTAATCATTATCAACCAGCGATTTAACGTCGAGATGTAAAGGTCTTTATTCAAAAATTATTAATTCTCTTCTACAGTTTAAATATCTGACATTTTTCCAAGTACCAATTTACCATGCGCTCAATTATTTCATACATTTTGTTTGCTCAGCACGAAGAAAACATTCTCGATAATGCTCAGAGTAGAAATATCGTTAAAAATTAGCTAATGGCACTTGAAATACTCCTCTATTTACAGAATTCTTTCTGCGCGATTCTTGCGCTTGCGCTTCGACTTTAGTAAATTCCTAATAATTTATGCTCACTCTCAACATTACCAGTTACATTTCCTTTTTCAAACCATTTCCGAAAACTATTTGTCTTCTGCACATACACATCTACGGCATAATAAACTTGTATAACAAAAAATTTTTCTCGCGATAATGCGCATTTCCACTGAATCGACGTTTTATATTCACAAGATTGTTTTAATTATCATGTTCACTAAATTCCAAAACTCGTCTACATGTTGTACAACCGCATTTTCTACATTCATTTATTGGTTGAAAGATTCATTCGTAAAGAACGTTAAATTTTTTTATATCCTTTATCTAATGTCATATATCCACGTTACGTATACATCTATATATATAATTATGAAACATTTGCCCAAATATATATTATTCGATCATCTACGTTCTTTAGTGTATATGCTTTTATACCGAAAAATACAGGTATAAAAATAACTATCAAAAATTTTTATAATCTGAATACAAAGTGAACGAATTCCAAGGCCGCTTAGAGATTCACTATTGAACGTTTTACATTTCATCGTCTATAAATAGATACATCATATACTGCGAAAATTATTACAATGGTATTGAAAAGGCAAATGTCAGGGCGCACAGAGGTACGTCTTCGAAAAACGCAGGTACAAAATAGTCTAGACTCGCGGGTAAGCTACATTTTATCTATATACCATTCGATTCTCGTATAAAAATCATTATTCTCGCATTATTGCAAAGTTTTGCTTTTTCTGTTTTTTTTTCTTTTTATTTTATTATATGTTTTTATGCACATTTTGCTTCTACATTGCTTGTTAAAATGTTCACTGGGCCATCGCAGGTTAATAAATAAAAACGACCCTCGTGAGTCTTTCACTTTCTCCGTGTAGTCGCAAACAAAATAGTGCGTAATTAAAATAAGTAGATTTGATATTTTTAATTTTTTTTTGCTTCTCAGCCATTACAATACCGTTTTCATAAACGATAAACTATTCATAGTTTGATTGTGGATTTAAGCACTAGTCTCACACCTAACGCTGCACGCATTTTAAGTACGTTCTATTTTGAATTATGAATAAACATACAAATATGCGAGTATACGGGTGATTCTCTGTAAGATTGATGATCAAATTTGTTTTCCCCACCAAAAAATTGTGGAAAATTATTTTACCCATTCAAAATTATTTTAAAGTTTTTTAAAAAAGATTGAACCTCGACCATCGGCTAACCTAAAAAAATGTTATAAAAATTAAGTAGCCAATCCATAATCTGTATTTTTGTTGATTTTAAAGGATTTCTATATGTGTCCATGATGAAAGCAGCTGCCCGTATAGGAGCTATACACAAATGAAAATAGACAAAACAGGCGAAAATAGCTGATTTCGTGAACTTTGATCATCCATCATTCACTTTAAAAGACCTCTAAAGAGCATATTAAATACATGTGTTGTGGAAGTTAAAAATTGACTGCTCAATCTGTAAGAGAAACGCTCGTGTATTTATACGTATAATACATATATTCAAGGCTTAACTTGTCGAATCACATTCTCGTGATTCTGACTATGTTTGCACCATTGTAAATTTAAAATTTCATACTATGCTTATTTACTTATATACTTCGAGAACGTCAATGAAATTATAAATATGTTCATATTTTAGAATACGAAATGTTCTATAGTGCATAATTATTATCAAACTTACCAATACTATAGTTTTAGGCTCAGCCCCTGCCGATGAGAAGGCCATTAATTTTTTCGAATATTAAAGCGAATCGGGTGTACAGAATAGTTTTAAAAAATGTAGCACTTTTGCTCTACGTTATTGGCAACGAAAACGTTGCTTTTTTTTAGATGCGTCTGATAACTAATCCCTCCTCTTTTCATCTCCTCTTACTTACTTACGTTTTGACTGACTCGAACAATATACAAAAAATTTTAAAGTGTCCACGACTGACCATTGTTTTCGTTAGTGACGACTTCACACACGCACTTTCACATTATAAAAAAGTACCATTTTTTAAATTTGAACAATATTAGAAGAAAGTTATGAGTTTATAAAGGAAAATAAGTACATAGTCATTCATAATCATTAAATATTCACTTAAGTACTTAACAATTATTTTGGAAGGGTATACAAAATTACCGCATTCTAATTTATGAGAAAACCATTCATATGCTTTCTAAATTTGAAAGAGAGAAAATTGTCTTTAAATATAATAGATACTATATTTTGCAGGGCAAATTAAACGGGTATTGTATACTTTGCACAGGAACAATTTAGAAAGGTTTTTGATTGATTGATAAATAAATGAAATCGTCAAAAGTAGTCCATATGAGATATAAGAGTTGTTTAAATAAAATTTATAAAAATGATTGAATTAAAATAAAAATCTCTAGCTAATGTTCATTAAATATAAGCGTAATAAATAAATGTTCGATTTTGGTATTACTGTTATGTACACGCATCGCAAGTAATTGCATACGGAGTGAGTGAACGCGCGCATGCGTTCGTGAGCGTGTGTGTGTGTGCTTGTGTGTGTGTGTGTGTGTACGTGTGTGTGTGTGTGTGTGTGTGTTTCAGAAAGTGCTATACGTAAGGCATAAATAATTTTATGTAAGAGTTTATAATATGCAGCTGATAACAAGGTTAAAAGTATAGTCGTACGGTAATAAAAGTTAAAAAGAGAGCGTTACAGAGCAGACATAAATTCCCGAACGACTGCACATGTATCAAGAACTTATTGATGAGAAAATATATCGAAGAGAGCAATCGCTTAAAGTATAAAAGTTAATATATAACATTATAACAGAAACTATTGATTCGACAGAGCAGAAGAGAACTCGAGATTTCGTCAAACTCTCGTAAAAAGGAGTGGTAATGATAAAAATATTGTATACTAACGATGGGCGGTGATGACAACGATGACGATATGTAATAATAATAATAACAATAATAATAATAATAATAATAATAATAATAAATGGTGCGTATACAGGTATAATGATTTGCCGAGAAGAAATGGCTCAAAGGTCAGTGACGGGTCCAGTGGCCAAACTGGTGTTGCTGTTGTTGACGGAGTTGCTGTTTGAGGAGTCTTGGAAAGCAAAGATGGTGTCGTCGGGCTCTGGTTCATTATCGCTGCTTCCGCTACTAGCAGTATTAGTCGTTCCCGGTTTCACTTTCCTCTTCTTTTCAGTTGACATCGATGGCTCCGTCTGGGCCTCAGACGCGCCTGCTTTCTCGCGTAGAATCTCCATCAGTCTCTCCAGTCTGACAAATCAGGTTTCGCGTTACGACACCGCACACGTTCATGCGACTCAATTAACAATTTTTTTCCTCTTACAAGCGCCCAACAAGCCATGCGATATATATTTACCTACGCTACGGCACCTACTCTTATTCTATAGTTCTTAACATTTTTTACTTTGCACAATGTACACTGTACAGTATAATACAATACAATACAATAAATCATCCTTCCTTTCGCAACAAAGAGAGACAATCCTTCCAATTTCGCTACGTGCATATGCGCGTATACTACGTATGTACTATATAGTATATATGTTATGTATGTATATAGTTATACATACACACGCACGTTATTGTGTATCGTTATACGATCGCAGCGATGGTCCTTATCACTGTCTCTGCTATAGAGCTTAGTTTACCATTTGTTTTCTACATCGTAATGAGGTGATAAAACTCAAGAACGCGCCGAGATACAGAGTATTCGAAAGCACGAGAAGCGGCGGTACACATATACTTTTCGCTTTAGCATTAGTCACTTTTAATCTTGCCGTAAATAAAGATTCAATGACATCAGCATGTTTTCTATAGTGTTCTTAATGAAGATTACGACTCGGATAAGAGACGCGCGCTCTTTGTCTAAAGGCGACAGTTAGTTGAATTCATATTTGACTTTGCGTTTAGCTTGCAAGTTGGAGCTTCGTCAGCGCTCGAGACGATTAGTGAGATATTGAAATTGATAATCAGTTGGAAAAAATGAAAAAAAAAAAAAAAGATGATGAACGCGACTGCGAAAAATAAAATTTCAAATATGGAACTGAGATCAATCGCACATTCGTTAATACGTCGTTAACAAGAAGGATTCACTCTCTTCCCACGATTCGTTTCTTAGCCGATGAAATTATAATGAGTATAGCTAATGGAGCGTTAGTATAGGATCTTGCTCTTATATGTATGTTGTTATAGTAAAGAAGCGCAAAGAAAAGAGTATTAGCTGCGCATATACGGGTATGAGAGGATGAAAGATGAATGGCGCGTGCATTAGCTAAAGATATGTAGATATAAAGCATGCAAGATGAACCTTGGAGAAACCTACGTGCTATTCGGATATGTACAGAATGCCATCAGCCTCTATATATGTGTAAAGCCCATGTGAAGTAAGCACTTTAGACGTGAGACATGGTGGTGGTGAAAAACGTATGTTTTGTTTGATTTGTTTCTTAAATTTGGCCCCGCGCGTACGACCTAGATATAGGCTGTGGTGTAGGTTGCGCGTGAAGGTGCTGTCAGGACTCTGGAGGTCAGGATCGAGAATTCTTTTGAATCCACGGAGTCGTCATCCGGTGATTGTCTACCGCTCTCCTCTTCCTCCTCATCGTCGCTTCTCCCCGTCGTCGTCGTCGTCGTCGTCGTCGTCGTGACCCAATCCTTTTCGCACAGCGCCGATGCGGTCTCTTCTTCCCTAGCGGTAGCAGCAGCCACAACGGCAGCACTATCTTCATCTCGCTGAGGTGGTGGTAGTGGTGGCAGGGGCGGCGGCGTCGGCGGCGGTGGTGGTGGCGAAGGCGAGGACGAGCCGATCGACGATATGGAGTCGTGGCTGATGAGATCCGTGGAAGAAGAAGGTGGGACAGTGGTGGAATTGGTGAGGGTGGCAGAGGTGCTCAGGTCTGAGGACTCGAATGTGGTACGCACGGGGGTGCTCGTTATACAGGGACTATAAGGTGATTCGAAATTTACAGGCGTGACTGGCCGATTATTGCTCGGCAGGGCGTTTACGCACTTTGCCGCGTGGCCCTCGGCCAGGTTCCTCGAGGCTCTTGCCTCCTGCAGCTCGCGACGTAGTGCCAAGTTCTCCTCCTCGAAGGCCGCGATCTCCCGGCTCTCACTGCTGTCGACATTCCAAGCGTACACGCGCGTGTACAGAGAGAGAGAGTCACACATAAGTACATAATATCATGGTCTTTGGCTCCTGCGCCCCGCACCGTCTCTCATCATCCCCAAATTATACACAGCAGCCTAAGCAGACCTGAGCCCATTGTCTCTGTCTCTACATACTCGATACTCACTTTAAACTGAGCCTCAGGCCGGCCACCTCCTTCTCCAGCTTTCCGATTCGCTCCTCGCTCTCCTCTTTCTCGCGGCGCACTCGTTCCAGCTGACTCTGAAAAAGTTCAAGTCCCAATCAATTCTCATCCGCAGTTTTACATGTTGTTGTTGTTGTTGTTGTTGTTGTTGTTATTGCTATTATTGCTATTATTGCGCTATTGTTGCTATTATTGTTATCGTTACTACTATTATTGCCATAATGCCAAGCCCCCAAAAGTCGCAGTCGAGCGCGGCCACTGATGAGGCTAATGGACTAGTGAAACTCGATCGCGAGGGAGAGGCCTGTCCGTTCGCCCGGTTGACGTCGACAACGTTAAGTGCCCCCATACGCGGTGAAACCCAATCACTTGACTCCCATCCTCTCCATATCCACCAATTTCATTTACAAGAGAGCTCGGGGCTCGAGCTTGGGGAAAACATTATATTTTATATTGTGTCGTTCTCAGCGCGCGGCCAAAGAATAAAGCCCACGACGATCGAGACTAAAAGAGTTCACCTGGCTGGCCCTTCTCTCCTAATCAAACAGAATCTTTGAAAACACTCTGAACAAATACGAGTTCTTGTGCGCACCGTTTGTTTGGAGAGGATTGGAAAAGCATCGCTCTCTTGCTGCAGTTGCTCTGCCATTGCACTCGAATTCATGCAACGTTATGCCTTATACATTTGGCTGCAATTACTCACTTTCAACTGTTCCAAATCTGACGACCTCTGCGATTGTTGGCTCTCCATTAACAGTCGCATTTTCGATAGCATTGCTTCCTCTTTTACTCTGCTGGCATCTCTGATTTCCTTGATAATATCTGTGGGATATGTGAATTTCCGTGAGTATGCATGTGTAATGTGTATTTTAATATTTTGCATTTTTTATAAAACATTCATGCCTTTACCTGACAACATGCCTGGTTGATAATCCAGAGGAACATTTTGTTTGAATTGATTTAACTCAGCTTTAACATTTTCTAAGTCCGTTTTGGTCTGATGTAATTCTTTGAATAGCTGACTATTTGCTTCCTTCATTTTTGTCATCTGCATAAAAAAGCACACATGATAATCAGACAATGGGGCTGCTAGGTTACCATTGATTTATTAATGATATAAAAAAATAGTATACCTGCTCAAAGAGTGTCATAAACAATTTATTATTTTTTCCAATAGTCGTTATAGAGCTAATACTATCTCCACTGTCTGTGTCACTCTTGGAATTGTTTGGCATATCGGCAGGTCCTAAGCCAGGATCGGAATATCGCCTATGTTCTGAATTTAATTCGTCTCCATTGTCTTTATTGTCTATATTGGCTGAAGGAGGCAAACTTGCATAGTCTCCGTTTTGATAAGCCATAGGTGACGAATTGCCCCAACCATTCTCTTGAAGACTCGAGTATCCATTTGCCATGGTATCAGTACTGCACGAAGGTCCATTATGCATTCGCGATGAAGATGGTCTCATTCGACCTCGATAGGGTCTGTAATTTGGTCTAACTACCGGTTGATACAGTCGGTACATGGGTGGTAAGGAAACTGGTTCCATGGCATAAGTAACTGGAACTGCCGAATAGCCACAAACACTTGGATCCGACATTGCTGTGAAAAGTCGTTGTCCATTATGAGCCGGATGTGCTGGTGGCTGTGGTAACCTTGGTTGTTGCCAAAACACGGATGTATATTCTAATCCTGGTACTTCATCCTCACTCGGTTCATGACTGTCCCTGTCTCTGTCATTATTATACCAAGATTCATTACCATAACTACTTTTTCTACTGCTCCGCTTCTTACTTTTCCTAAATTGATTGACAAATGCACATTCGTTTGAATTTCTCGAATTCGACAACCTATAAGAAATAAAGGCAAAATCGTGTTTAAAAGAAAAGATGTATTTTTACTTAAGAGTCAGTGTAATCCACCTACCTTTTGTTCATGTTAGCTGGAAAGCACAATTTTTCTTGAACACTCGAAGGTTGCGTTTGCTGGGACTCTGTGCAACAATTAAGACATTAGAACGAGTAAAACTGTAAGGCTCTCTTGTGCAAAACCAAGGAAACTTTGACCCTGAATCAAGTTTTACCGTTTTTTAATCTGCTAATTCATTAGACGTCACAGATGATCATCGTGCAGGGCGCCGCCATAGCGCCTTGTTTACAATCCCTATATATAGTAATACATGTGTACTATATGAGTGTCAAGTGCAGTCTTCGTTGGTGCAGTGCCGCGCGGGGCGGGGGGGGGGGGGGGTACACACTGTTCCGATGTGTGGGACTGTGGGTAGTGTGGGTTGGGTACACCGTATACCGTATACAATCGAATTTCAGTAAAATTCAAATTTCACAATGAAATCCGAAAAGTCAGACAATACGCTTGCATTTATTAGATAAGTTATTTACAATTAGTTCCACTATGGCCTCAACTTGACGATTACGTCATTCTGCATCAGCCAAAGTTGTGCGTTTTACAACTTTTCTTTAATCAGCAGTCAGCACCAGACCGAATTAAGCAGCATCAGCAAGCTATAACGATATATATCGATTTAGTTTCTCGACATAGCCTAACCTTTGTGCTTCGTTGCCGTTGGCTATATATCTATAGTGCTTGTACTTCATATAATATATGCGAATACGTACGACGAAATTGACGAAATCACGAAAAAACAATTCAGTTTATATTCAGACTGAAACATCGAGAAGTGGCTGTGTACTTACTTATAAGTATAACAGTATAAGCGCAGTACAATTTTAATAAACGGCATGTGGTGTGGATATATGAGCTGAGTCTATGTTCGGGTACTCATGAATCTGATATGATCAATAAGTTACAAAAGTAATACTGATCGTCAATTCAATCAAGATAAACACTAAACAGTGAAACGTCATTTTCATTGTCGCTCTCGTATCATCCATTAGTCAGACAAAATGGGAAACCGTTCAAGCCTACTTTTGCGCGAGGAAGAAATCGCTCAAATTCAAGAAGCTACTGGATGTAAGTTACTACTTTAACAAGTATTTACTTGAATCAAATTATTCTACACAAATTTGTACGACTTCTTTTTTATCAATCATATTTTCTATATTCTTGCTAAAACAATCGATCATTTTTTTCATTTTAGTTACACCAAATCAAATAGAACGTTTGTACAGTCGTTTTACCAGCTTGGATCGTGGCGATTGCGGTACTCTCAGCAGAGAAGATTTTTTGAGAATTCCTGAATTGGCTATAAATCCTTTGGGAGACAGAATTGTTAATGCATTTTTTGAAGAAAGCAGCAGTGATAGAGTCAATTTCCTTCAATTTATGCAAGTCCTCGCACATTTTAGGCCAATTAAAAAGAATGTTCCAAACATTTTAAATTCTAGAGAAGAAAAATTAAGATGTACTTGAGTATTTTATAGGCAATCAAAGATTATTAATTGATACAACAACATGTACGTATTAAAATTTAATTTATTGCAGTTGCCTTCAAGATGTATGATTTGGATAATGACGACATGATATCTAAAGATGAACTTTTGGCTATATTACACATGATGGTCGGTGCTAATATAAGGTAGACTTATTAATTCTGATTCCTTATACAGTATTAATCAACAATTTAAAATTGATTTTCGTATTCTAAATTTTTAGCGAAGAGCAACTGTCTAGTATAGCAGAACGAACCTTATCAGAAGCTGATGTGGATGGCGATAACATGATCAATTTTAATGAATTTTGCAAAGCTCTAGAGCGAACTGACGTTGAACAAAAAATGTCAATAAGATTTCTGAGTTAATTTTTTGATTATTTGTAGAATGGCACAAAATTTTATAATCAACATTGGCTGATGCCATTTATGGGTGCGGAACATGGTTTCAGCTTTAATTCTCATCTTTAAGTTGAAAGCTTAACAATGCATGTACAATTATACAATGTAGTATATTGAAAACTCAGTTTATATTTGACCTAAAGGTAAATACTGTGAATAATGTATGTTTTCTACTAGAGTGGTTTTAATTATTTTTTATAATAATTAGCGCGCAAATATTTTACATATAATTAAATGGATTTTGTAGCAATATATACCTGCTCTGGTAGCATTTATTTTTTAATGGACAATTTATTTATAGTAGACGAGTAATGTTAAAATATTGTGCCTCTGTTCTCTAATAATTTATGTTGTACTCATTTATGTAGTACATACATACTTAAAGTTATAAAATGATGTAATTTTGAAATAAAGCAAAGGCAAGAATAATTTGGTAAAAATTACATAACAATTAATAAGCGTTGTTTGTAGTTGTTATTTTTATTCAAGTTAAAAAAGATATGCACAAATTTTTTAATCTTTCCTTTTTAACTTGTATCAACCATCTTGATTTCTTCATACACATACCTTTGTTTTAATACGCATAATGTACAAGATTTCTTTGTGAAATTGATAAATTTCAGTTGACAATTTTTTTGAGTCCTCTATGATATTGAAGCAAAGTTATTTACGAAAAATGCATCATAATATACATTGAAATAATCAATCAAGACCTTATTGCCCTTAAAAGTAGATTTTTTTTTATGCTTAACATGAAAATCCCTAACATATACAAAACAATATTTATAACTTATATTATTTATCTTGAATGAATCCACTAAGCTGTAGATGATACTGCCAATTTTTTGAGATGTTCCATGAATACCTGAAGACTCACATCATCTGTCAGTACTGGAGCTCCACTCTCCTGTATAAGAGAAAAATAAGTATAAATATATCTTGCCAATAATAATTTCATAATAAATTCATTATAAGCCCAATATTAAGCCCTTAACCATTAACATCTTTAAAAAATCAATTTATTACTTTAGATATGAGGAAATGTGAAATCTAAATTTTATTTCAACTAGACTTATTTTTATTTTTACCATAGACTAAATAAATAACGTGAAGCAATTCTGTTAACCGCAATCCCACAATTAAAATACTTTTAAGCAGAAGCGTTTAGAAGGAAAAAAACAAAAATTTAATGAACATTTCGCAAAATAAAACCAACCCCATTGGACATCGGCATCCCCTGGTTCACAGGATCATAATAACATAAAAAATTCATTAATTACAAAATATTCAAATAAATGGTAACGATTTTTGTTTCGACAAGAAATATTATTTAGAGTAAACTAAATGTACATCATCAAATACTTACAGCTCCATACGCATACATATTATTGTGCATCTGACTATGATTCACTTTACTAAGGAGGAACCTTGCTTGAGATCCACCCTATTCAGTATCGATGTACCGTGGAGCTATAAATCTTCCAGCTAATATTTCAGCAGCATCGTCAACAGGTGCTGTCAATAGCTGTCTGAAGTTTTCGTACTCTGAAAGATCTTGGTATTTCAGTTGACGCCATTGGGCAATTGTCTAGAAAAACAAGAGCTTATTTATACGTATTTTGTAGAAAAAAATAACTTTTAAATAAATGTAAAATGTAAATTACCTCGCCATGGAAAATAAGAATCTGGAAAAATGTGTCCATCAAGAGGATTCTATCAGGTTGAATGGATGAAGTATCTAATAAAACGGGCTCTGGTGGACCATTAAATCCATAACTATACAAAATTGGTTGAACCATGATCAGTGAGTTTGTTAAATCTTCACGCATCAACAAATGTCTATAAAAACTTGTTTCATCAGGAGAATTATTGAAGACTTGCAAAAACTGTGATCTACGTAGATGGTACATAAATTGCAGATAAAGTGAGAAATTTTCTGCAAGTTTAAAGCTATTTGGATCGTCCTTTGCATATTCTCCAAACTTCTGGCACTAAAAAATTGAAAATAATACATTTAATGCATAAAAATTAAATTGTACGCAATTTATTTGAATCATTTAATAATCCTACGAGTCGTATGAGCATTCTATCAACCCATCTAAGAACATCTGGACTATCTTCACTTTCAGCTCTGAAAACAGCGAGACGTGACATCAGAACGGCAGCAGCTTCTTGATCGAATCCAGCAGCAATGTGGTGCAAGGCTCGAGCATCCGTCCAACTACAAATAATTTGAGTTAAATAATTTGAACACTCATAATTTTCTATTTTCAACTTACTTTCTAGCAACTGTTGTTACTCGAATTCTTCTCTGTCCACTGCTGTGTTGATATTGCGTTATAAATTGAATGCAACCTCTACCCTCTTGTGGAATTGGAGCTGCTTGTTGATTTACAACTTCAAAGAATAACGCGGTAGTTGTCGACGGAGTTAATGAACAAAATTTCCATTGACAGGTACCACCTAGTCCAATCTCTTGTTCACCTACGCTTGGTCCCTTCACATTTAATGATACGCAAGGACCAATAGCACCAGAAACTTTTAGTTCCCGCGATGTCTTAATTTCCAGTGTTGCATTGAAAGCCATTTTAAGATCACCTTTAGGATCTTTGACAAATACACGTTGGAAAGTTTGTTTAAAAAGTGACGAATTGAAGGAATCTCCCATGACCATATGTCCACCAGTAGAGTTACAACATTGCCTCATTTCTAAAAGTCCTGTTTGATCAAGTGCACATGAGTAAATGTCTATAATATGACCATTGGCTGCCGCTCGAGCTGCCAAATTATCATAATGTTTCGTCGCTTTTTTCATATGTTTTGCATTGTCTTTTTGGATGTCATGATGAGATCTGATGGGCTGGCGAAGATCGTCAGTAACAACTTGACCAGGACCTTGAGAACATGGTCCACCAACAAACAGCATGATCCTATAGAAAATTATAACAAGTTTGTAGATTGGAAACAGAAGAAATATTTTAAATTGAGTTTCTCAAATAACTCCTTTACCTTCCTCCAGTATTAGCATAGCTAGCTTCCAACAAGCCTGTAGCTACAGCTAATGCAACTCCTGTTGATCTAAGTGGACGTTTTCCAGGTCCAACAGGCCATGGATCTCTTTGCAATTCACCTAATAGATCTGTCAAGCTCATGTCACATTTATGTACTGGCTGCAAAAATCTGTTAGCAGGTGGCAAAGGCTGTCCAGTTGGTCCCCTCTGGTTTGGATTTTGACCAGGAACAGGCCTTCCAATTCCCAGCATGTCTTGTACTTGTTTGGGTTGCAAATCTTTTGTCCCACGAAACACATAACTTTTGCTGCATCCTTCGCATCCCAATTCATGAACTTGCACCATTTTTCCAAATGTTATTAGGCCAATCAATGCATTTGGAGGTAATAGCGACAAAGACATTTGCAAGGAATCTTTCAATGCGGTCAATTCCTCCTCGTCTAAACAAGTATCCACAACAAGTAAAAAAATAGGTGGTAGACACTGAGCTCTCTGTGTAAATTTGATTCTTATTAATACAGCATACTTAAAAAAAAAATAATTAAAAATTGAAAAACTAAAAATTACCATTATGGTATATTCAATTGTTGAAAACATTGGAATTAATTCAGCTGGCTGATGTTGTTCTGAAATTGCAGCATATTGAGGTGGAAACTAGGAGAAATAACAGAAAAAATGTAAGTTGCAAGTTGCTAGCTAACATTTAGAAAGTAACACTACAGTGTTCTGCAGTTTTTAGTTTGTTTGAAACTTACTGGATTTCTTTGGAAGCAGAAATTGCATACCCAAAGTTTTGCACGATAATCTACTTGACAAAGAGGGTTTAAGATAGCTCTACAAGTAGATCTAGTACACAATACAGGATCGTATTGAATTGGTGGTAGATCAGGTCTTTCCTTAATTGGCTGATAAAGAGTTCCCAGTGGAACGACTAATCTTGTAGCATCAACTTTCGACGATGGCCAAACATTCCACGTAAACCGTACTCCATTTCTGTCTTCATTTTGCTGAATGAATTCGTCGTAAGTCGTCATGTTGCTAGAGAAAAAGGGCAAAACGTTAATCCATAAAATGTTATTCTGTCAGAATAGTGCTAAAGCATGTCACGAGATTTAGAAAGAGGTTAGTTGATGTACTATACCTGAGAATGGTCTAGTATAGTGAAAATAAATATAAAAATCGGTATTTAACCGACTGATTGATGTTGCAAACAAGTTTAGTTAATTAAATCATTGTATCAGGTGTAAATTGGAGTAGATATTAAACTATACTGTTACAGTATCCTCGTATAAAGAGGCTGCGAAGCCGTCATCCGGGCCACGTCACTTGAACCAGCTTGAACGCTCAAGAGTCAAGCTGAGCTGAGCCCTGCGAGAGCCGCCACCGCTATTAGCCACGCAAACGCAACTGCAACATAATGCCAACAATGCGAGTAGAAAGTATACATATATGAAACAGCGCATGCGCCAAGTTCTGCTTATCAGCCATCAGGCAGTCTGGCAGTCATCACCGCACTACCGCAGGCCATAGGCTGCTTATCTGCGTATGAAATAAGTGTGTGTGTATATATATATATAAGTACTTCTTACATCAGACATCACGTTCACGAGTCATATGGATTATGGATATTCATGAATGCGCTCTTTACGCGACGATTTTCTTTCAAGTCGAAAAATTTTTAATACAAGTACATATTACGTGCAGTTGCAATGCGCATTATAGTTATTATATATACCTACACTTATAATTTGTTTACTTGATTAATTAGTCAATCAAAGTCATCATAGTCGCAGTACAATATGCGCGTTGTTATATAAAACATTTTACTCAATAATTTGTTAATTACATTTTTTAATCCTAAATTCGACTTATTCGTATAGCGAAGTAGGCTTAATCGTCACAGTTTCCGATCAGCTATTTTAATGCTATTATGATTGTGATGTAACATATGCAACACGCCTTATAAGTTATAAGATAACTATTGTAGGATCACACTTATATCTTCAAAGTGATAGCGATTCATTATATAGATACTTTTATTTGCTTCATTTCATATCGTTGAATTAAAAAGCGTGCCCTTTCATATACATGCTTAATTTTTACATTCGCATGGACTTAATTCCTCTGTACGTGGGGCGGCCAGCTTATTACCATATAATTATTATTAGCATATAATGCATAAAATGTTCAGTAATAAAATCCAAATATCAACGATCCAGCGTTGTATAAAATATTTATATATACTCATTGCTATTTAGAAAACGAGGATATCCACGATATCGGAGAGTACTGTATTTTGCTCATATTATATGCATACTTATGTGTAAAACATGTAATTGAAAAATTTATCTTGTAAGTATAAATTCTCATCTCTAAGATGACCGAACCAAGATCTTCACCAAGATGCTTAAAACTTATAATATATAAAGCGAGTTTACAAGATACTAGGTACTTAGCGGCATTGCAGCGTCGAATCAGAGCCACAGTTATATCTTAGTGTCTACGCAGTACCGTCGTATTATCGGCGGATTTGGAATCAGTTATATATACATAAGTATATGCGGGTTCTCCTAATTTGCCTCTCGTGCAACTTGTATACTTTTGTGCATATACGTAGACGTAGTAGGTTACATATTATTGGAGCCTTGAGAATATTTTTTTCTCTCTTCGTCTGCTCTCGACACCACTTGTGTGTGAACTACTTACGAGTTTGATAATCACAGAGTGGACTTTGGCACGATAGGGAGCGGTTATCGTTGAAAAATTTATTCAGCTCAATAATTTAATCTTTTTTCTTTGTAAAAAATGGCCCGCGTTCTCGTTGGAGTTAAAAGAGTCATCGACTATGCCGTTAAAGTAAGTGATTTTTGGTAAATAATTTTTCCCCCCTTCCCCCAACACTGTACTTGACAATATGGTTTTAGTAAACCTTTTATTTTGAAAAACTAATTTGTTTGTTCAAGATACGAGTTAAGCCAGATAAATCTGGCGTTGTCACAGATGGAGTTAAACACTCTATGAACCCATTTGATGAGATTGCTATTGAAGAGGCAGTTCGCATGAAGGAGAAAAAGTTGGCACAAGAAGTTATTGCAGTAAGCTGTGGTCCAGCTCAAGCTCAAGAGACCCTTAGAACTGCTCTTGCAATGGGTGCTGATAAGGGTATTCATGTAGAAATTTCAGGATCTGAATACGATACTCTGCAGCCACTTCATGTATCAAAGATTTTGGCTAAACTGGCACAAGATGAGAAGGCAGATTTGGTTATAGTTGGAAAACAAGCTATCGACGATGACTGCAATCAAACTGCCCAAATGACTGGTGGAGTTCTTGGCTGGCCCACTGCCACGTTTTGCAGTAAGGTACAAGCAAGATTTTCGTTACTAATTAAGCCACAAAATTCTACCATTTTCCATTTGTACTTGTACTAAGAATTGAATTTTTAATAGATTGAACACGGAAAGGGAGAACTGACTGTAACCCGAGAAATTGATGGTGGCTTAGAAGTTATCAAAGTCAAGACTCCAGCTGTACTGAGTGCTGACTTGCGTTTAAATGAACCAAGATACGCAACATTACCGAATATTATGAAGGCAAAAAAGAAGCCAGTAAAGAAAGTCTCTCCCAAAGATTTAGGTATTGACATATCAGCTAGAGTTGAAGTTGTTTCTGTGGAAGATCCGCCAGTTCGCCAAGCTGGTTCTATTCTTCCTGATGTTGAAACGTTAGTTGCTAAATTAAAAGAAGGCGGTCATTGTTAATAAGGAGATGGATAATGTAGATAGAAATGGTAAAAATGTGTGAGGCACACTAATTCTTACACTTTATTAAAATGTCTCATTAAAGAGCAACAATTTTGTACATTTGTGAGATTTTTTAATAACTATTATATTTTTATAGATAATAAATTTGTACCATATATACGAGTAAAACTACGCTGTTTTTGATAACTTGTTAATATTTTTCAATAAAATACTCTCATACAAATAAAATTAGTCTTCTTTGGTAAGCGTAACCATGTAACTGAAGTAAATTTATAACATGCATATTGCTAAAGTGCATTTTGTAGAAAACATTATAAATAACGATAACTGTCATTGCTTGCTGACAGTACTCACCATTCATTTAAATATTCTTTAGAAAAATAGACTTGTAAAATATTTAAAAAGTTAAATGCCAGAATATTTACTATTTTATACAAAAAGACACTAGCTACTCTAATGTTTAAAAATGCATCAAGTATGATATTAATACTTTTCTATTAATTAGGAAAAGCGTAAAAACATGTATAGCTATAATCTATTAATACTTGAAAAATATTGGAATGATAAACCAATACCCGTAGTTCATTCCGGTTACCATTTGTAAGATTTTCATTATAAAGATTCATTTCAGTCGATCCATGTATGTTATGTAAATGTATTTGTATGTAAATAAGTACTATCAGTGTTTAGTATAAAAATTGGAATCAAGTTAAAATTTTCCAATCAAATCTTTTGTTACTACTGTGCGTTATAGGTGGAAAAGGAGGTGGATGCAGCTGCCATCCATCTGTACTTTCTCTAGCCATTAAACATGCTAAATATGGTACTTGTTGTACAAGACGAGTAACTTCCGTTACGTGTGGAACCTTGCCTCCAGTTAATTGTCTTGTGCAAGCTGGTAGAGATGTTGCGTGTGCAACTATTAAAATATTGCCCTTAGTACTTTCAATAATACTTTTTATGAGAGCATAACTTCTGTCATAATATTGTGCAGCATTCTCTCTAAGAGGGAGATCTTCTGCTTTTACTACAGGCTTGTAAGTCATATCTATTCTAAAACCTGCATTGGATAACTCTTCGGGAGTCATCCATGTAGGCAAACCATTTTGATACCAGGCTACCCATTCCATTAGTCCAGGTTCAATTTTTATTAATAAATCAGATTGAAAACCTTTTAAAATTTGAGACAATGTTTGCACGCATCTCAAAGATGGCGATGCAAATGCAACATTCATGTGCATATTAGATGCTTTCATCGCTTCACCAATTAAAAACGCTTGCAATTCACCTAATGTTGTTAATGGACAATCATCTTGAAAATCTTGAATATTTCTTGGAGGTATTTTTACTGGCATATTTAAATCTCTACGGATGTAACAGCCATCTGCCTCAAAGCAGTATGGGATCCAAGTGCCAAATGTAAAGTCTACCCGTTCACCATGTCTACAAATCAGCATTTCCCGCGCTGGTATTACTGCAGGCTCTGCTGCCTCCATCTAACAAAATGATAAGATTAATAATAAAAAAATAAATTGACGGATGCAATTTTAATTGTTTAATAAGAAAACGTTTATACTTACAGGCTCATTGTCAGTAGCTATTCCATCGGGAATGTCCAAAGATTCATTGGAAAGAACAATTGGTGGTCGTCTTGTTTGAGGTATGATATCTTCTATAATATCTACTTTATTATCTGTAATTTGTACTGTTGAATGCAAAGTCCAAGAGTCTGATTCTGCAGTGCGCTTTGTATGATTCAATGGAAAGTAGCCAGATATCCCTGTTAGCCAAGAAATGCCTTCTACCCAACCATCTATGGAATTAGCACATGCTTTTTCTGGCACATAAATGTAGTCACCTGGCCTTAATTCTAACTCGTCATGTTCTCGTGGAATATGCATATGCATTACCTTATGAATGTTTAAATTCATTGACCTTGGATCTTTACTGTATAATCTGAGTTCCCAATTAGCGAGTTTGTTTGATTCCAGCTTTTCAACCATGGAACGCAGAGGATCCAGCAAAGAATTAGAAAACTGATAAGCGAGTGTTAAATGCAGAGATTTTGTGTTTGGCTCTGCAGCAATTCCTAAAGTAGCCAATTTATTTACATATTTAATAGCTAAAGATTTAAGCCACTCAGCCTGTTCATCTTTAACAAACAAACCCATAAAATTAGGCGAAACATATGTTTCTAATTCAATAGAATCCGGACATTCGTCTCTAGTAATTAAAGTCTCCAAAATGGAAGCCAGTTCTTTAGAACATTCGTCTGAAGCCTGAATAAGCGGATGGAACAATTTATAATATTTAAATAATCAAAAGTTAGAGAATATAATCACTAATAATGGTTACCTTAAAAAAAGAAACCAATGTTATGTGAGGCATAAAATTGTGCACTCCATTCCATTCGAGTTCTTTGCTCTTTATCCAAAATTTTTGTAGTTGATCGTGCAATTGGCCAGTGGGACATAAATAGAGTACATACTCTCTTGGCACAATTGAATCAAGAGTAGGATCCCTAACATGAGCTAAGAGCCAATCTGAGGCAAGTTGAACACTCCGATGACCTGTAGCAGCCAATGCTTTTTCTCTAAAAATAAAAGACTAATATTAATTCTTTATGGCGTTTAATATTTGCAGATTCAAGAAAAAGTTTTAAAGTAAATTATAATGAAACTTACGCCCTATGTTTAGGAAAGCCCAATTGCAAAAGTATTTGCAAGGGCGTCAAGTGTTCTTTGGAAATTTTCGTGGGAGTCGGGTTTTTGCGAGGTGGTAACGTCGCCATGTCGGGACATTACTACGAATTTTAGTATTTAAAAATGTAGACCTTAAAAAAAGCTCGACATTATTTGGCCCCGTTGTCAAAACAATTATCTACAACAATAAGCATGTGCATGTTCTAATAGTTAGTGTTTGCAGGTTGTTTTCGCAACCGCAACCCGCCCGCGGCGTGCAGTCTACGAGTCTACCTTACAGCAAAGATGTACTTATATATATATATATATATATAAGTATTAAGTATAATTAGTTATTTGCGCGCACGCTTGACCCCGCTGCACGTACTTAGATGATCTCAATTTCTTTTTACTTATTTGCACTATTTATAGGCCACGCTTTGCAAATCTTTCAACTGCTTATATATGTAAGTATAATGTTACATCAAACTTGAAAGTTTAATTCACAAGAGGAATAAAAGTACACGCACCTCATCGTGGAATACGCGTATAACAGTTATATCTTGTGTATGTAAATGTAATGTATGTATGTTATGTATGTATGTATATGTATACATAGGTATAATGTACATGTACTGCCGCGAGTCCGCGACGACGTGATAAAAAACACTATGTTATATTGCTAGAGTATGTATATATGTAGACATCTGCAGATGTTACTCTATATTTATATATAGCTATATATTATTATATAAATGAACATATCAGCTGCAATTTATCAGCCTATATTTTACTTTTACAGAATATGCGTAGGTATAGTAGGTATATACATATAGGCACATACTTAGATTAAAAAGATATATGTATAATGTATATATGCGATATATTTATCGTGTAGGTAAAATAATTATAGGATATTATATATAGGTGTAGGTAAGTATTCCGATTCCGAAAACAGAAAAATACCTATATATAGTTTAAGCGTATAAGTTTGAGAAGTGACCGTTGCTGTCGCTGCGGCTGCGGTAGTGCAAAGAACTATTGCATGTATGTATGTATACATTTATACAATAATATAATAATTATACATGTGTATATACTGTATACTTATAATATATGCTTGTGTAAAATAAGTGTTTTGCCCAAAGAATTCGGTTTCTGTTTAGTGAATCATGTTTTTACTTAAGTACCATTGCCTCTGTTTCTTAAAATAATTGTCAATGTGAGATACACTATATAACAGCTGATTAAAAAACTTGTTGATGTAACCTACAATTTTTTTAACAAGTTAATTTTTGAGTGCCGGTAAGAAAGTCGGATATTAATTATTATGGATGAACTGCAAAAAATCCTATTAAACTCAAGTTCAATTTTCAGACATGAATAAATTACAGATGCATCAAGCTCTCAAACCACTTGCGTGGCTTGAAGGAACTTGGTATACAGAGGGCTATGGCAATGGTAAATTTCCTACCATCAATCCTTTTAAATATTGCGAAGAAATTACTTTTTCATCTATTGGTCAGCCAATGTTAAATTATACAGCTCAAAGTTGGCACCCTGAAAAGAGGAATCCTATGCACAGAGAAGTAGGATTCCTCAAGATTGTTCCTAGCACAAACAAGGTGTCGTTATTTGTATCTCACAATTTTGGATTGACTACAATCGAAGAAGGAGAAGTTGTTGATGAAAGAATAGAGTTTCTCAGTACTAATGTATCAAGAAAAATTGAGGGATCAAAAACACCTTCTGTATTGCAGGTATCACTGATGGTTAAATAAACACCTAATGTCAATTTGGTAAAAAAGTCTTGTACAAATAAATTATATTTTTCATATTGGTCTATGTCTTTGCGTTAGATCAAACGTGAATTAAAATTGGTAGAGGATGCTCTTCATCAGACTGTCTACATGAGTACAGAGACAACAACAGAGCTAACAGAACATTTGCATGCAGTCTACAAAAAACAAGAAGCTAAAGACAATTAAACATCAATGTCATTGTTGAGCAAAAATGAAAACAAAGAGGTGATGTATTTTAAAACTAAAAGTTGCTATGCGCATACACGACTGGTTATTATTGTACCATGCACTCATAAAGTTACTACTCCAAAAAATAAAACTCTGCTTTCTCACAAGCAAATATTAAGAAATATTGCAAACTGCATTTTCTGTTGTCAAGTAAATCATTGATCAGCTAATAATCGCATTCAGTAAGCTGCAGTCGGCGTGTAAATAAACTAAACTAACGAGCTTGTCTGAAAGTATAAAAATGTTGAGGACATTTGGTACTTAAATGGCAATTGAATTGCAGAGAGATGTATAAGTACATTGTACATAGAATAGGGCGCTCGGAAAAAGTTCTGGATAATGTAGTCGTGAATCGAGTAATTGTTGGGAGTTGATAGACCGCGTGCATGTGGGTGGCTGCAGCACATACGTATATAGGCGGCAGGTGCGCGCGCGATAAAAGGAAGCGAGTAGCGGATGGGTGGTGGGGTAAGCGGTGGAACACCTGTACGTCTACTACCTGCTGGTGGAAACAGCCCTTGCTGCTAGCAGTTGGACGTTGCATGCGACAGTTGCTCTTGGCGTCGCTTCGACGAGCAGTCGCTCTTACCGATGCTGTCGCTGTACTTGTATACTTTTGTTTTCTTTTCGAGACTTGTAGAACGCTCAGATGGAAACGCTTCGTTGTGCCATTGTTTTTTTGACGCTTTTCTTTCTTGCGCAGTAACAACATTCAAATGAACTCAAACGCAGCTGCAGTCTCTTATTTGTACGATTCGTGCGCGCACGCTTCTTACACAAATCAGTACGCGCACCGAGCTATAAAAATGTGAAACAATTTAATTATACTTACTAGCTGCAGCCTTGTAAAGAATGAGATCGCTATACGATGGCCAGGAGAATCATTACAAAAAGATGTTGGACCTTCAGGAGAGATTGCGTAAAAGGTAAAGGCATTTTAAAAAATCAATCTAAAACATCATCTTTCAATCAATCATTTGTCTGATCTTTATGTTAAAGCGAGGAAGAGCGAATCAGACTAGAGGCGAAGTTCAATTTGCTGGTACAAGAGTCGCGAAATAGGTAAGCTCCGAAAAATCGATCCTCATTCAATTCTAACAGAGCTGTATTCTCTGCTATCTATTTTCAATTACAAAAGGATGAAACATCAGCAACGCAATTTTCACTGTCCGATCGATCTAACGCTTAAACATTCCGGCGACATGCACTCGTCGACGACGTTGACACAGAAATATAGAGGCGGAGCGAGAAACAGAAAAGAAAAAATGGAAAAATAAAATAAAACAATGTTCGTTGGTAGTCTGAATGCATACACGAGTCTGTGGTTTATTGATCGGCAAAGGTATACTTATAAGAAAGTGAAGCACGAAACTTGAATGTCCTTCTCTTCCGTGTCTTACGACGGTGATCCCGCGCGAGCCGACGACGCTTTTCCTTCGATATCGCTCTCTCTCTCTCTCTCTCTCTCTCTCTCTCTCTCTCCTTTTCTTCGACGGCGGCGTAGTAAGGGTGGTTCGTCGGGCTCGTTATTATTCGGTTCTGACCTTGCAAACTTTACTACCGCGCTCGAATCAGTGCTAGTTTCGTGACGGTTGAACATTAATGCGAGTTATGAGAAAACGACTCTTCTCGAATTCAGGACAAACGTATAAATTAACGGCTGCGTATCGGTTATTATAATTTATTAAGAGAGAATCCAATCTCCGGCGCGATTCAATTATTTTTTAGTGCCTGCAAACGTGACATTCTTTTCTATGTTTACCCGCGCATGTATAATAATTGTATATGCTGTATATAATTATTAAAGTGCCAGCTAGTCTATATGCTTTGACTCGCTTCTTTTAGGCATCAGAGCTGCATAAATCAATTGCGAATTCGATATGTCGAGTTTTTGGAGGAGCAACGGGCGAGAGACGAAAGAAATAATAAATTGCTCGGAACTCTGGATAAGGTGGACAGCAGTTTGGCTTTGATGACTGCCAAGACCGAGAGGCTCAATATACTGAGAGTAAGTCTCAAAAGTTTGTCGAATGTGTGTGTATTATACATAGTATAATTACGTTATACAGCTATATTAAGACATAATGTTTCCTCTACATTCAATTATGTGCAGAAGCAATACGAAGCCTATTTATTGCGAGTTTACGGAACACAGAGAGCGAATGGAAGCGTAACGGGGGATAGCGGATTAGAAAGCCAAAACGATCGAGAGATATCTCCAACGCCGGTATTTTCCAAATCGGTCGCGCTTATACGCAAGAATTCCATTTCCTACACTAGTCCAGAGTATCCAGCAGTTAATCGCAAGATACCTGATTTCGAGCTTCCCGACACATACAAATTAAATGCTATCCACAAACCGGCGGATATTCAACGAGATTTGAGCGAAAAATTTGCTCAAGCTGCTGCAGTTCCCTCGTTCTACAACGAAGTAAAAGACGCTTTAAAGAACCGATTGTACTTGCCTAGCTACCTGGCCGAATCTTCAAAGTACGTGAGCTCTCCGAAATCAAGGCTCGATCCAGACAAGCTCGTCGCTGGCTTGAAGGACGTTTATAAATCGGACTTTTCAAAATGTACAACTATTACGAACACACCAGCAACTTTCGACCTGGATCGTTATCTCGCGAAAATCAAGCAAACCCAAGCGGACGCTCTTGAGCCCGAGCCTGAGCGTAGCATCGACGATGCCGACCTAGAGCAGAATACCAGTGGTGATGTTTTAAATGTAACACTTTCGTACGACGGGAAGCCGGTACTGCCGGTAGCAGCCTCATCACCATCATCAGAAGAAAATGCATTACCATTGGCCAAAGGCAGTACAAGTCGCTTTCGAGCACTACTCAAGCGACAGGCGTGCGCAGCTGAGAATGGCTCTCGAAATAGGTCAATCGACAGGTCGCGGCTCTCGGCGATTCCGGCAGTTTCCGGCAAGCTCGGAGGAGTCGACGATGTAGAAGCAACACCTAGCTCGGTCGACAAATTTAGACAGTCCGAAATAGCAGCACTGCAGTGCGATATCGGCAGACCATTCACGCGGCCAGCAACGCTCTCCGTGGACGATGCGTTTGCTAAGCTTGCCATTATCAGCGAGCCGCGACGACCGACACTGCAAAAGCAGAACCTCCACGTTATCGACGATGTGCTGACTCAAGGAGACGGTGCAAAGCCTGGCAAAGAAAAAGAGTTGAGACTTGGTGTAGGCGAGGCTGCCGTTCACGGGGAGGAAGAGGAGAATGGTGATGGTATCGAGGACGATTACGACGACACGGTGGACATTGACTCTTGGATGCCCGACGATACGGAACAGCAGGTCGAAGAAGTGTACGCGCAAGACGATGTAAGAGATATACCCAGGAGGAAGTTGGAGTCTATCGAAGAAGTGGAACAGCTGGATGATGATGACGACGTCGAAGTTGACGCATCGAAACTGGAAATCCATCAAGTCCGACCTGACGAGATGATTGCAACTGGTCACGAGTCGTCGTCGTCGTCGTCGTCGAGAAATCAGTCACCTGAGCATACATCGGCTCTGGAGAGATTAAACAATACTTGTGAAGAAAGCAACCAAGATGAACGCATGAAATTGAGCGGAGCCTGCGATACCAACGAACAACAATACGCAAATCAGCAAGAAGGTGGCACGCAACATCAATATGAAGAGCAGGCAGAGTACAATCAAAATTATGAGCAAGAACAACAACAAAGTGGCGAACAACAGCAATACGAATACTCGGATGATTCCAACCAACAACAATATGCTTACGATGCCAACGTTCAGTACCCAGGATATGATGGCCAACAGTACAGCCAGGCTGAGTATGAAGAGTACATGAAACAGTATCAACAGTATGATCCGAGTCAACAGTATCAGCAATACCAAGACTACGAGAATGGCCAGCAAGCTGATAGCTCCGGTCAAGCGCAGTACGACCCGAACCAAGTCTACGGTTACCCGCAAGATGCTTACAATCAGAGCTACGACTACTCGGCTGATCAGCAGGCTTATGTAGAAGCTGGTTACGCGGTTCAATCAGCTGATGCCCACAGAGCCGATGAACAGGAAAAAGAATCGATTGGAGAGTCAGCCACAAACGTGGCCGCCGCCGACGAGTCGTCGATCAATCTGCAGGAGGACAGCAAGGATAAGTCGAAGGAAACCAAGATGAAGAAGGACGTAATTAGGTCCATCCTCGACTCGGACTCCGAGAGTTTCATCGAGAGGAATCTTTCTAATACTGAGAGCGACTTTGATTTCAACTAATTCTATATGAGTTTTCAGTTTATCCGTTGCAGTATGTATGTAGGCACATCTAAACTAATTGCATGATCTTTACTAAAATCGAGTTGAAATTCAATCTATAAATATATAAAAATTTTCTTTCCAAGAACCTTGACTTGTACTGTAAAGAACAAATAACACTCCGTCCATGTAAATAGCAAAGAGAAATAATAGCATCATCATCAATAATAATAATAATAATAATAATAATAATAATAATAATGATGATGATGATGATGATAACAATGGTATCAAAATAATAATAAAGAGGATCACACATTTTGGTGTGTGACCGCAAAGTTCAGAAAGAAAAATTTTTTATTTTACAATTTAAGTGCGTGAGTAACTATGGTATTTACGTTGTAAAATTAAATTGTCGATATGACTGGTCGTTACGTGTATATGAAGCAGTTGTGGTGTTGGCGGCGACACGGTTGTGGATATGGATTTTCGCGGGGCCACGCAGGCGTCTGCGCCAATCGCTCGGCGGCGCTTGCTCTCTCTCTCTCTCTCTCTCTCTCTCTCTCTCTCTCTCGCGCGCGCGCGCGCTCGAACTCGTGCGGACTCACGGGGGAGTGGTGAGCAGAGAGGTATATAGTGGCGCATGTGTTGAGCGCCGCAGATCGCCAGCGCGTATATACGTGACAGCAGTCAGCAGCAGTTGCCGTCGCCACTTGCTCATTGGATTCTCCAGCATCTTGAGAAATCTTTGTCGCCGTTGCATTGACCATTCGCTAATTGCACACAATTACTTATACACTTATCGGTACTCTCTCTTTTTCAGCAAGACAATTCCTATAAATCTTTTTCGATAAAAAATTGAAACCCACTGGAAAGTGTGTGCGTGTGTTGTGCGTTGTGTGTATCTCTCGTCCGTAAACGTCAAGAAGTGAGTTTTTTTATTTTTATATTTTTCTTTTGCTCTGCTTTCCATTATAGTTGTAGTCTTTTACTGAGTTTCATGAATTTGTTTTGTCTATGTGTATCATTGTAAGTAAATGATCGATGAGATTTTAGTTAAAAATGGATAGCTAATTTATATATGCAGCGGAGCGAACGCAGGAGAATGACTCATGTTTGTGTCTTTTCATAACCTCCATCTTTTTTATTTACTTATTTTTCTTTTCTTTTTATCAAAGTATGCAGAATGACGGAGAGAAAGTGTTTCTGCGTTAACGCAACTAGCAGCAAGCACATATAAGAGTATATCTCGCTGACATAGTCGAAATTTAATTTTTATTTTTTTTTTTCGATTCGATTGCAATTGTTTGTCGCAGTAGAAAATGAGTATAATATGAAGAATAAAATCAAGACTGCATCGAAAGATAAGAGTTGGCGAAAACGAGTATATGAAAAATTTGGCTGCAGTGTTGAAAGTTGTTTCTTGTTTAGATAAAACGCAGAAAGAGTGCGATACTTTGTAGCGGCGGCGGCGGCGGCGGCGGCGGCAAGTGGATAAAAGTGCGTAGATTGGAAAATAAAAGATAGCCGCAAGATAGAAAAAGTGAAAGGGGCAATCGAATACCGAAATAAGGACTGCAGTTAAATGCGCGGCTTTAATTGCATCCCTAGTGGCTGCATTTAAAAAGCAGGTAGGCTAAGTTTGAGCAGGTATATAATGAAGGAGAGAAAGAGATGTTGGATGGATAAATAATGTATGTAAGATTGTGGCAAGTTTGAGAATTTAGGATGAGCGAAGCAGCATCGGCAACCGCAGCAGCAGCAGCAGCAGCAGCAGCAGCTTCGGTGAAGATAAAAACGGTAGAGGATGCTACAGACGGTGGAGTACTGTACGAGCTGGACGTCGAGGGCGACGGTGACAGCTCGACAACACCTTGTCATCCAACGGAGCCCCGCGACAGTAAGTCTCATGCCAGAATGTATATAGACTATGTTGTTTGGTTCTTTCATTGTTTTGGAATAACGCGTCGTATTTTAATCGAGTTAACTCGAAAGTGCTTTTGGCTTATATATGCAGCTTTATTTAAGCTATAAGTAGGTATATGCGCGAGCGGAGCGGAATAAAAAAATTTGGCAGATGGGAATTTTGGCGGTGCATTCGAATGGCATTTGCTTACTTGCAGCTATATTTATATAAGAGTCTATATCGGTATAGTCGTGTGTAACGCGTGTATTGAATGTATAAATAGAAAGGATGGAAAAAGTAGCTGCTATAGCTGCGCGAGTGATTAATGAAATATGAAATGTCGCGGGGATGAATGGAGAGACGCAAAAGAGTTATTATATATAGGATGTAGCTGCGGCTGGGAAGTAGGGGGGGAAGGTGGATATTATTTCGGCGAGTGCAGACGAGCGAGCTGCACGCGACGTGCCGCGGGACAAAAGCGTGTCGCAGTGCAAGCGGGATATACTTATAGTTATATGTATACATGCAGCGCACCTATATATACGACGGCTCGTCTGCACAGACAAGCTATAAGTACATCGCGGCGGGCCGCGGCGCTGCTACAAACGGTGGCAGCTCCCGCAATAGCTGCAACAAGACAAACCGACGACACGACTTTTAGTTTAGTGCGCCGCGCGGATCAGCACCGGCTAGCGAGTATACCGGTATACTTACTACTTATACGCGAGCTATCGATTCTGCCTGGCTCTGATCGATTCTGCGATACTTGTTACGGTCGTGGCCGTGTGCGCGATCTCAACAGTCTGCAGCTGTGAAAATACCTCGCAGCAGTTGCAGTGAAAATGTCGAGCAGGGGAGTGACGCCGACGGGTAATCGGGACTCGTATTACGGCTACCTCAACACCCCAGACCTCTTCATCGATGGAGACGAGTACGATTATCGTAAGTTTCCAATTTCATTCTTTCGCTATACAGAGCAGCGAGTTGCATAACAACTGGCAAAACGGCTGCAATATCCTCAATTAAATAGACTGCAATTAAATAAGTGCAGAAAAGTGAAAAAAAAAGACTTGAAAATAAAGTCCGAGCTAGCGCGCGGTACTCAAGTATTTGACGCTAGCAATAAATTCCATGCGCCGCCGCGCGTGTTTACGCTTATTGGTAAGCTGCCAGAAGTCAGCTGCTCCTGCTCGTCGTGTCTCTGCAGGTGTCTCCGCAACTCTCAATCATAACATAATAATGTAACTTTGCGCTCTGCAAGCTCCTACTCTAGCCGATAGGCGCAGCTACGACGTTAGCTTCAATGCGAATTATTATACTAATGCGGTTATTTGTGCAGCCGACTCGATCGGGGCCGGAAGGATACGCGACGACAGAAATAGCCGCGGTTATTTACAAGGGGAGTTGCGGTAAAAATAAGTGGAAATTAGTCGGGATATTAGCGGATCTATAAATATAAGCCGCTTTACGATCATTTTAAACTCGAACGCAACTATACTTGCTATACTCGTCGTTTAAGTATACTTTTGCAGTGTATATAATTATAAATATAGATCAGACAGCTAACATGATGTATCCATGATAGAGCAGCGCAGGTAGATCGGAAAGATGGTTGGGATGATTGGCCGCGCGAAATAGGTAGGTCGTATAACGTGGTCGGAAAAGAAAGGCGGCCGTAACTATAAGCTGGTGCAGTAAAGTAATAGCTGCGGTATACAATATAGGCGCGCGTGGTTCGAGCTCGCGGACTTGGTGGTCGGCTGGGCGGCAGTTGCCGCGGACTGGCAGCAGTCGAGTCACTGCAGCGCACAGCTGTGCACGCGGCACGACTCGAGTGCGAGCCAGTCTGCTGGCGTCATGCGGCCTGTTAAGATGCTTGCTGCGGCCTATTCGGGCGCCGTGCATCCGTGTATAATCGCAGCATAATCCAATAAATATACAAGTATATCATGGTATTCGGCAATGAGATGAACTTGTCCCTGCGCTGTTCGAGTAGTTCGACCGGTGTCTCGGTAGCCGAATGGCTCGAGAAATCGGCGGCTCTGGGTAAATAGTGAGCGTGCGCTTTTCATTACTTATATTATTGCCTGCACTGATTGTTGCGCGTATTGACTATTGCAGGAAGCGAGAGCCCGGTGTTCGGGCTCGAGGGAGCCACTAGCAATGCGCGACACCTACCCCTGCACGAGCTGGGCAACGAGATATCGGCACCCTACGAGGTACCGCAGTTTCCCATCGAACAGATCGAGAAGAAGCTCCTCATTCAGCGTCAACTCACCGTCAAGTAAGTCTGCACGCAGCTTTGTCTATAAAATCTAGAGAAATATAAGCGCGCAGCTGTTGCCGCAATATATAGGCTGCAGATAGCTGCAGCGCTCCGCAAGATTAGATTGCAAGTCGCATGGCTGGACGAAAAGAAAGTAAGTGCAGAATACTTACTTGCTCGCTGCATATATAAGACTTATCTGCCGAATTACATGTTGGAGCGACTGCGCGCATGTGACACGTGGCGCGCATTACTGCATATAGCAGCTGAGCACGGATCGATAAGCCGTGTCGCTGCTGCAGAGCAGCTGCAGCTGCAGCTGCCAGCATCTTGTAATTGAATTAATCCTAATTGAATAACTGCGGCGCGCATGTAATAAATAATAAAGTGGCCGCTCGTCGGACGCGTCTATAACAAGTTGGTACTTATATTTATATATAGCTGCGAGCCGGTGCGCGGGAGGCTTCGCAATTCGTGTAGGTACGCGTCGGTACGTATACGTAAGTAGTTGGAGGCGTGAGCGCCGAGCGTCCGCGAGTAGCTACTGGAGCTGATAGCAGAGTGTACCATCGGCAGTTAGTGCCGCCGCCGCCGCCGCCACCGACCAAGTACTCCGCAGCTATCGCCTGCGAGATCGTTGCGCAGTTAATAACCGCGCTCCTCTCATGATCGATGCGGCTTCGGCAGTGTGCGCAGTGCAGCCTCGCAGCCTACTGGACCATCCGTATGTTATAGCATGTAATTGTCTATAATAAATACCGCCGCATCGCGGGCGTAGAGGCAGCAGCAGCAGCAGCAGCAGCAGCAGCAGCAGCAGCAGCAGCAGCAGCAACTGAATAGGACGCAATAATTATTATGTTTGCCGGCGCCGTCGAGTCCAAGCGCTGGTCGAGAGATTGTAAAATACTCCTGAGGTAGGCAATGCGCACATATTGAATAGTTGCGCGAATGCAGTCGCCGCGATCGCGAATGTTGACATTGAGTGTAGCTGTAGGTGTATAGATATAGGCCAACAGCTGATTGCTCAAGGGCAGCAGCTCCTTTTAAGCTCTCTCCCCTTTAAAGCCTTTAAAGCGCAGCGCGCTTCATCAGCAGCGTTTGCACTTTGCAGAGCGGCCAAGGATTTGGAGGAGCGACGCAGCCACTATGAGCCATCGCTGGGCCCGGTGCCCGACGACAGCGACCACCACTTTCCCCTCGAGGAGAACGACTTTGTGCCGCATTTTCAGCGGGTCTCCATATCCGGCGAGGACACCTCGGGGGTAAGGAAGCTTGAGGATATACTGCTCGCGTATAATGAGCTTTCGAAGCCCTACTAATATTGCACGAGCATTTTTCGAATGACGTTGCAAGGTGCCGCTTGAGGACTTGCAGCAGGCCTCGCAGCTGCTGGTGCAGGCCCTGGCCATCCGAGAAAAGTACATGGACAACTCGAAGCAGTCTTTCCCGAGTATCACATCGAGATTCTTGAGGAGCGTCGACAAGAGACCGGTCAATCTTGACGACGAGGTCCAGCACGACGAGCGCAAGGCAATCGAAGGTATGCAGCGCATCGATCGATCGATCGCGTTATACGCATATGTCGCGCTGCACAATATCAGATTTCATGTAAGTATCGCTGCACGCAGACCACCCGGTACACGCGCCGGCTTCACGAGGCGACCCCTGGAAGTGCGAGTTCCCGCTGAGCAAGAACTACAAAATCGCTCCGGTTCACGGTGTCTTCAACCTCTTCGCTAGTGAGGAGGACTTGGCCAAGAAGACAGCGGTGCCCTACTCGTATCCCGATCTCGCCACCTTCGTGCGCGACATGAATTTGCTCTGTGTCATGATCGCCGACGGACCACTCAAGTCTTTCTGCTATCGCCGGCTCAGCTACCTATCCTCCAAGTTTCAGCTGCACGTCCTTTTGAACGAGCTGCGCGAGCTTGCCAGTCAGAAAGCAGTGCCACACCGAGACTTTTACAATATCAGAAAGGTCAGCTGCCGCAATATCGCCGCGCTTCGTGCAGTACGCAGCCAACCGCTATAATATAATACTCACTGCCGCCTTATATATACTGAGCACAGGTCGATACTCACATCCACGCAGCTTCCTGCATGAATCAGAAGCATCTGCTTCGATTTATCAAGAAAACCCTCAAGAATCACGCGGATGAGGTGGTAACGTGCTCGAAGAACGGCGAGAAAATGACGCTCCGTCAAGTCTTTCAATCGATGAATCTTACCACCTACGATCTCAGCGTTGACATGCTCGATGTTCATGCAGTAAGTCCTCGCATACATTCATCGCGCAATCACCTGATCATACTGCAACAATATCTCGACGTTATAACCTCTCATCTGCGCAGGATAGAAACACCTTTCACAGGTTCGACAAATTCAACGCCAAGTACAATCCAATTGGTGAGAGCAGACTGAGAGAAGTTTTCTTGAAAACCGACAACTACATCAACGGAAAGTTCTTTGCCAACATCATAAAGGAAGTTTCGAGCGATCTCGAGGAATCCAAGTATCAGAACGCTGAGCTGCGTCTCTCGATATACGGCAAGAGCCCGGAGGAGTGGGACAAACTCGCCAAATGGGCCATTCAGAGCGACGTCTATTCCGACAACGTTCGCTGGCTCATTCAAATTCCTAGATTATAGTAAGCAGTCCACATTATACCCGTGCTTGCTTTTCTTTCAAATCGCGCATCAACGTCAAATTTCCGCTGATTGGAATTATTATTTGTTACAGTGACATCTTCAAGCTCAACAAACTTATGACCAATTTCCAAGAGATTATTAACAACATTTTCTTGCCTCTTTTTGAAGTTACCAACAATCCCGAGACACACCCTGAATTACACCAGTTTCTCCAATATGTACGAATTTAATGCGACTTCTCGACAGATAATAAATCTATACTATTCATTTTTTTTCCCTTTCATGCATTTTATTGTTTGCTTTTAAATCCTGTAGGTAATTGGGTTCGACTCTGTAGACGATGAAAGTAAACCCGAAAATCCTCTATTTGACAAAGACGTCTGTCCTCCCGGCGAGTGGGATGATGTTGAAAATCCTCCATACGGTTATTACCAGTACTACACCTATGCCAACATGACAGTACTCAATCAGTTTAGAGAGTAAGTTTTTTCCTCTCTTAAATTTTAGTGCTTTAAAAATTAATGATTTACTAACTTTATGCTCTTCTTGCACATCCAGAGATCAAGGCCTAAATACTTTCGTTCTTCGGCCGCATTGCGGTGAAGCAGGACCAATTCAGCATTTAGTTTGTGGCTTCATGATGGCCGAAAACATTTCGCATGGTTTGCTACTTCGAAAAGTGCCAGTCTTGCAATACTTGTACTATTTAGCACAAATCGGTATCGCCATGTCTCCCTTGAGCAATAACTCCCTATTTTTGAACTATCACCGCAACCCTCTACCAGAATACCTGGCCAGGGGTCTGTGCGTAAGTTTATCAACGGATGACCCTCTGCAATTTCACTTTACTAAGGAACCTTTGATGGAGGAGTATAGTATCGCTGCCCAGGTCTGGAAACTTAGTTCATGTGATATGTGCGAGTTGGCAAGAAACTCTGTCATTATGAGCGGTTTCCCACACAAGGTTTGCATTTTCAAATTTTTCCGCTTTTTTGCGTCAAGTATTTTGACTCGTGTTTTTTTCTTCTTTATTTACAAACGCAACGGATAATTTCAGAGCAAGCAGTACTGGCTTGGACCAAATTATACCAAGGAAGGTGTCGCTGGAAATGACATTACACGAACTAACGTACCAGATATTCGAGTGGCTTATCGCTACGAGACCTTAGTTGACGAACTTTCCAACATTTTCAAAGTCGTAGAAAAACCCGACGTTTTCTAGCAAAGCTTCATAAACCCTATTTCCGCTATCGACGTCAACAATGTCGCGCTCTGAAAGTAACAAGAATTATGTCAAATCTTAAGAGCAAAGCCTGTCAATCGTATAATTCAAGTATATCTATACAAGATATTTGATAACTGACAATATGAATCGACTGCATGTATTCTTTTTTAGTTCCCTGCACAGATGAGAGTCGTAATTTACATCGAAATACTAATAAGGAAACTATTGTTATTAAAAATAAGTATATTCGAAAAATAAGATTAAATTACACATTACACCAATCCAAACTTATCTAAACTCTAAAACATTCATATAAAATTTCAACTTTTTAATATTGACCAAATGAATTGCAGTTTTTAGTTATCAAGTACAAGTTTAAACATGTAATCAACTAGATTTGTGAATATAGATAGATAAAAATATCAAGGACTGATAAGGCTATGTGCATCAGACGTTAAAATAATGTAGGAAGCATAGAAAAAGTTTCGTTTATTGTGGTAATCATAACTCTAGTAAGCATTATAATTGTATTTTATTTTATTTTGTTACCTTTTGTACGTTTATACTATTCATGCATACTATGTTTGATTCTTGCATATACAAAAAATGAATATGTACTATATAGTTATTGTTCAGGATGATAAATAGATTAATGTAAAAACTTTTATAGCATCGGAGTTATAATGTATTTGAATTGTATTTATTGTACAGAGTCTATAACATTAAAAATATACAATATCCATTATTATTATTATTATTATTAGTATTATTATTATTATTATTATTGTTTATCATATTTTTTGTCAACATTTCAGAAAATTGTTTCTATAAATTTAGCAAAAATAATGAAAACATTGACGTAAGCAGAATATAGTATTTAATTTGTTCAGACAAGTTTTATTTTTCGTTTGTTTACAATGGTTCGTCGCGAAAGATATTACATATTTTTGTACATTTATTCTTTTGTAAAACCATGTTATAAAACTCTTCACAGCATGCATTATTGTTAACTACTATCAGCTATGTATCACATTCATTTATGTACAGAATTTTTTAATTTAGTCTCTTACAAAATCCAGTAGATAATATTCTCAAAAGTGACGTCTGAATTTCTCGGAATGTTCCAGCAAATGAGTTTCTAATTACCTTTCTTGGAAGAGGCAACAAAGTTTATAGATAAATCTTTTGATATAAATTTCAATTAACTTAATTTTTGCTTGCTTCCAAAAACTGATTGAACACTTTTTTTGACCTTAGGTACTAATTCAGTGAAGATAATGGTTCCGATAAATACCAAGAACGTTCCAATCCAGTGATATATTGTAAATGGATTTTTAAAGTATAGAATTGAAAATATAAGGGATAAAAATTTGCGAAGCGTTAAAATTAGTGTAACCGTTAGAGATGCACACTCTGTAGTCAAGACAAATACTGAACTTATACAGATGTATCTGCAAGTTAATTGGTTAAGGCCAAATAAAATTATTGTATGAATATCATTGCTAAAATAAATTTTTAAGGATACTGCGTGAGTACATTTCCAATTAAATAAGCTATCATTCTAGGCATGGCGATAGCAATTATAGGAATAGTCACTTGTGGAGAATTTATAGCGATTACTGCATGATCCCACAGATTGGTTGTCAAAAGAAGAAAGAATGGCAGAGGTAGCAAATGCTAAAAGAAAAATTAAAGCAACAAATTGATGAAAACATTGAAATAATTCCAGTTACTGTACAGTGTACACCCAATACAAACCGTATAATATAAAGCTTCTCTTGGATTTTTTCCATAATGCGAGAAGAGATATTCTTGATAAATACCCATCCTCGCTGAAATAAATAAAGCCAACGTTAAGAGAATGATACCAACAGTCCACCAAAAAAAGTCATTCATAGGCGAAGTTGGCACAGAATTTGCAGTGACTGGCACTGTGGATTTAACTTCTTTGCCACTGATTATGGTGCATATAATAATACCCATGGTTATCATAAATACAGACAAATATTTATCAAAAGTGTATTTTTTCTTCAAAATAATGATTCCCATAATCATGTTAGCTATCAGAGAACCCTAAAAAGTTTAAAATTTATTAAAGCCATGTAGAAGAAACGTTTGTCAGTTATAAAAATAAAAAATACAATAAACATACTGCTCTGAATATCATATGCAAAGGCATTGGTATATTAAAATTGAAAGCGTAGTTGTTGAATACACTAGAAATGAAGAACATGACAACTAAAATCATGTAATTTTTAATTCCAATCTTAGTTTTAGCTGTTCCACATTTTGAAGTAAAGAGGAATCCATCGATGGCAATAAATAGAAATTGCAGAAACGTCACCAAGTTACCACCACCTGGATTTTCCCTAGAATTTTGCCAGACACTTTTGTTTGCATTTGCTTTTCGTCTAAATATTACATGCACACAGATATTTTTGATTCAATATAAGTACTTACTTCATGAGGAGTTCAAGAAAAACCAAATTGGAACAGCACCCCACGAAAACCATGCATATTGCAAAAGTAGTATTCATTTTAACACTAATAGTTTAAAAGATGATTACAGAGAGAGTTCTTATAACCTATAATTGAGTTGCGCGCCGCAGGGGGAAAACGTAATGTGTAACGAGCTTTCTGATGCTTTGAAGAACCATGCATGCTGTAGCACGGACTTTTATGTAATCGTAAGTACGAGCAGTAACAGAAATAAAGAAAGCTCTGTCATTCCACTACTTAAACACTACTCAAGGTTAAGATTGTAGATAAAAACATAAAGTCACATTATCTTTGTAGACGACTATACGACGGCACGGCACGACCGGGACCGCGGCTGGCTGTCAACTGTAACTACTTACTATATAAGTATGCATGCGGAGCGGGAGTGTGCAGCGGTGTTTAATAGACTTATATACTTATATATACTATACGACACAGGTATATATAAGTTTACCTTTACGCTTACCTTATATAAGTAATATGCGTCCGACGATTCAGTTCAGAAGTTTGCGCTTATTGTAATGCTTCGTTTTCGTTTGCTATAAGATAGATTTAAAATTAACTTCGATTTGATATTGAATGCGCAGTCTTATAGATACCTAATTGCAAATTGCAGGAAAGCATCGTCAGGATTACACATATATACCTAATCTATACTCTTATTCGAATATAATTATAGCTGTATACGTAAACAATCGTATAATAAGAATGCGACGGCGGTATACTTGGTATATAGCTGATAATTGCGGTATTCGCAGCTCCCATTTCTTTCCGACACGTCGTCGGTAAAGTAGAATAATTGTCACATAATATATACAATTCTATAATAGGTAAGTATGCGTTTTCATCGAATCGAAAAAAATTTATTGTTTGTATGTAAGTTTTTAGTATTTACGCTTATACTATGTTACAATTAATGTTTTACAGAAAGTAAGGTATCAAAATAACTTAAGCTTAAATATCGCTTTTAACATTGTCAATTAGATGCGTTGTGTATAGAGATTGGATTTTGCAGTGTCGCGACTGTATGGTATATATAGGTACTTGCGCGATAATCTATATAGATTTGAATAGTTGGTCTCTTAAAAATAAATAATTAGTGCATAAGAGGAATGTGAAAATTTGATGGTAGAAATGCGGGGCAGGTATACACTTGTAATATAGGTATACGCGTAATAGAGCGCTTTATGCGCAGCTGTTTAATTCTCGGCCGCGCGGCGGCGGATATACAATATAATGATATGAATTCAGTCGTTGCAATGAGCGAGCAATAAGTATATGTGCGCGAGTATAAGGTATAGTGCGGCGAGAGTGAGTGCGTGAATTAGATTGCGATTAGTGCAGTGTATCACCGGCTGCAGCAGGAATACTCGTCGTGTCTCGGCGTAATACTGAGCTGGATGCCACCGACATTGTCGAGGACTACCTGGGAGAGCAGGTGCAGCTGGTCCTCCTTGTCGATGGCCTTGAACCTGTAGGCACGCAGCAAGGCGACGAGGGTAACTTTCACCTCGATCGTCGCGAACTTTGCGCCGATGCAGTTCCGCGAACCCGCACTGAACGGTATGAAGGCGAAACTCGGCGGTTTCGCCGCTCCCGGGAGAAAGCGCTCCGGCTTGTACTGCTCGGGTTCGGGGAAGAAGCGAGGGTCGCGATGCAAGAGATACGAGTTGACGAGCACCGTCGAGCCCACAGGGATCTCCCGACCCTCTGAAAGGTGGCAATGCGACTTTACAGTGCTATGCAGCGCATCGCGCGCAATTCATTCATTGGAGCTCAACTTACGCAGCGTTATCGGACTGTTGATCTGCCTGGCGATGAGCGGAGTGACCGGATACATTCTCCAGGCCTCCTTGATGCAGGCGTCGAGCCAGTGGAGTTTCTGGTACGAGTCGTAGCTGATGTCGTCGGTACCGAGGAGTTGCTCGAGCTCCGCGAGGATCTTATCCTGGTACTGGGGATGCCTGCCCAGAGAGTAGAGTATCCAGGAGATGCTCGTGCCGACGGTGTCGTGTCCGGCGAACATGAAGGTATTCACCTCTTCCTTGAGGTCCTCGTCGCTGAGCTTTTCGCCGTTGTGCACCATTTCCAAGAGAAGCTCCAGCAGAGTCTCTGGCTTCTTGAGTAGCTCGTGCTGCCGCTGCTGCCGCTGCTGCTCCGAGAGCCAGCTTCTCTTTCTCTCGGCAATCACTCGGTTCACCAGGTCGTCGATCACTTTGAGAGCCCTGTTGTGTTCTCGGCCCGATCGGCTCACCTTGAACAGTGGCTCGGGCTTCAGGAAGATGCTCGTGAAGCGCATCTGCGAGATCGCGGTCACGCTGCAACAGACACACGCATTACATTGCACGCATAATTCACATGAAACATGACGCAGCTTTATACTTTAAGCAAGTTTATTACCGTTGTACCGCCAGCACGTACTCGTTCCTGTAGTTCCTCTGAGCATTCAGCTGATAGCCCATGGCGCATTCTGAACAACAATGCGTACGTTATATAGCGTTATACGCTCACATTACAACAACACACAGACAGAGAGAGAGAGAGAGAGATGCGAGAGACGAGCAACTTTCCAAATTGCGACCACAATCATTCCAGTAATTTCTTCCCCCGCCTCTCGCTCTTCATGAGTATAACAGTACTCGCACTGCCCCGCGCTACAGGAGCAAGTCTTTTTTCCCTGCGCGCGCGCGCGCTTTGGTCGCAGCCGTTCAATAGTTATAAAAAACCAATTTATCCCCATTTTTCCAACACTGCGTACAACTATATTTCATTAATTTTACAGAATTCCATCTGGAAAATGGTGTTGCTGGTAGAGAAATGAAAATCGCGAGCAAGCAATAAATTGGTTTTTTTTTTCCAATTCAAGTGCGAAAAGTGTCTATATGATAAAAGTGACTTTTTGATATGGCTATTCCGCTGCAAAAGATCGTATAATATAAAACGCGGCTCTCGCGGCTGCCATAGCTCGATTTTAAAAAGATTTCGACCTGTAGCTGCATATATGCATTATACTTGTAAGTGTAGATGTGCAATATAATGCATTGCTTTCTCTTAATAATTTCAGGAAAAAACGATTTCCCCGCGGGAAGACTTTCAAGGACGAAACACTTTGACTTTCGTTTCTCTTACGCGAGAATCTGCTTCTGCTTACAAGTATTTTGTGCGAAATGAAAGAGAGGAGAAAAAACTTGCCACAAATAGTATCGAGGGCTGCTCTCTTGGCGTAGGGAACAATGTCGAATTCCAGTTTTCCAACCTCAGAGAGCAAGCACGACACGAAAGTTTTGGCTTCTCGGGCCGTCACCTGGAAATAGTCCCGCAGTAGCTCGCTGTGAAATGTCGGGGTCAGAAGCTTCCTCCTCGCGCGCCACTTTTCACCTATAAGATTTCAAAACAAAAGATTTGTCGAGGTAATGCGCATAAGCAGTATGTGCTAGAGCAGCTGTAGCGCGTTGCTCTTTTCTCTTATAGATCGCATCTTTATTGAAGCGACCGCCCATCGCGCCCACCTCCAATTTCAGCTTGTATTATATGTGCAGCGCGCAGGCAAACTATACATTTCCAATATCGAATTCACCTGCAGCTCTCGCGTCTCGACTGCTCATTTTCGTTTGGAGAAATACAATACAAGTTTTTTTACGAAACAAGTTGTGTATATATATAGGATACGTGTGTGAGGAATAATATACCTGTACTAGTGATAAGACCGGTACCAAGCCATGGCTTTAAGAAATCATACTCGAGACTCTTGTCGATGTGTTGGCTACTGCTGAGCAGCGGCTGGACGGCTTCGACTCGGTAGACGAAGACGAAAGGTCGAAGACCGACCCAGAGTAGATAGATATCTCCGTATTCCTTGGCCCATTGTGTCAGCTTCATGAAAAAGTCTATGTATAGATGTGGGAAAACAATGAGAGCAATGATTCGTATTAGTTGTTGTTGCGGGGGTGAGTAGGTGCGCAGCTGCCGCGAATAAATATATATATATAGTGCAGCTACTACCGCACGCGCGGATAATGCGTAGAAATGAAGGTACTGGTCAACAAAAAAAGTTGAAGCTGCAAAAAAGAGATCAGCGATAGCTGGTAAGTATAATGGGGGCGCGAAGGTTCGCACGTGTCGGCATTGATCTCTCGCCGCAGTTAGCGAGTCGCAGAGAGTGCAACGTTCGGCCTTAATAAAGCGCGGCAGCGGCAGCAGCCTTGGCTGATAATGACCGGCGCGCGGCGAAGAAAAGAAGAGGAGGAGGAGGAAGAAGAAGAAGAAGAAGAAGAAGAAGAAGAAGACGGAGTATACTGACCCTCAAGGTTGCAGGTGAGCTGGACAATGTTGCCGAGAAAGGGTAGGGCCTTTGGATGGGGTATGTTCCTCAGGGAGTAGAGGAACTTGCTCCTCCTGATGGCCAGCCTGCCGAGCAGGACGAAGACGACGAAGGAGAGAGTGAGCGTGAGCCAGGAGCTCGCGTCGTTGAGCGGGCCGGATCGGCGAGGATCGTCGAGGTCGTCGGCCAGCATCTTGACTCGCACCACTGGCTACTTGTTCTCTCGCTTAATTCGACTCTCGATCTCGAGTCGGTTCAGAGCATACCTATGACAGCATCTCTCTCTCTCTCTCTCTCTCTCTCTCTCTGTCACTCGAGCTGCTGGCACGAGTCTCAGGCTCGCTGCTGCAGTCCGAATGCGAGTCTGAAGCGAGTAGAGGCGAGGCGAGGCGAGAGAACGACTGTGTAACGGCCTGTGCCGGAGCGCTCGTTTTTAAGCAGCCGCGCGCTCTCTCGCTCTCTCTCTCCGTCTCGCAGCTCACGCACACACTCGTGCTTGCGCGAACGTAGCCATACAGACGCTGCAGACTGTCCCTTTCCATGAGCTGCTCAAACTCCACAGATCAACTTGGATGCGTGCGGAATAGCCAAGAAAGCTCGCGAGAGGGGCTGACAGCTGTCTCTCTCCCTCTTCCTCGCCCCCCCCCCTCTCTCTCTCTCTCTCTCTGCAGCGGAGTGCGACGAGTAGCTGCGCCGAAATATTCGCTATCTATCGCTACTGCCGCTTTAACGATTCTCGAGAGCCTCCTTATCGCCGCGAGCGATTACTTTTATTTTCGCACTCGATATGCTCGCGCGCACAGCCACACAGCCACACAGCATGGCGCAAAAAGTATTTAGTGCAGTAAAATGTAGACTAGGATTATCGTGCGACAAGTAGCGAGAGAGTCGTAGGTCACGAAGCTTTTGCAGCCTGTGTATGCTATGTACATGCTCGCTTGGCATTTCGTAAGCGCCGCGGCGGCGATTACGCACGCGCAATAATGCGATATTACAAGCGCGCAGCGAGTTGGAAAAATTAGGCCTACGCGGATGTGTTTATAATAAATATACTGCTAGCTTGAATAACAAGCCCCTCGAGCGTTTACGCAATTTCAATGAATGCTACTTGAAGCTCGCTCGGCGCTCGGCATCGCCGGCGTGCGGTCAATTTATGAATTTTCGGAGCTTAAGTGCTGAGAAAACAAGCAGCAGCGTCGACGAGCTTTTGTTTGGCTCGACAGTCCGGACTCGGCCGACCCAGTTTCCATCTCTCATTACATTGTCCGCTTGGGCTCTGCGGCGCAAAAAAAGAGACAAGTGAGAAGTGAGAAGAGAGCTCTGAAATATTAAGTGAAACTGCCGCGCACGTGCAGCTCATCTTTTATATAGCGAGATGCTCCAAGACTGATGCCTCAGCGCGACTATCCGAGAGGAAATCTTGCACGCGCCAACTGCTGCACGTATACAACTTGTACTTGTTGTGCCGAGCGCGTCTATTATACATTGCGCAGAGACATTGTACTCGATGTGTCAATGACATAACAATGTACATGCACGTATAGCTAGCGACCGATCTCCACGTGCCGATATTTTTGCCTTCACTGCGCGCGCTAGCTCCTTTTTAGCTCGCGCATCTACTTTTTATTTCTCGCGCTCGCTAGCTGCAGCGCCAATAGATTAATCGCTCTAACGTTATACATGGCGCGACTAGTCTGCCCATTTTTATCGATGACCCTACAGATCGTCGTTCTTCTCAAACTACGTTCAACGCAATTTCCTACGAGAACAGCAAACACTCTCTGCACCGCAGTGACAATGACAATCTCCATCACTCGATTTGCTGATCGGAACCTGCTCGCTGCATTTCCTGATGCTTGGTCGCGCCGCTGCAAAAAATTATCAAATTATCATTATCGATATCGGCAGCCCTCCGGATTGGACTGCTGAATTTGCACTGCATAAACCGAGCTTCTCCCGCGACTTTCTCCGGCAGCGGGTGTAGTGCTAGTCTGGCTCCTCTCTCTCTCTCTCTCTCTCGCTCGCGTCATGACATTTCCAGTAAATTTCCGCAATCCGAGCTACTGATTGTCCTGAATAAGACTATCTATACGCAGTAGGCAGTTTACATGCTTATCGATTTTTTAGCAATTCTTTGATTTTCGCATGCTTTTTCGTAATAAAAATTAATTTAACATGGCATATAGGAATAGTATAGTTGGGGTGAATATGGATTATTTACACATCAGTTATACATATAGGATTATTGCACGGGGAGTTGAAGTTGGCACGCATAATTCGCTTCCTCCTCGTATTCGCCGAATTCTTACGGATTTTAATTGGCCATGACATCATATTACCGCTGTCTACATAAGTCACTCGTCGTCGTTCAATAATAATATATCTTATCGACCTACTTGCATCCGTTTTCTTTGACTCAAAACAAAACGATCATTCCATATCAGGGCTCGATGAGGGAGTACATAATATACTTGGCTCCGTTCATTCATAGCGCGCTTTCAGCTACTTTATATAATTATAATCAATTAAGTAGACTAAAGACTTGTTTACTCGCCTCGCCTCGCTTGTATGTGTGCAGTATAAATAATAACGCGCTATTACGTTATGATTGCAACGTTTACAAATGCTCGCTCTTGTAAAGATATGTATATCAGTATGGTTATCGAATTATGGTGAAAAACTGAGTCTACGCCCGACGATCAGTACAGGTATATGATGAAGAGAGCTGGATCGGCGAGGGAGAAAACAATGAAAAACGTGCGTTTGCGAGTGACGAATAAGGAAAGGCGTGGAGAAATGCTGGGAAGAAATGCTGCGGGGACGAAATTGGAATTAAGATATTATTGACGAAGCAGCATCAGCAGCGGCAGCATTTGCAATACGTATGTTGGCGCAGACGAAGGAGAACTGGAGAAGAAGAGTAATTATTTATTGGCGGCATTGCCGGATGACCGGTCAAGCCGCTGGCACGTGTCAACGATGTGCCATGCGTGTTTATACTACGAGGCGTAAGTACTATGCCCCCAAACAAGTCCCATGTTTGCTTTTCAGTCGAACGCTAGCTCGTGTATAAGTTATAGTATAGGTGTAGGTCTTGGGTATGCATAATAACGCATGCGAGCGAGCGCGATGTCACTGCGTGAGATAATTTAATTGTCGCGCGATTAACCATAGAGTACTGAACGATAAAAATAATCGAAAGTTTCGATCGAAAAGAATGTATCGTCGTTTTTGCGGAAATATAGATGTGGCATAAACGTCTGTGGACCTTGGCATGATAATGTTGAGATTTGCCATCTTTTTGCCGGCGGCGAAATAGGAGAGAGAGAGAGAGAGAGAGAGAGAGAGAGAGAGAGAGAGAGAGAAAGGGGAAGGGTTGTCGCCCCGAATGGGCCTAGAGACACGTGCGCGCGCTTCGTCTGGCCTTGAGATTGCCTTCTTCTCTCTCGCAGACTTTCTCATGAGCGTTAATCGCTGCGAGCGCGCGCGAGAGATGCCAATGCCCACGAGTTCGCTACACTCTATCTCCTATGCTCCGATGCTCCGCTAGACTCTGCAGCAAATATAATGCAGTGTAAGTATTAGCGCACTAGCGCAACATTCTGTATTGTACCTTACGCGGCGACACGTGCGGCTATTACGCGTTAGGAGAACTTTGGAGCTTTAATTCCTTTCAGCGCTTATCACCTTCATCGAGCGATAATCTGCCGATGTCTATCAGCATAATATCCAACGATTCTCACGAAGCCTACGCGATAACGACCTTTCCTATCGGTTATTCTCACCTCATTTTTCTTCTGCTCCAAGCACACTTTTTCCATTTAATACACGCCGCCGCCGCCGCTACTTACTCGCTGATACATACAATATTATTCACGCATGCGTGTATTCTCGCATTTTTCTGCAGTGTATATATAGAGTAATCTTATTCATTTCAATTGGAATTCTTGTACTGCAATCGCAGCTGTTACTTCATAATTGCTGACTCATCTTGTATTTGCGGATGTCTCATCGTTATGTAGATCGAATCAACAATAGTGCATTAGGCCAAATATTTTGGGCAAAAGAACAAAACAACTGGTACTTGCAGGCCACTTTTTTTCCTATTTTTCTATAATATGCTAATATAAAACAAAGTCATTATACATTACCATTCCTCCACCATGCATTTACATTTTTTTTCGATACAAAGTCATTGATTTTCCCTCTGCCTTTGCGAATACTGTGTTAACCATATGTAAGCATGTTAAGCATGTGTAGCAAGAATGAAGCGGTAAGAATAGCAAGAACATAACAAAAACCGTTAAATATTCAATGCGGATATAATCTTCTTTTCTTTAATGTTAGTATATGGAATATAAAAGATTTCTTAATACAAATCGTATAATATAAAAAAACTATTTGGAATACACTGACCATCTCCTTTTTTAACCAAAGGAAAACAATAGATAGATTTTGTGGAAGAAAGTTGGTAAATATTGATCTCTCTCTCTCTCTCTCTCTCTCTCTCTCTCTCTTTCTCTGCAGTGTGGAGCTGCGAAGGAAGCATGCGCGTTCGTATGGCGCGAGTCTCAATAACTGTCATATTCAATTCTTCATGTTCGCTCGAACTAACAAGAGGAAGTGCAAAAATGATTTTTAAAAAACGACGTTCATATCGACCTTCTGCGCGGCATCTTGCAGGTATATACATGCATGTAGTTAAATATGCGTGAATTGCGCAGCCCAAGAGTCATATAGACTTAGACGCGTATGATTTTTCCGTGACGTCAGGCTTGGCCAGATTTTCCCATAAAAAAACCCGCTAGCAAGTATTAAATTTATATAGCTTATAGCTGGTGAGCTGTGGGAGTGCGACGGCGATATATGAATAAATTCGCCTCGCGCTGACACGTGTGCGATCCGCCGCCGCCGCCGCCGCCGCCGCCGCTGCCGTCGCCGTCGCCGTCGCCGTCGTCGCCACCGATATATGATGCGCTGACGTTTTTTCACGGCTTTGCCGAGCAAGATATAGCCGCAACTTGTGCCTTGGCTTTATCAGTCGAGTTTATTGTCAACTTTTTACGTAAACTATAGATAATAAATGTCGAATACATTGGGTACTACTCGAGTTGTCGTTGTCGAGATGTAGTCGCGCAGATAGATGTGTATGCGTATTCCAAGAGCACCAGGGGGGAGCAAATAGCGACGCAACTACGTTGAAAACACACTATAGTACTGCGCGTCTAAAAGTAACAAAAGATATACGTACGTAATGGCGCGGAGCTGGCTTAATTGTACAACTAAATTTTTCACAGTCTGAGTCAGCTTTGTTTTTATATATCCTTACAGCGTAAGGTACCACAACATAACGCTATAGTACGTAGTACGGCGACGAGTTTATTTCTTCTCTTGAAATTGAAGGCGCACTACACTCCTCGCATATCGTAGTCTTGGATTCTCCAAAAAAGTGCATTCCGACATGCGCATTTTATATATCTCTGCGGCGGCGATTATAATGCGCGCCAACAATAGCTGGGTGCTGCAGCGCAGTTATATACACTTGTATAGAGTTCACTATTCAGTGAATGATCTATACCTGAATATACCTGCATTCTCGCTGGTATACACTCTCCTGCAGCCTCGGTAACACACGCGTGACATGTATAATGTATATTTTCAAACATACATCTCGCGCTGTACGTGAGACATGTACTTGTATGGTGACGTATTGTGCATGTGCAATATGCAAATTGCATATTCTCTACACAGACATTTTTCCCCCTCGAATATCATTGCATATATATATATATATATATAAGTCGCAAACTATAATGCCCCCTTTGCGAGTGCCCAGCACTTTTTAGCATATACCACCTACCTATATGTAAGAATATATAAATATGTATGTTTGTATATATTTTATCTTGAAATGCTTTGAGATTTGTACTTTGACTCAAAACTTTTTCGGGAAAGTCACAACATTCTGATACAGAAAATGAAAGAAGTAACGTTAAATTTCGTCGTATACGGCCAAAATACATCATTAGTCACGTAGTTTGACAGGTAATAGTATAAATTAGACTTGGATAGAAATCAATATCGTGTGAAGTTTATCGAGTTGAACGCGATTTCCTTCGCTATAGAACACAATAGATATTTCATTCAAGTCCCGTCCATGCGATAAGATGGAGGGAAACATATTGAAACATATTAAAATGATATTGTTATTATCTCTTTCTCTCTCCCCCGTCATCGCAAGAATTTCTGCGCTGTATTTACATGCGAAATCGCTCAAGACAAAAATATGTAAATTAATCAAGCGCTAAAGAGAAAAATATATCGAGCCCATAATTCTTAACGCACCAATAATAATTACTGTTATTATTATTACTGCTATCATTCTAATCGAATTAAATTTTTCAAATAAGAAAAATGACCAGAAGGCATTATACGCGGTGGATGTAACGCAAGACTACTGCTTGCGCCTTAATGTTGATTTTATTTCAAACACGCATGGAGAAAGATAATGCCAGCGCACTCTATCGTTTCATTTTACACCATATTTTTTAACATTTCTCTCTTAATTCTCTCTGCTAAAATACAGATATCTGTACAGGCAGCTTATTGGATACGATGGGAGGAACCTATTTTATCGACTAGCATATATATAAGTACTAGACACTGCACGCTACTTGTTCAGATATAGCATTGTATTCTTTAAGGTATAGGTATATGGATATTCTACACATATTCTTTGAAGAAGAAAACGATTTATTGGTTTTGACAAAATATTTGTTTGGTATCTCTTTCTCTTATGACAAAGTCATTATTGATCCATCGCCTTAGTACCATGTATGTATCGGTATAGAATTTATTTCTTATATATCACTGATACTCGTGTACAAGTTTGATAATTCAGCTTTGGATTCAATATACGCTATAGATATAAATTTGTTGACTTTAGTATCTCGCAGTACATATGTAGCGAAGCTGCTGCGCCGGTACTAGACACAATTTTTAAATTCACATAAGTATATTAATACATGGACGTATATATCCTATTATTCAGCATATGTTACTTATAATAACTGCGTGTACAAAAGATCTTTCAATAAGTGCAAGACAAAAATGACAATCCTAGAACGATATGTCGTGTAAGCCTTGAAATATTCTTTGAAGATAACGTACGTATAGAAGCTGAAGAAAAGTAATCGTGCCATAAATTCGTATACGTACGTTTTAAAAGAGCGCGCTTCCGTATGTCAGCGTAAGTAAAACGAATGATTTTATAAACAAAACAAAGAAAAGAAAAGCTTAGAGAATAAATGAATGAATTGATAAAAATATATCTCTACACTTAAATTTAATCTTAGACATGCAGGTTCTATAATCTATTTACAACGCTTACAGCGAAAGTCGACAGACATTATGTATAATAAGTAGAAGACGTCGACGGTATGGCGGTGGCGGTGCGGCGGCAGTCGAAGCAGTGGAAAGTCCAGAGTTTCAGAGAGCTGTGGCGGCAGGAGCGCTTGCTTTTCAATAAAAACGGAACAGAAGAAAAAACAAAGGCCCTCGCGACGCACGAGCGCGAGGCAAGCGAGTAATAAAGTTGCGTTAACAATGGCTCGCGTGTGTCCTGAGTTTTGCGTAACCGCTAACCGCGAGCTCGCGAAATCGAGTCGTGGCAGAGCTACAAACAATCCGATTCTAGTCGCTTTACATCTATACCCCCTACTCGCGCAATACATACCAGCAGCTCGATAAATCTATATCTCTTCTTTAAACTATATTGTACAATAGTAGCAGCAGCAGCAGCAGCAGCAGCAGCAGCAACAACAACAACAACAATAATCTATGTATATTTACATTTGTTTTCATCGAGACCTATACAAATAATTTACTAAATATACAGTGTGTGTGGGTGTGCTTGTTGTATGCACTGGCATTAGTAGGAGGCTGGTGTGGTGTTTGGTCATCGGATTGCTTGGAAAATGGCTAGAAGTACGAGTCCGAGCAGCAGTGGACGCGATGCGCCGTTGCTCTGGCTGCCTCCTGCCAAGTATTTCCCTGCGAAAAGAAGCGGTGGCGACACGTGGTCATTTCTCTAGTGCTACTACGCTAGATACCAAGAGCAAATGAAATAATCGTAGATAATAGGACTTACATAGAGATGCTAAGTAAGAATGGCAACAGCATTCACGGACTCGCGAGTACTCGGCGCAATCGCCTGCCCGCACTTGGCAGGCCTCCGGGCCTACGCGACAAGTGTGCTCCACGAATCCAAATACTTCTGTAACACAATAAAAGTAGTTATTTTTTAACGAAAGTCATGTGCATAGGTTCGTAGAGAACAGAAAGTATAATTCGGTTTAGAAAACATTGCGGTACACTGAATAGTTTAGCAATCCTACTAAGTATTACTAATTGATTCATCTTACACTGCAGGCGTTATCTGCAATATGACATTTTAGAAAATTTTAAAAATAGTATCTATTGTGAAAATATTATTATATATTGTCTGCGACGCATAGTGGAATGATTAGTGCATTTTTGTAAATACGGGTGCGGAAGAGAACTAAAAATCTGTCAAACTTTCCTTACACGTTTGCGCGTCTGCAGGCATAATTATTATTGTATTGGAGCTGATTATCGCAGTATATTGTGAATGTGAGAAGATTATCCGAGAGACTGCCTCGTTGAAAGCAAACGCCAATACGCTCTCGTATGACGAGATATGAAAACTTCCGGTCTGACGGCTTATTCGCTCACGTTGTCTCGATTCATCGAAATGTGTTTTTCGCGCACAATTGTGCTTGTACCTGCACTGCACTGCACACTAATATTTATTTCATTTCCAAATAGTCGTATATAGATAGAAGAGCATAGAGTCAGGTTAAAATAACGTACTTAAAAATTGCTATGGTTAGAGAGCACCGTGGCTCTATCTTGCATCTATTGTAAGCTCGTCGCAACAACAAAAATCGTACAATGCATTTTCGCGATCCTCTCACGTACTGCATGCAAGCATGCGCTTACCGCACAGCATTTTAAGAGACTTGTATTTTCTTCGCAAAAGGCCGTGTTGGCGGCAGAACACCGGCCTCTGCGCGCGCGATCAAAGGCAGAAATCAATCGTACGATGGCTTTGGTACAGCTTAAACTTTTAATAAAAAAAAGGACAAATATCGAAATCGTAAATTTGAGTTGATTTTAAAATATTACAACTAATTCTTTGAAAAATGTTACCTTTATATTGACTTTCGTAAAAAATTATTTAAGTTCTATGCTATAGGTCTGAGTTGCGCTAGTATATAGTTGCCGCTTAATTCGTATAAAGTAATAGGATTAAAAGGAGTAAAAGCCTAGGAAGACAAGATTTGTGCATAGTATCGATTGCGTGCTGGAGAAGTCGATTCGTTGGGAAATGTCAATACATGCGCCGAGACAGCGGGTTAATTCGTCCTTTTTTGCGCGCGTTGTTCTGCATGAACGCCCGCTTCGATCATTGTTTCTGTATTTTCGAGCGATCGAAGGTTGCGTCGATCGATTTCTATAGATCAAAGTAAAAACATGCAATGCATGCGGGAGTTAAAATGAACGTTTGAAGCAGTGGCAAATTCTTATGTATAGATAATGGCTTGTAGTCTCACGGATATAGTAGCATCTTCATAGTGCTGATTGTGATCGATTGGAAAAAAAAATGTCATTACGATTGTATTGGCAACGTTAGCAGAGCATCCACTGAAAAAGTTAATCGATACTTTAAGTTGCACAATATTTTATGAATCAAGATTGAACATGCGTGTAAAAAGTGTTACTCGATTAGTGCCTTTTTTCATGGTGAAGATTCACTAATGCAGCACTAAGTATTCGCATATTAATTATGAAAGGCTGCAACGCAAGTGAAAAAGAGTTGGCCACTAGCAAGGAATATTCAGTAACTGGCTGAATAAGAATAACCGCACGGTTTTGAAGCAGCAAGCAAGTTAACGAAAGAATTCGTCGATTTAATTGATATTACAAAAAAAAAAAAAAAAGGAAAAAAGGGCGAACCGTTGTAAGCTCCATCACAGCAGCAATGGTCCTCGATGACACTTCCGTCCCGGCAGTAGGACATCTCCTCCCTCGTGCAAGGCTTGCATCCGGGGATCGGTCCTAAAACATAAAGAAACGAAAGCGAATATAATTAGTAATTCGAAATAAAATGAAAGGGAATAATTAGTAATTTGAAGGGACGACTGCCTGTCAATCTAATCTGAATGTAGCACGGCGCTGATGCAGAATGAGCGAGAGAAGCAATAATTATTATCAAAGTCTTGGAGCAGAAATTGCAGGAGAGGCCGCTGCGCGCGTACGACTGTCCCCCCATCAATTAGCGTGAAGTGACTCCGAAGAACGTTTACGCAACCTGCGCAGCTTCGCCAATTCTATACTTTGTACCGCGTGCGCTGTGCGCAGAGACGTTAATTTTCCTCTATATACACGCATGTCCGCGATTGCGATTGTAGTGCAGGTAACAGGAATATCTTATCTGCTACCCTATAATATATGTATGTACTTGGATGTTTTCGAACCCCGAGTAACAATAAGGCAAGCCTTTATGTGCGACCTGCGTCTACAGGATATATACGCATTTAGCTGGTTCCAGCTCTACGCTTACAATATGCATAATAGATAGATGATACCTTTTTCGTTTTTACCAACTGACCGTGTCGGCGACAGCGTTGGCGTTGGCGTTCGAGAGCGATGGACAGAGAAAAAGTCTCGAAAATAATTTATTCCTTTTATCTTTTGGCTAATCGCGTACTCTGAGCCTTTTGTCATTTTTTACTTGAAAAAGTTTGTGTCTTTGAAAAATGAATGAAGCCTGTTGCAAGCCGAGAGAGCGAGAGAGAACTTACCAGGATAAAGTTTGAGATTGAGAGCCTCGGCGAGTGCCTTCTCGTAAGGCACCTGGTGTTCGATGACGTATTCGTCATCGGGATGATGGTCGACGATAGTCACGGCCAAGGATCCCTGCAGGAGGAGGAGCAGCAGCAGCAGCAGCAGCAGCAGCAACGAGACGGACTTGATAAAGCTGCACATGTCGCTCGTTCTTCGCTTTGGCTAGCTTCATTCCGGTGTTGCAGCAGCAGGAAGCCCCTGGCCAGCTTCCCGAGTCATAGCGCTTTAACCTTCCATCTGCGTCGCGGCTGATTCTGCAATTGGCTGCAATAGCAAGATACTCGTCGTCAGCCTATTTTCACGGATTCACCTGTGACACGCGCGCACGTATCGATCGTTGCGCAGTTGCAAAGGGCAAAGTAGGCTGCAAGTAAGCCTGCAACCCCTCTGCGGCGGCGGCGGCGGCGACGGCTCTGCACTGCACACGCACGTCACTGAACGAATACGTTCGTATGGCGATGGGCCAATAGCTAGAACGTGTCACAATGGAAAGCTGCGGGCCCAGCATAAGACTATACAAGTTGTTGGAGATTTTCGGTGCGGGGCTAAACGAGCACTACTCGCAGCTGAGTCAGCGCAGCTAATGATGAGGCAGGCAATCGGTAATTAAGCTCAATTGATGACTCTTGCGCCGCGACGATCGAGGCTGCAGTGCGGTAGATTTTTCTTAAAACGGACACTGCGTGCTCGCGACTCGCGAGTGAGCTGCGGAACAGGAGTGCAGGACGGAAATGCAACCGGCTGCAAATTGAATTGCCGCTAATCGCCCTAGAGCGGAGCTGAAATCCACTTTGCAGCACTGGCATCATGCGCGCGAGCGGAATGAGAAATTGAGAAAGCGCAGTGAAAAGCTTCTCGTCGTTATCGCTTAACCTCTGAACTCTACGCAACTGTCCAATAGGCGACAGAGCGTCGTTTCTTACAGTTGTGCAGTGCAGCTTATCGCGCGCACGCGTGCTCGCACTGCTCGCGTTATCGCGCCATTTCAATGTAAATATACGTGCTCTGCAGACTAAGCGAGATTTCATCTCGTAACGATTTTAAAACTGTCGAGCTGTGTGTGCAATGCTATATGTATAGTCGGTGCGAGTACGCGCAGGGGGCTGCTCCAGCGATCGATCGGAAATTTCGTCCTTGTGTATACTTACTCGTTGACTTTGATGCAGACTTATTGCGGAGAGGTGAATTGTGAGGCGCGCGCGCGACTGCAGTCGCTGCAGACTGTCGCAGTGCGCGCTCAAACGACGACTAAACGCGGCGGACGGCCACGGCGGTCTGCGTCTCTCTCTCTCTCTCTCTCTCTCTCTGCAGCCGCAGCGGTGTGGTGCGGCGTGCGCGCACATATATAGGGAACACGCGACTGCCAAGCAGCGCAGTTATATACAGCCGCGCAAGAGAGCAACAAAGAGTCCGTACTTACTTGTATATAATGTATAGTCGGCCGTCCTGAGCCGTTGTTCGCAGTACGTTGTACCCTCGCGTCAGTCGTTCCTCGATCGATATACTTACGCGTTATACGTCGTAAAATATACACACAAGCGGCGGCACGACGCACCGCACGCAGACTGCACAGCCGCAACTATACTTATTTATTCGACAGCTCCGCCAATAATATTTACGTGGTTCGCGATCCAGTCAGCTCAAAGCACTGCATTATCACGTATATATAAAGACGAGACGATTCTCTCGGATAGTCGCGGGGGGAACCGCCGCGCGAAAAGTCTAGAGCCTGCACGTGCGTAGGATGTTGGGCAGCTGACACACTTTATATTTCTTGTACCGTTGAAGGTACGCAGCCGCGGTTCTACTTACAAAGGCCTATGCGCGGGGTAATGGGGATGAAAAAGACGAGCGAGCAACGCACGCGAGCACGCGGCAGCAAGACCTTTTTCATTCCGAATTTCGGAGCTGCTTATACACTTGGAGCATAAAGGAAAAAGTCTGAATAAGCCTCCGGTTACCTTCCTCTTTGCCTCTGTCGCAGCTATTGATCCTGCGGGCGAAGCTCCTTGTTTTACGTGTATACATTCGTTTCTTTGTGCGCGAGCCGGGGCTACTGCAGGCAAGGCCAGCATCCCACCTTTTCTCACGGGTTTTATCTCTCTCCTTCGTCTCTCTCTCTCTCTCTCTCTCTCTACTACAACTATAAGTATAGTGCGCACTTCATGTCCCCAATTTTTCGTTTTATTTATTTTCTTTCGTCGTTGTGTATGTATATATGTATAATTGTATATCCATCAATTAAGTTCACGTGTCATCTCATAAAACTTGGCTACGACTTACGCAACATAGTGTAGATTTTTTTTTTCTATATATACACACTTTAGCATAATTTGCATTTTTCGTGCTCAATAAACATGTCTCTATCGCTGCTCTACTTTGATAAATTTTTACCAACTGCAATGATACAGCTCTATAGGTAGATAAACAAGAAACCGATGCGTATAGTGTACAGAGTACGCATCGGCATATCGGGCAGGTGTTGATTATAATATACGCTAAAAAATATTGCAAACAAATTATTTCCTCTCCATTTGTTGTGTGTATTGCAGAGCGTTAAATTTTGTTTGTTCCACATGGACGAATCGACGATAGAGTGCAGCGTATTGGTTCGGTTTCGGTGCCGCTATTTGCGCGTACAGTTTATTCTAATCGCACTTTCGGTCGCGAGTTGTCGAGTAAAATTATAATGACATGCCGTGCACTGTTTATCGAGACTTAAATATAATGCACTTAATTGAGGGAAGATGCGGCGGCAAGATGCATCGACATTTGACATTGGTGCAGATTGGACACGTGCAGTGCGTACACTGTGTAGATGGGTGTGCCAGCTCCGCTGCTGCAATCTGCAATTGCAACGAGCTGCTGAAAGAGCCGAGCCCTTGCACGCTCCAAATCTCTTTTGCGTGTCACAGTCCACTTATTTTCCCCCCAATCTGCCAATTTTTACTTACTAGCTTTTAAAGTTGAAACTTGTCGCACAGGGCATCGAGAAGCAAACGAATACCAGATCACTCGTAAAGTAGCCAGCTTTTGTCTTTTAATTGATTGCGCGCCTCGCTCGAGCACTGCACGCTATTATGACCTTAATAAAACAAATTTACGGCATTAGAACGGCTTTCTTCACTCCTTGTGGGCTGCTTTCTGACTGTACGCGGTTATTGCAACTATACTGCGAAAATACTAACAGTCGTCGCTTCCTTTTAATTCACATTCCTTCTCGCATTGCAGCTATAATATAATCACACCTTCATTTACAATGCGAGATAATATACTAAACGGTCAGTAATATTCAGTTAATACACCCGCCGCATGTATAAATCGAGAACGAGAGAGAGAGAGAGAGAGAGTAAAGAAACAATAGAGTTGTTGAATGAGAGTAAGTATCCAATATCCATTCTCTGATTCGCGGGAGTATATAATTCTGAATGTTCCTAGCGCTGCGAAATAACGCCATCTGCTCATAGAGAAATCAAAGGCTGTATGTATAGGTATACCTATATATTTTTAGAAATGAAAAGCGTTACCAGTTTTTTTAACTAACCTGCACTTTAGACTACGCCTCGACCAAACTTTGAAATAAGTTAATGATTTTCAGTTTTCATATAACGAGAGGCTTAAAAAATTTGAAAATTTAAAGAGTACTTAAATGTCGCTCGCTGCACGATGGCAGCACAGGTCTTTCATAAAATACTATGAGGTATTGTCCGACAGTATACTTAGGTGTTATTGGATATTCTCAAGAATTTCAAGGCTCAAGGTCAAGACTATAACTAGACAAACGACAACGACTGATTACAAGATACATATAGTTATATAAATTTTTTCCCCCTCAAAGCTCTGCAATTATTAATAAACAAAATTAACGAGAGAATTTTTCAAGTCCATTTTAGCATTACTAAACAATGGTGGAAATAATGAAAAAGTTGTCTTTTAACACTTTTGGGACTATGACTATATATAAGACTAGACCGGATGATGGCAGCACGAGGTGCTGCTGACTGCCGCTCAAAACTACTCCGCAGATGTTGAATGCTGTATTATGCTGTTGCTGACACTATACTGATACTGAAGTACCGAGACTGAACTCACCGGCGGCGGCGGCAGCAGAATCGCTGCCTCGTGACTCAGGCTCTCGTAACTCGTAACGTATCGTAAGTACTATATATTATAATGTAATCAGGATGAAATAATAGACACTTTTATAAAGATAAAAGAAATAAATAAGTTAACTTTATTTTAATGTTTCGAATTCTCAGAGTACAAATCAGAGCTCACACGCTGCTAGCTGCCTCGATATTATTACCTCGGCGTCCTCAGTCCTCACTGCGCTGCAGGCGCAGTCGAGCGAATTCTAATCTATTCCACCAGATTCCATCTCTTCAACGCCGTCGTCCATGCATGCCGCGCATTGCCGCCGGATGATATTCACTAATCACTATTCAGCCACGTATACGTATATATCAGTGCCATCTCACGCATGCGCGCATCACCTAATACACAGAACATTAATATAGATAATCATAACATACCTATATATTATACTGTATATTTATATAATATAAAGCTAGTACTAGTATATAGCGACCGGCGACGTGGGACGTGGATGACGATTGACGACGACGACGACGACGACGGGGCTAGGCTGCTGCTTTCTCATTTATATTGCGACTAGTATAAGTAAGTAACATTTTTCATTTCTCAAATCTAAAGCTAAAGTTTGATTTGTATGTGCAAAGGTCAGAGACAGCAGCTTATATACTTGTCAAACTTGTCTCAGAATGCTGAGTACATACTAAAAGAAAATCGCGCGAGCTCGCGTGTTGTACTCTCACTTCGACAGTTAGTTTCAGTTTGTCTGCTGCTGAAACTCTTGTCCACTCATCTGCGCCAGCTCAATTGGATAACTGCAGTCTAGGCGAATTACTTGGAAATAGTCCTCAAAGTGAATAATAAAGGTAGAAGCGAAAAACAGTTGATAAATTAGATCCGGATAGTACACCAAGACCAAGTGCTAATTTTCATGCTTGGCCCTACCATTGAAATTAGAAGAAAGTCGAAATAAACGGAGATATTCCAAAATGCTGTATAGTGAAATTGAAAAATTAATTTGGTAGTAGTTTCAAAATCAACAATCTCGTCAGTAATACTTTGGCATAAAAGAATTTGATATTTCTTCATTTTCTTCGCAACTCGACAAGTTGCCTCTTGGTGAAGCGACGGCGGATCTCGAAAACGCGGGACCTATTTTTTAGTACTATCGGGACTTGGTTCAATTGTTTTTTTATTTTATTATTATTATTATTATTGTTATTATTATTTTCTCCCATCTCAACATATCTAGTATAAATTGTTACATGTGTAAAATATTTTAAGGAGAAAGGGAATCTATAAGCCGCTGATTACAAGCACATGACATGTCTAAGCACGTGATTAAGGTACGTGCGCGGGATGATACTCTCGATAAGAATTTTAGCTTGAAAATTTAAAGTTGAGCGCGCGTTTTTGTCTTCAAGGTTGGAATAATTGGAGGAACAGGGCTGAGCGATCCTCGCAATAGTATTATCAAGTACAAATCGAAAATCCGACAAATTGATGCTAAAAATGAATTTGGATTGCCCTCGAGTGACCTTTACGTAGGGACTATTGGCAGCGTCGACGTTGTAGTGCTTTCAAGGTTCGTACTTGTATATTAATCGCGTATCGTAAGACTGCGTTGAGAGAAAAATAAAGCATTAATTTCAAATAACATATTGGTTATCCATCAGACATGGATCTGGCCATAAAATAACACCGACATTAGTTAATTATCGAGCAAACATCGAAGCGCTTCGGCTAGCCGGTTGCACGCACATTTTGGCTGCGACAGCTTGTGGTTCCCTGTCCGAATCGGTACCTAGAGGACAGTTGGTCATTCCTGATAGTTTTATCGATAGAACTATCCACAGGAAGGGAAGCTTCTTCGATGGTACTTCGGATAATTATCCTGGTATGTTTCTCTTGATAATGTACGCGTTAAATATTATTACTATCTACCGGAATTATGTCTGATATAATGTCTGATAATTTGACTGACCAATATTTGAGGTATTTGCCACATACCAATGGAGCCGGCCTTTGATCCGCATACTTCCAAAGTCCTGGAAGATGCGGCCCTAAAATTAGGAATTCCTATTCAAAGAGGTGGCACAATTGTTTCAATAGAAGGACCTCGTTATTCCTCCAAAGCAGAGAGCAAGATGTTTCGTCAGTGGGGAGGACATTTGATTAACATGACAACATGCCCAGAAGTAAGTGCACTTTGATTTTGAAAAGTTATTGGTGTGACATTACCCAACTAAATTTTTCACCTGATTAATAACGTTATCGTATTTAGGTAATCTTGGCAAAGGAAGCTGGAATTCTGTACGCTGCTGTTGCAATATCAACCGATTATGATTCTTGGCGAGATGATACAGATATCGTTTGTACCGCTGATGTTTTATCTTTATTGGAGAAGAACATTGATAAAGTTACTCGACTACTTATTGAAACTGTTGAAATGATCGGTCAGCGAAAGTGGGATAGTCACATAGATAGTCTACAGGTACGAGTACAGGCGCAGTAATACTTTTCTCATAAAGCATGTATGTTAATTAGATGTATTGTCTTTCAGAGTGTACTTAAAACCAACACAGTGGACCCAGGAACGTGAGTTTGTTTGAATTTTAAAAATAACCTTCTGCACGCCTTTGTTAACAGTGAAAGTAACGGAACATGATATTTTATTTATAATTATACAATTATAATATAATTATTGAGGGCATACGACAATATTGTCGTTTTTCAATATATCTACAAATTACAACAATTTGCCTTTGTAACTCCTTTTTTCTCCTGTTCATTTTTTACATAAATTATAATAACGATATTCACAAAAATCAAGAAGCACATTATTTATCGGATTCTTAACTCGTAAATGATTATTGGTTCATTTTTAAATTCTCTTGCAAAATTTAAAACCTTAAGGGATGACAAAACAATAGTAATGAACAAATTAAAAATATTTTATTATTTGAATTAATAGTTAAACTGCAAGTGAAACAAGTAAGGGTGGCACCCTTACTGTCTCTTTGCATAATACTTTTGTTTTTATTTATTCATTTAGATGAATCTATAATTTTGGATGAATATCGTTTGCGAAATTCTGTTTAGTTCAATTTTCGTGTCCTACACCCAGTATTCAAGTACCAGGACATTGGAGGACATTACCTAAATTAACGAAAACTAGTCTACTTGTTTGAATACTTTACGAAATATATTTAGAGGCTTTAAAAACCTATATTTATATCTCTTTCGTTTTGTACAGAGCAATAAAAGTGATCGAGTTATTCATCGCAATAAAATATCATAAAAACAGGCTTTGCAACGAACCCCGAAAAAAATATTTTTTTTTTATGGTTTGTGTTTTGAAAGCTTCAAAATTACAATTTCAAGCGGATTTTAACATCTTTCTTTGCACACTTGAAGTATCACTGAATAGTTTTATCATTAGTAACAAATTGTACAGTTTTATATTTTCTTTCATTGTGAAATAAATATGTGGAGCCTTTGATGAACATGTTTACACAGCAATCAAGCAGAGATAAGGTATACAAGTTCTTTTCAGCATAACTTGCCCTAAACTTATGTACAATAAGTGTATTTTCCAGTGAAAATATATCTCGAAACAGATGTTATAAAAGGTTTATAGCCACAAAGTATTGACACGTAACAAGGTTTTTCATGTATTACAATCTACGAAATCAAAATTTGAAAGAGAAAATAATACAAAAAAAAAAAAAAAAAACGAAGAAAAATGAAAAATCTCGATGAATTGCAAAGATGAGAATAATAAAAGTGTCGTTAAAATTGTTTTGAGAAATGTTTTCACTAGTCTAATCTATCACTCGAAATCCATCATGCATCACGTAATAATCGCGTGCGAATTCAGCATATTTTTGTGAAATAGTTTCCTCGGAAATGGCTATAAAAATATTGCTCTCCACATCTAACAAAGACTCGCACATAATAAAGTTTGGCGGAGCAGTTTCTGAATCTGAAACGCCATTATACGTTTGGAAGAGTACCACCAATCAGAAATTTACCGGTTTGAAGAAGAACGAAGGAAGTTCTTTGAATCATTTTTGTTGTTGCTTGTTGGTATATGCATCCGATTAGGCATTTAGAGCAGATAATAATAAATTTGGCTTCAGATGAGCCAAAACACGTGTATTTAATGTGCGCTAGATGTGTTATGAATTCCGCAAAACTGAATTAAACTTTATTGTCGACCATGTCCACATTGATTTTGTAATAGACGTATGGAAAGTAGTCACTTTGACCAAAGCCCAGTCCGGGTATGTCTACGCTCTGAAAACAAAGGGTAATTGAATAACAAACCCGTTCATTGGGGAAATTGTGCAATGACACAAAACCAGCCAAAAACACAACTCACATCTTGATTGCCAGACTGCGAACCACCAGCGGTCGCCGAGGAATCGAGATGAGCATAAAGCTGATTCAAAACATCTCGTAATCGTTTAGTGCTCTTCTTGTGCGGGCGTAGCAAGATGGCTTGGAAATTGACAGGTAGTCCGTACCTAAGTACTGATTCAACGAACACTCGCAAGGCCTTGACGTGAATCCAGGCGCAAAAGCATTCACTGAAATTGACTTTCAACCATCGTACCAGAGGTCCAAACTGTTTTTTCTTGTCCGTAACGAGCTTGGTCATTTCATTTTTACCTATAGGTGTATAGGAGAGCAATATTTGAAAAGGCGAATTTGATGTTGGAAAACTCTTATTCGAAAGTTACTAACCAGCAGCAAGTTCTTCCTCGTTATAGATAAAGTCGCGAACGATGAATTTTTTCTCGCGGGCATGAAGCTTGAATTCTTCTATGACCTTTTTGAAGAGGGTGACAGTGAAAAGGCCATGTTCCTGATCCTGAGTGATCATTTGCGAGCTGCGAGGAACGATCATGTCGGTCAACTTCTCGTAGATCGTATTCCATTCTTGGAAACTTGCCCTGAACCAGTGACGATTAACAATTTTATGTTTCGTATCGATATATAGGCGGAAACAGCCGATGTCGAGTCAGACTTGTACTTACCTCGGCACAATGACAAGCAGCGTGGTCAAGTATTCACTATCCAGAATGAAGTGTTCTTTTTTCACGAGATCGGCAAGGTTTCGCGTCAACAAGCTTCCACTGTTTCAACAGAACAAGTCGCAAGATTTTTATTATATTACCAAAGTATGCAAAATGTTAAATTTTTAAGTTCCAATGGTATACGAGACGAAATTTACGTTTGTTTCTTCTCGAGATTTTGTAAGCTGCCCTTTAGATTATTGTACGTCGTCGACTTGGTTTTCAGATCAGCATCAATTTGACCGACTTGCTTGCTAATAATGTCTGCAATATTTCTCAGAGATTGCTTGATGGGATATTTGGCCATGTCCCACTGGAATCGAGTAATGTACGTCGGAAGATCACCTGGGATGAAAAAATGTTTTAATAGAGTCTTGGCTTTTTCAAGGAATGTTTCTATATCTATATTATATATATATTTCTTTATTTACGTAAGGTCTACGAAGTTTGTTCAACTCAATTCCGAGTTTAAAGGATTCGAGATATATACACGTGTATATATCATTCGACCATATATATATATAGAAGAAATGAGATCATGCTGGTTCACTCAACAATTCTAATGTGGACTATTCTATCGTTGTGTAATCGAAAACGACTATTTCAAAATTTATTTTTATCTACGAATACTCTAGAATGTCTATTGTACATTGACAAGTCAACACACACGGAGAAAAAATGCTAGAATAAAATATTTTTACTTATTTTTCCCCGTGCATGTCGCTCAGATTGTTACTGGCTATAGATGCTTCCTTGTGAATGTGACAAAGGTTGTACGTACATAAAAAAAGTATCATTGTTGCATAGTGTAACAAATGTAATAAAAATAATAGAAAAAAATCAATACTAGACGCGATCAAGGACCATCTATTTTAAATTTCGAGACATAAATTATGATAATTTAGTAACACAGTGCAACATGCGCCCATACGACTATCGATCAATCTTCCTGGTTAAAACGTTTTTTTTTTCGTATGTACCAACTTGCTTTATTGTTATCATTATCATTATTATCGTCATCATCATGATCATCGTCAGTAGATTGATACTGGAAAGCTTTGTAATGGTAAAGGTATGAGGTTATTGGTGATTATCATTACCGAACCAGGAAGCGATAATAGTCTTTTGATATGACTGATGAATAACGTGAATGTTAATTGTGCTATATACATGGTACATGCGATTAATTTTGACTGTTTGTGTTGAAGCAAAACATAATGAATGTGATGTAAACTAAAGAAATATATACTATATTTGTAATAGACGCATTTGGCAATTTGTGCAGATAATGTGTATTAAGCGAGAATTGGTAAATAAAATATAACAAACAAAAATTTAATTGAATCAAAGAAATGATTCCACATTAGTGCAATGCTATGACGTTTCAAAGCCGCAAGCTTGCCACATTCCAAAGCTTTCGTTCGTGCTAGCTGAATCTGGTCTGGGAAGATGGGATATAATTTGTAAAGTTAGAGATCTCATTAATTCGTATTTCGCTAGGTTATCTTTATTTATGTACTATTATTCATTATATAATTAAAAAAAGAATGAAGTGCATGCGAAAAAAATTATTTTTCTTTTTTTGAATGTGCAGTGTCCCATGTACCGATCGATTTTTATGTTTAATATTATTCGACTCCGTTGAATTTCGATGTTTTGTTGTTCTGTAATATATTGCTCATCTGTAAAATAACATGTTCGAGTTTGTGTCGTGTGTGGCGTATGTTCGGTATTAAGTCATTCTGTGTAAAAAAAAAATTAAACTGTCTACAGATCAACAAAAAGTTCCAACTGAGAAAAAGAGTATCCTTATTTAGTTGAAAAAGTTGATAGATATAGATTGTACAGGCAATCAAGAAAAAAAAATGAATAAACCAGATTATATCGTCGATGACGAAGTCTTACTATATAATATGCCATAAATATTTTTCGGTAATTAATGCACACGTACCGAAAAAGCGGTTTGTTACTTATTATACGCTTGACAAACGGACTTTACGGTCGGTCGTTTGTTCTTTTTTTTCATGTGTATAGAGACGGACTGCAGCAGAGTAAGCAGTGGGCGCCAAAAAAATGCTTGTGTCTCTAAGTTACTGTGGAGGCTAAGGTATGACAGCAAGAGAGAGTGATAAAGAAGTAGAACACATAGTTACTGAATGTATAGAGAGAGAGAGAGAGAGAGAGAGAGGGGGGGGGGAAGGGGGATAGAGAGAGAGTACAGAGTAGGAATTTGAAAGATTGAGTGTATGGGTATGCATGTGTGCGTGTGAGTGAGTGAGTGAGAGAGAGAGAGAGAGAGAGAGAGAGAATTAAGTATAATCAAAAAATAGTAAAGAAAAAAAGCGAAAAAGATCAGGATAAAAGATTTGTGGCTGACGAGTGGGTGGGACCGTGCACTGTGCCACTCACACGATTCATCGTTTACGATAGTTGACGTGTATATCGACAACAGTTGTTATACACTGTTTTTCTAGTGTTTCCAGTCTCGCGTTAACGCAGACTGCAAACGCAGAATCGTAATTGTGAATCGGCACTGCAGTAAAACTATGCAAATTCGCTGCTCATTCTTGGGAGAATTGTTGTTATAATTGTTGATGTAGTTGTTGTTGTTGTTGTTGTTGTTGTTGTTGTTGTTGTTATTGTTGTAGTAGTTGTTGTTGGGGAAGGAAGAGCAATTTCTTGTATAGACACGCAGGTATAGTGGAAAAATACAGAGTGAATGCAGAACAAGAGAGGTCAGAGAAAAGATATATAGATGCAAAATGAAGGACAAGTGTAAAGATGAGAGAATAGACGTGATTGGGAATATATAGTTAGACAGAGAGAGAGAGAGAGAGAGAGAGAGAGAGAGAGATAGAGAGAGAGAGAGAGCTGATGAGAGTAAGGGGGTGTCGGTGGCTGTGATGGGACGGGTACCTGGATTGGGCAAATTGCCGGCGGCTTGGTCTTGATCTTGGTCAAGATGCTCGTCATCTTGATCTTGGCCAGTGTGCTCTTGCGGCGGGCTAGCAGTTCGAGGCCGAGACGGACGACTTGATCGTTGTCGGCGTCGCCGACGCCTTGGTTTCGCCTTGCTCGACTCCTGCTCGACGGCGAAATCTTCGTCGCTGTTACAGCTCGACGAGGGAGAACAGGAGAGCGAGGGACTGCAGGGACTCGGACTGTGTCGTGGGGAGGGCGTCGAGGGGGTTGAAGCACCACACCAGTGCGCCTGGTAGCACGAGTACATCGAGCTCGAGTCGCTCGATGCATTACGGCCCTCGCAGGCGCCCTGTGAGCTCGATGATGATTTTTTTTCGTGCTGCTGCTGATGCTGATGATGATGATGATGATGGTGATGATGCCGATTATGACTTTGGCTTGGACTCGTATGCTGTTGCTGCTGCTGATGTTGGTGATGATGATGATTATGATGATGATGATGATGATGATGATGAGGATGCTGCTGCTGCTGCTGATGATGATGATGATGGTGGCTATGATGGTGCTCGTCTGAGAAATGATGATGGGAATGCTGTTGTTGGCGTTGGTGAAGTTGCTGACCTAAGCAGGTTGTCGGCTCGGGAGTATCCGACCTGTCCGACGCGTCCCTCCAATCCGCTCGCCTCTGCTGCTCCTTCCCCGTTGGCTTGTACGACGGTGTGACGGGGGTGTTGGGCGGGGTGTCCGGACCCCCCTCAGGACTCTCGGCCTCACCGTCCATTGACGTCTGACCTATCCATTACAGCCCAGTCCCAATTCTCCAAAGCGACTTGTTTCATTCTTACGACTGTCTCGCTCAATCTATTTATTGCGTCCTACGCCAAAAGCCTAACGACAACGCCGACGAAACTCAACGAAAACAAAGTAACTCAACGGGATAGCCTCTCTGCCTCAGAGTATTTAATCGGTATTTAATACTAGTAATTGAACGCTTCACGTCCATCTTGTGTGAATCTTTCTCTCTTAAATACTCTGATCTCAAGGATCTCAACAAAGTTCAAAACAAGCGTATAAGGATCAACTGAATAACCAAAGATAAATAACAGAAACAAAAGAACCATAATGATAATGATGATAATAATAATAATAATAATAATAATAATAATCAGGCTGCAAAAAATAAAACAGGAATACGATGCAATCAAAATAATCAGCAGAACGAAACAAAATGAAATCATAGCTGGCCGCCGCCGGTAATTGGGATAGTCGGGGAAATAAAGTAAAGTGGGAGAAACGAAAAGAAAAGAAAAGAAAAGTAAAACGAAACCTATATGTATAATATATATGCAGTGACTAATAGGAGCTTGGAGACCACAGTAACCCAAGCAACTCCTTGCGTTGTCCACTCATTATACTCATAGTTTATTAAAAATACTTTTGTTTCGTCACATTTCTGTTGCTGTTTGACTTTGCGTATAAAGTACATATCGCTAGTGCGCGATTATCGCATTTTCACCACATTTGGTTATCACATGGTTTTTGTCTCTTTTCAACTCGACTGATTCGTCAAGTAGCACATTGCACAAATGCCTTGAAAAAACCCACGATCCGTAATTTCTTTTTATTCATTCTTTTTTTCTTAATTTTGTACAGTCTTTGTTATAGGCAGTGCACGTGTATGAGCATTTGTTAGTTAAAACAATGAGTAAGGTACAGGGAGAAAGGGTTAATGTGGTCGAAATAAAAATAAAGCAAGCAAAGCAATAACATCACGAGTACGTTAAGGGAGAAAATTAAAGAAAACTCATAATATTGAACTGAAAACAATAAGCCAACTACTTTTATCACATCAATTGTCTACTGTCCGCGGCGTACCCGATTGCTTTTTTACTAATTTCAGTAATCATTGTTAAACTACTTATAGAGCTCGATTATCCATCGGAAATACGCCGCGTCGCATGTGAGTCAACTAAATTATCGATTATTCTACAGCCATGAGAATTTGGCCTGCAAGTGCGTTCTCTATGTATCTTGATTGTATTTTATTAAAAATAGACAATTGTAGTGATCATCTAGAGCAGCGTGATAGATATATCGTTGTTATATATTATAACTCTACAACTTGTCAAGGGATATAGACTAGGTTGAATTTAGCATTGCAGGCTTAATTTTCAAGGACAGCAGTATTTTTCTTTGAAAAGCCTTAAACATTAGGTGTTAAAGAAGGAAAATGAAAGAACATGAAATAAGTAGCCTAACTGTTGAATTCATTACCTCCGATAAATTAATGAAAAAATTTATAAAGGAAAATAATTCCAATTAGTGTATTTGTTTTGTGTTGTGTATAGTATTCTCTGGTGTCGATCTCTTTTGTCGATCGATAAAGTTATGTTGTTGGGACACCATACACTAAGAATTGCTCGATACTTTCACATAAGAGAGTTAAAGAAATCAAAATATTATCAGAATAATAATTGTATCGTGCAGCTGTCCAGATGTATTATGCGTTGCAGACCAAAATGAATGTAGCTGTAATGTTTTGGTTTATTTTAACTCTCTCTCTCTTTCTCTAAAATTTCTTATTTATCAAAGGTTCAAACATACATACAGAGAAATAGTAGATCAATTTGAAATAAGCAATAGTATTGTACCGGAAGGGGTACTCACTGTTATTAGCCATCAGATTTTCATGTAGCTTATCTCGCTGATCTTCCAGCACCTCCCCAAGGTATGTAGCAACCTTACGAGTGACTTGCTCGACATATGTGTCAAGCTTACCAAGGTCATCCGAGAGACCTACCAGCTGATCTAAAGTGCCAACCTTAAGATCTGGGATGTGAAATTTGTAGTTTAGCGAGAGAGAATTCTGTTTGGACGTCAGATTATTCATAGTTTCCCATGTTTGTTGACAGGTCTTGTCACCTGGTGCAGAAATCAGCCAATATTCCGTCATCTTTATCGCTGTTTATTACGCCCTTTCAATTTTCGTTCTGAAAAGAAAAACGTTTCACTGAGTATTACACCAGGAGGAACAGTGACGAATGACTGAAACTTGGACTGAAAAGCATGGAGCTGTAGATTGGTAAACAACCACCTGCTCTCGCCCAGCAAAACGTGCAGCACGACTCTCAAAAAAATTGGGCATCGGGCATATTCTTAATAATCGGGCAGAAAGGTTTTCCAAAAGCGCCGAAGAAAGCTGCGGCGGAATCGAATGTGTATACGAGGGGGTGTGGCTGCAATAAGCGACGGCCGCTTGTAATTCCTGAAACGAGAGCTGAGCATTACGTAAGCTTGTCTCTATGTTTTCCGCACGTGACTGCGGGAGAGGCGAGCGCGAGCTGCGCGAGAGAAAATACGAAAAGAAGAAGAAAGAGCGCGCGCAAGTCGACTTGTGCGCTTGTGATCGTGACGATGTCGATGCTATAAGTATACGCAGAAACAGAGAGAACACGCGCACTTGCATATCGTCGTTTCTCGCGCGGACGAATGCCCTTGTTCGAGGATCCGCGCAGCAGCACCTCCGCCACGGTGGCGGCCGACTTTGTTGGAAATCAATATCGAACGAGAGCGCGACTCCATTTTACCGCCCCGCTCGTTTATACACTTGTGCAGCTTACAAGTGTATTTACACGCCCTGGTATATACCTACATGCAACGAGATATGCAATATACATACTTGTGCGCATCCTGCGAACAATAATCCGGATATATAAACTTTGCAGAAGGCTGCGTGAAAAGTTGCTCGAAAAGAAAGCTAGCCTTGCTATTGAGTTGCATTTTCTTTTCTGCTCCACAAGTCAAACACATAGCAATAACACACTTGGCCTGGGGTAGCTTGGCATACCTGCACGATATCGATGCGTCGTCGTCTCTCCTCAGAAGTAGTGTACTTATAAGTATACTGCTCGCGATCCTATTTCTGAGTTGTGACTTTGAGAGCCCGCAGCACTCAGTGTCTTTTCGATGCGAGCATCGTCTCGGAAAAAAGTCACTTTCCTATCTCTTTCTTCTGTCTCGTGGACGATGACAATGCTTCTGCAGAAGCTACGATATCCTGATCTCCAGCACTGTCTCTGCACGCCTAGTCTAGTGCACCTACACTCTGCTGCTGGCTGCTGGCTCGCGCGGAGGCCCAGACCCAGAGCGCTGCTATACGTACGCTCTCACGTGATAAGAGTGCTGCAGTCTCGCGACCCGCCCGACAACTACTGCCCCTCTTTTCTTCGCGCATCACACCAATTCACCAAACAGCTGACTGCCACACGTTACCCTGACCAACCTAACCAACTTGTACAATTCATTACTCGGCCGTTTCTCACCCATTGCCAATCTTGAGTTTACAATCTTTCTCCCCCTATTAATCTTTCGTACTTTGTTTACGCTCTCACAAGTTTTTATCCGAGAAACTGCCTAGTCGATTATAGACTGAAAAACTCGTCAGGTTGGCGGAATTTTCTTTTTTCTTACGCGACGCTGGTAAAGCGCGTCTGACAGTTTGTGCGACGTCAAACTCGCAAAGTGCGCAGCGCGCAGTTGACGCGCGACCCCATAATATTTTATTTACCTTACTGATATTATAGGCAATACAATACATATAACTATATTTCTGCTCCAAAATCCTAACGCAAGTTTAGGATATAGGCAATAATGGGTTGCGATGGGGGTACTATTCCTCGTAGAGACGAGCTCGTCAGAGTAAAAAAGAAGCCAGAACAGGTAAGAAATTTATAATTAACCCATCGCATGTCGACGATATGCATCAGTTGCTGGCGCACACGTATAACACGCACCTATAAACAAAACATGATTTTGTTCATTAGAAAGATAAAGAAGCAGAGTTGTCATACCGTTGGAAGTATTGCTCGATTCGCCAGCTTCCACTGCAAACACCCATAGTGTCCTGTGGATTAGGACGATTGTACAGCAAGGAAGCTGTACTCGAAGGATTATTGGATCGTTCTACTTTACCAGAATCTGCTCAGCATATAAAAAACATTAAAGACGTAAAGAATCTGCAACTGACAGCGAATCCTGCCTACGATGGAGAATCAACTAAGAACGGAGGTTACGTGGACGATGGCAAAAGCCCTTACATTTGTCCAGTGATTGGGTTAGAAATGAATGGCAAGTACAAATTCTGTTTCCTCTGGACTTGTGGTTGCGTCGTAAGCGAGCGAGCTCTGAAGGAAATCAAAACCTTTGTAAGCGAAAGTCTACTGTTATCAGGTTCTAAAATACCGATACTTTTACATTGAAAATGTTGAATTTATTCCCTAATCGTTTACTTTCAGACTTGTCACAAATGTCAGAAACCTTTCACAGATACCGACATAGTTGTATTGAATGCTCAAGACGAGGATTTAGAAGCAATGGAAAAAAATTTGATGCTACGAAAAGCAGAGCGCAAGTCAAAGAAGAGGCACGTCGACAAAGACGTAGAGGAAGACGTCAAGGGAAAAGTGAAGAAAGAAAAAGTTGATAAGCCACAAACGAGTAAGACTGGTAGGAAAAATGATCCTCAAGATCCCGCTTACAATAAGGCTAAGGAAGACTACAGCGTTGCTCAGGATCCGAATGCTTCAGAAGTTCTAAAGAGCATATTTACAACTCATAAAACTGCTGAAGAACAAACTAGAGCCCATTGGGTTACGTACAATCCCTTCTACAATTAGAGATGGTAATAGAATCAGGACAAGAGTATTATGTACAAAAATATTCAATTTATTTTGAATATGAGATAAATTAATGAATATATCAAATAATATTGACCGTAGCAAAAATCAAGTAAATTATTTCTTACTTCTTTTGTCCGTAAAGAAAGGCACTAAAGGTGATTGTAGTACGTGTACATAAAAACGTTGCTTATAATATTGATAATCTTTATAAAATCAACACTTATTTCATTAAACTTGTTAACCAAAATATTAAATATTAGGCACCCTGCGTACTGCAATGGCCTGTATCACTCTTTGAAGTTTACCAACCGCTCTATTTCTACGAGATCGACTTGTTGTACAACAACACCATCGGTTAAAGGCTAGCATTACCAGTCCAGTCAATATCACTAATCCTAAAATATATCCCAAATGTCCAAGTCGAATCCAGTGCACATTATTTACTGGTTCATTCGATACTTTTTCGGGTACAACATCTCGACGAGAGTCTAAATCCATTTTAATTCCACTTCTGCGTCTATGGTTCCACACCAGATCCGAGTCTTGCGACGCTGAAACCGCTGATAAAATGGAATTTCCAATCGATAGCAGTTTCTGAGACTTGTACAAAAGCCTAAAAAAAAGAAACGAAAATTTTTTTAATATTATCATGTAGGTTTAAAGAAAGATTGGCTATACTTACACTGGTGCGGTTTCATTGAGAGGCTCCGGAGTAGCCAAATTCAACACTGGACAGGCCGGAAATGTACGATATCGATTATCAGAATCTGGCGATGCGAGTACTTTGCTGTGTCGATTCAAATGACTATCGTGCATGCGTTTGGGTAAATCCGATGTGCCCAATGCCATCAGGTTTCTCTTTCTTTTAATCCGATTTTCAGCTTCAATGAAAACGGAGGGAATCCGACCGGTTGTAGCGTATTCAAGAATTGCGTCCAACATCCAAAAGCAAGCTGGAACATGTGAAAAAAAAAAAAAAAAACGATCCTCAGTATCTTGCAGCATTTAGGCCGATAATTAGGATTGGATTTGAATCATTACGTTTGTGAGAGTGACTGTCGTCGATACAGTTTGAATCACCATACACTACCAATCTGCCCATGTTACTTAATTTTCGCTCCTTCTCTTTCGCGGACTCGTTAATGTCATTCTGGTCGATGTCGCTAATTTGCACAAGTCCCAAAATCGGTACAAATTGTAAATTAGCTGCATCTGATTCGGAAAGCAACTCTTGTCCTTGGTCGCGTAGTTCTGCATGCATAATAAACCCTTGAGTTGGAAAGCTAGAAGGAAATCAGCATCGTAGATTATTGTAAAAATAGTATGGAGAAATGCAAATCTGCTTACCGGCTAATAATAGTGCCAGAAGCAAAAGTAACAGGTGGATGTTGGCCTAAAATAAATTGACCATCCCTTACGCTATCGCCGAAGGCGATTCCCCAATTGTCGTACAACAGATCGTTCAAAGCGGGAACATTGGCACCGCCAGTATCCGGAACCCACCATTGTCTAGTATTTTCGTCGTAAAACTTGACTTGTCGCATCACCGTTACGTTGTACCAATCAGAGAATACAACAACCGATAAGCCCTCCTCTTCAACGTCTCTTTTTATTTTTGCAATCTGTGACAAAGAGAAAAATTGTCATTGTACGCGCGCATAATAATATTTGTACGTATATGCGAGCGCGCGACTTGCCTCATCTGGGAAGAACTCTTCTTCTGTATCAACAATCAATAAAGTTCCGTAGTTTTGAGCATTGAAACATGTAAAGGGTGTTCCCAAGACTTCAAGATAATAGCCGGCATTTCGTAAATGTTGATACATGTCTTTGAAATTAGTGTGAATATGATCTCCATTCCAATCTAAAGGATCATTTTTGGCCTTTAAATTGTCCCGCGGGAAATATCCAGGAGGATATCTCAAGTTGTGATATTGGTCCCACAAAATTCTTTTGCTAAAACATTACAATAACGATGCGCGTATAGAAATAAAAAAAAAAAACAAATGCACAATGCATATAATGGATGAGCTTACTGCCTTGGGGGTGTCGGTATTATTTTGGCTTTTAACGGTAACTTGATGGTAGAGCTCTGAAATTCTTGGTCACCGTTGTTCGAGGGTGACTGTACGGTTAAACTAATATGTCCTTGAGCGATACCTTGCCAATCCTTGGCAGATTCGGGAACGGTAATTGCCACTGCCAGCCAGCCCGACCACGGCCAAAGAATATCACAGTGTGTCAAAGCAACATCAATGCGTTGACCATTGCTATTGTGAGCGTAGGGATGCCATGTTAATTCGGTAACGCGTCCAGAAACGCCTAATCCATTAATAATGGTGACATTAATTATCGTTGGCATTCCAGTGTAGTATATCGCTTGCGTGCAGTACGGCCACATGTATTGACATTCCGTTAAATCTATGTAACTGCCGAATGAAATGAAAAAATTCATAACGTGCGTCAGCTAGTGAAAATGAAAAATCAAGTGCTTCATTTTACCTCGGAGCGAGCGAAGCCATGGGTGTATAAGTTTGCAAAAAATGAAACGCGCCAACAAGATCCAAACGACCCGCTCCTTGTTCGAACATTCCAATACCTGGTAATCGGCGAGCTGTTGCTAATAACGCTTGTTTCATACTCGCAGGATTAATCTAGAGTAAAAAATTAGTTTCAAAGCTGGTGCGGTAAGCAAATGGATTGAAACGTATACCTTGAGATGAAGATTTGGAGGGCTTTTAGCATCCGTAAAGCCACTAGCTAGCAAAGCAACTGCTCCAGCCACAACTGGACTGGCTACCGAAGTACCGGATAATGTTCTACATCCATTCTTCAAGGCAGAACCACGAACACCAGATCCATAGGTGACAAGATCCGGTTTAACCCTCCCATAGCCTCCAGGCAGTTCCCACGTTGTCATACCACGAGAAGAAAATTTTGCAATTTGATTTTCCCAATTTATTCCGCCAACACCTATGACATCCATTTGATCAGCAGGGTTGTTGAGAGTGCTGCAAAAGAAGAACGAGCTTGGATGGCTCATCTTTTTCGACCTGGAATCGCAAGTATCGATTATGCTCACCCATAGAGAGGTCCATCGTTACCAATGGCTGATATCATGATGACACCGTTGGCTGTAAGTTCCCATACTTTGTCGACAAAGGGATGGTCCATGAAGTCAGGTCCACCAATACTTAGATTCAAGACTGTTATTTTTGTAAGTATTGCATAATTAAAGGCATCCAAAAACCATGAAGTATAGGAAACCTAATAGACGAGGAGCAAAAGACACAGTTTAAAGGGGATAGCAAGTCATTACAGGCGGACACGTACCTGAGCATTTGTAAAGACACGAAACACATAGAGTTCAGCATCGGGAGCAAAACCTAAGCAATCTCTGGACGAAGATGCAATCACACCGGCTACAAAAGTGCCATGACCAAGGCCGTCTTCAAGAGTTTTCTCATTGGTCCAATTTGTGCGTTCCTTGATTTTCTTAAAGTGAGGATGGCTTGCAGCCAAGCCGGTATCGAATATTGCTACCTTGACACCTTGACCAGTAACACCCAACTTCCAAAGCGTTTCCGCCTGTAAGATTGTGGTGATTTGGCGAGGGATGGCTCGTAAAAGTTTTCTTGCAATACGACGTTTAGGTTCCTTTCGCTCGAATCTCTTGTACTCTGGTGGTGCATACTGGAGTGTGCGTCGAATAGTCTTCTGAGTAGTTACAGTTTTAACAAGAGGATGGTCCTTCAAAGCATCCAATCCAATTTGTTTATCAATTTGTTCAATACGTACAATATCAAAATCACTAGGATAAAGCTTAGCAATACTGTTATGCGATTGTATAGACCAATTTACAACTCCCGACTTGGTGAGAGCTGCTCTTATGTAATTCTCTCGAGTATTTTCTTTATAATATCCATGAAACACGACAATGTATTCGTTATCCACCACTCTGGAGGTGAATTTCACTTTTAATTTGGTCGTATCTGTGCAATTATTGCAATTGGCATTATTGACAATAAGCTGCTGTATTATGGAATTGCTTATTTCAATACTTAATAACAACAGGAACATGTGATTCCAGCTGATCCTTGGCTTCATACTATGGATTCAATCTGGATGAAAGAAGAAACATTTTTAAAACTGTAAACAAATGTATAAACAGAAAAGTGCACTAATATTGATTGAAATGGTGCAGGTTAAAAGCACCCATCAGGAATAAAACTGTATGAAACAATATTAATTAAGGAATAATGTAGTCGATTAACGTGATATTTGAACTTACTTTTTACATTTCATATTTGATCTAACCTAAAATTTGTGTATTTCTGTAGTGCCATGTATTAGATCACCTGCGTACATTGTTAAAAAATTCACTCAACACTATTATAACACGTGGTTGAATTTATTTTGAAAAGGAGACGCCACATTTTTTGTTCATGATTAATATGCAATGCCCCGAGCTACTTGTAACGCAAAAACTTGTGTACTTATGCACCAACACCAAAGTACTTACGAGGTATCGGTCAAATACAGTATATGCGGATGACCATGGCAGTAGTAAATGATGAATATATACACACGTGTGAGGCTATTGCATCATTATAAAAAATGCAATAACTCAAAAACGAGGCGTCCGATTTAAACAAGATCACGTGCACAACAAAGAGGAGGGAAAAATACATGAACTTAGGAGGACTCGGAGCCAAATATGGGAAATTTAGGGGTCGAAAAAGGGGTCTGAAAATATCGAAAAATTGATCCCTATACCAAACGAAAGAAGAAAAAAAGTTACGTCGAACAAGCCCATGTTGTTTTTTTCTTCAATTAAAAGCGATTGGGACATAGTCTCTCAACACATCACAGAACGATGTAGGGGTGGTTGGTCGGGGGTGGTGGGATGGGCCCTTTGCTACACAACGACTACAATATTGGACAATTAAATTTTCCAACGGATCTAGACTCGTCTCTCCATTGCGCATCCAATGAGCCGTCGCACTTGTTGTTTAGACAATGTTTACGCAAATGCAGCAACTTTGGGCATTATTGTTTAAAGTTGGGACGATTTAGAAAAGAGGCCATAACTCGGGCAATTGTGATCCGATCGAGCTCGGACCAAGTGCATAGGAAAGAGGGAGAAAAGGGCGTAGTTAAAATGTAAACCGCTAGGATTAAGGGGCACTTTGACTGTTATTAAAGGTGATTTTGGGCTTAATTGAGTTAGAAAAGAGGCTGTAACTCGTCGAGTATTGTTGTTTTGACGTCTGATTTATTTGAAATAACCAAAGACGTCTGTGTTGTTAATACTATGTGATTTTATTCTTAGAAAATTGGAAACTCTTGGTTACAGAGATTACAACTCACTTAAATACACTTAAATTTCTCTGGATCATACTAGCTGAACTTGATTACCTAATACGCGCACTCGAGCGTTCGAGATGTATTGAACCGATCTGGCTAAATTTGAGAAATATCGAAGCTCTACACCTCGGAATTGGGTTGGACTTAGGAGCCTCAACATTTCCTATTGGCGAAATTTATTTAAGGGTGGAGTTTGTTGAGGGAGCAGGGAGGTTGGCAACGCCTTATTATTTAATTTTTGCAATTGGGATAACGGTACAGGCAATTAGGAATCGGAGGAAAGATTCTTAGAAAAAGTCATTAATAGAGGGTAAGGGCCTGTTGGGTTTTCCCCGTCATTAAGGATGTCTGCTTGGGATTAGGAGAAGTGCAGTGGGTTATAGACGGCGAAACCGTGGGGCGTGGTCAACTGCATAGAAGGTATTTTGTATGTATGAAATGTTAGGCTTAAGTTATATTTTAGAAACGTGAGCAATAAGGCAGAAATAAGGCTTAGGATAATAAAAGACCCTAGATGTCTGCGAAGTCGGCTGTTTGCTTCTCGTAATAATTTTTGAGAAGCGTGTGTTGTTAGTACAGAATTGTGTGCTGCTTCTGTTCAATTCTAATTGTATTCACATATTTATAACAAGATGCCGAAGGAGGCTGGAAAATGTTGGTCTCCTTCTCCTGATTTTGGCAGAAGGCCCTGATAGGCTACATGAAGATTGGCAGAAAGCCCTGATAGGTAGATATAGTTGAAGGTGAAGTTAAGGGAGGTGACGAACTAGGGGTCAGTCGGTAATTGCAATTTCAAGGAATCGTTACGCGTTTGCAGATAATTAGATTCTTCTGGGAAACTGTGCGCGTGTTAATGCGTTAATGAAGTTAGATATTTCTGTGAGTGAATGAGTGATGCTGCGTGATCATGACTGTGTGTTAATTGCTGTGTGGTTGGAAGTGATTGCTGTGTGGCTACAATCACTATTCATAGCTGTGTGGATGGAAGTAATTTGCCGATTTTCGCCGAGCGGTGGAAAATAGGTTCGGCGAGATGGATTCCTTGCGGAAAGCGAATCTGTATTGTTGTGCACCTTGTGGTGCATGTGTATGTTGCGTGTGAGAGAAGGAATGTACCTTGTGTATTGTTGTGATTGTCAGGAATGGACGAGCGACTTGTGTGAATTTAGCATGGATGTGCGAGATTGTTTGTTATTTTTGTGTGATCGTGAGGAGTGGACGAACGGTTTGTTTTGTATTTTTGATGAATCTTGTGTGGATGTGCGCGAGAAGCAATAAGCGTGTGTTTGGTTTGGTTTGTGCTTGATTGCACTGTTCTTTAGATATGATTGATTGTGTTATGGTTTTAGGAAGGGCGCCGAGTGCACCACTTGGCTGTAACAGTGAGGGCGAACGTCAGGCTGCGCGATGGGTTTGGTTGTTGTGTGTGAATCGCGGAATGAATGTTAGGATGAGGTTGAAAAATAACTGGCCAGGAGTGACTTGCAGATGGGTATAAGTTTATACGAGTTTCTTTTTTTTATTGGCGTATACACGGTTATGTGCGTACAATATAGACGGGTCGTGCTGTTGCTTCGACTATGTTGCGATGCCATATTGTTAAAAGCTGCATAATATTGGCACGTTTTACAAAAGATGCCATAACTCGGGCAATTGTGATGCGATCGAGCTCGGACCAAGTACATACGAAAGAGGGAGAAAAGGGCGTAGTTAAAATGTAAACGGCTAGGATTAAGGGGCACTTATACTGTTATTAAAGGTGATTTAATTGAGTTAGAAAAGTGGCTGTAACTCGTCGAGTATTGGCCGGATCGACCTCGGACTATCGTCAAGATGCGTACCTCTTTTATTTGGTCGACTGTTGGAGGCGGCTGCAGGGTGAGCACCGTTTGATGGCAAGGTAAGGAAGAATGTTCTGTTTTACCGACTTGAAGTTTTTCTGTTGTAACGGCTGATGGTAAAGAAGATTGTCCGTTCTATGCATGTTATGTGGTCGAAGCCTTCTGGAAATGAGGGAATATTTAGGTATAAAAATGTATTAATTAGAGAGACTGAACTGATTGAGATGTGGAAGTGTGGAGAACGCAATAAGTGTGTGTATGGTTTGGTTTGTGCTTGATTGCACTGTTCCTTAGATATGATTGATTGATTTCACGTGCGCGTTTATTTTTACGTGTGTTATGGTTTTAGGAAGGGCGCCGAGTGTACTGCCTGTGCGACCTGGCGCACTTGGCTGTGACAGTGAGGGGGGCGAACCTCAGGCTGCGCGATGGGTTTGGTTGTTATGTGTGTGAATCGCGGAATTAATACGTGCACGGGTGGTTTATCGGTTCGCTATTGTTAGGGTGAGGTTGAAATAACTGGCCAGGAGTCAGCTCGTATGTGGCGGTGACTTAGTCGACTGTTGGAGGCGGCTGCAGGGTGAGCACCGTTTGATGGCAAGGTAGATTCCTTGTTTACCAAGGGATGGAAAGGAAGAATGTTCTGTTTTACCGACTGATGGTAATGAAGTTTTTCTGTTGTAACGGCTGATGGTTAAGAAAATTCTCCGTTTTATGCAGATTCCTGTTTATTCTGCGGAACAAAAACCAGGAGCAATTATGGCACAGTGCGAAACACCCGCTATGCTGCTGATACAGAACACGCTCAGGAGGGGGGGGGGGGAAGATGTGCCAGGCCTCGGATCGGCCGGTTTACTTATAGAGCCGGAGTCCCAACTTTCATATGGACGCAGGAGAGTAATTTGCGTGAAAATTTGGAAAGCAGAGGAGGGGAAGGTGTGACAGAATTTGGGCAGAGTTTGAGGGGCGCGCAGTAACTGATTGGGGCGGTGAGTAATTGGTGCAAATTTTAGAGCAAAGTTATAGGGCCTGTATTTATATCTCGAATTTTCTTAAAAAATAACCATTCCTACCCTCCTCCGCCCTCGGGAGTGGCCGGCAAGGGGAGTACGAGTGTCGGGGTGAGAAATGTCGAATTTTCTTACAAAATAACCATTCCTACCCTCCCCCGCCCTCGGGAGTGGCCGACTATAGGGTGTAGCAGTGTCGGGGTGAGACTTGTCGGATTTTCTTAAAAGAACCATTCCTACCCTCCCCCGGCCCGGGGAGTGGCTGACAAGGGGGGTGTTACAGTGTCGGGGTGAGAAATGTCGAATTTTCTTAAAAAATAACCATTCCTACCCTCCCCCGCCCTCGGGAGTGGCCGACTATAGGGTGTAGCAGTGTCGGGGTGAGACTTGTCGGATTTTCTTAAAAGATAACCATTCCTACCCTCCCCCGGCCCGGGGAGTGGCTGACAAGGGGGGTGTTACAGTGTCGGGGTGAGAAATGTCGAATTTTCTTAAAAATAACCATTCCTACCCTCCCCCGCCCCGGGGAGTAGCCGACAAGGGGGGGTGTAACAGTGTCTGGGTGAGAAATGTCGAATTTTCTTAAAAAATAACCATTCCTACCCTCCCCCGCCCCGGGGAGTGGCCGACTATTGGGTGTTGCAGTGTCGGGGTGAGAAAACTCAGATTTTCTTAAAAAATAACCTTTCCCACCCTCCCCCGCCCTCGGGAGTGGTAGACAAGGGGTGATACAGTGTCATATTGGGAAAATGGTCCGGAAGAAATTCCGAGTCGAATGAGCCACACTTGCATTTTTCATCAATATAGGCTGGGAACTTGGCAAAATTTCGAAAAATTCTGAAAATTTTTCAAGTCCTAGAAATGTTCAGAATCTTCTGAAACGCAAAGATCCGTTCAAGATTTTCAGTTTGCAGTGTTGATGATCCGTCGCACATAAGTTCGCAGCTGGATTAACCCTATAACCCTATAACTCCATAACCCGCAAATTATATAACCCACTCCCCCCTTCCCCAACTCTATAATCCGCAATGCTATAACCCCCTACCCCCCTCCACAACTCTATAACCCGCAAATGCTATAACCCCCTACCCCCTCCCCAACTCTATAACCCGCAAATGCTGTAACCCCCTCCCCAACTCTATAACCCCATACCCCCTCCACAACTCTATAACCCCCTACCCCCTCACCAACTCTATAACCCTATAACCCTATAACTCCATACCCCCCGCCCCAACTCTATAACCCGCAAATGCTATAACCCCATACCCCCCTCCCCAACTCTATAACCCGCGAAAGCTAAAACCCCATACCCCCCTCCCCAACTATATAACCCCATACCCCCTCCCCAACTCTATAACCCGCAAATGCTATAACGCCATACCTCCCCTCCCCAACGTCATAACCCTATAAAGCTATAACCCCATACCCCCCTCCCCAATTCTATAATCCCATACCCCCCTCCACAACGCTATAACCCCATACCCCCAACTCTATAACCCTAAAACCCTATAACCTCCTACACCCTCCCCAACTCTATAACCCCCAACCCCCCGTCCCCAACTCTATACTCCCAAATGCTATAACCCCATACCCCCCGCTCCAACTCTATAACCCGCAAATGCTATAACCCCATACCTCCCCTCCCCAACCCGATACCCCCTCCCCAACCCGCAAATGCTATAACCACAAACCCCCTCCCCAACCCGCAAATGCTATAACCCGAAACCCCCCCCGCCCCAACTCTATAACCCTATAAGCCCATACCCCTCTCCCCCGCCCCAACTTTATAACCCTCCCCAACTCTATAACCCCCGAATATGCTATTACCCCATACCCCCTCCCCAACACTATAACCCGCAAATGCTATAACCCCTTACCCCCCTCCACAACTCTATAACCCCCTACCCCCCTCCTCAACCCTGTAACCCGCAAATGCTATAACCTCATGCCCCCACTCCCCAACTCTATAAACCGCAAATGCTGTAACCCCATACCCCTTCCCCAACTCTATAACCCCTTCCCAACCCGCAAATGCTATAACCCCATACTCCCCACCCCAATTCTATAACCCAATACCCCCTAGAACCCCATACCCCCCAACTCTATAACACCCTACCCCCCTCATCAACCCTATAACCCTATAATGCTATAACCGCATACCCCCACTCCCCAGCTCTATAACCCCATACCCCCCTCCCAACGCTATAAACCGCAAGTGCTATAACCCTATAACCCTATAACTCCCTAACAAGTGTGGGAAATAGGCGAAATTTTTAATATACGTTTTTTTCGCCCAAGGAAGATTTTAGAGATCCAAACGCAAAAATAAGAACTCAAGTGCTTATTTTTGGATTCTCTATCGAATGAGCCTATGTTGTTTTTCGGCTTGGAAATCATTGGAAATGAAAGTAGACGAAAAAATAAAACTATTTTGACTGTAACCCTATAACCCTAACTATACTCTGTAGACTATAACCCCATATCTCTATAACCGCATACCCAACAGTTCCCAACACTATAACCCTATAACCCTATAACACTCCCAGACACTATAAACATATAAACCTGTAACCCAAAAGACCACCCTCCTCAAAACTATAACCCGCAAGTGTAATAACCTGATACCCCACCGTCTCGAAACCTATAACCCTATAACCCTATAACCCTATAAACTGAAGAAAAAATGTCTGGAAAACAAGCGAAATTTCATATAGGTGTTTTTTCGGCCCAAGGAAGATTTTATAAATCCAAACGCAAAAATTAGAATGCAAGTGCTTATTTTTGGATTCTCTATCGAATGGACCTATGTTGTTTTTCGACCTGAAAATGGTCGGAAACGAAAGTAGAAGAAAAAATAAAAGTATATTACTATAACCCTATAACCCTATAACCCTGTAAACCCTGTAAGCGGAACAAAAAATGTCGGGAAAACAAGCGAAATTTCATATAGGTGTTTTTTTCGGCCCAAGGAAGATTTTATAAATCCAAACGCAAAAATTAGAAGGCAAGTGCTTATTTTTGGATTCTCTATCGAATGGATCTATGTTGTTTTTCGACCTGAAAATGGTCGGAAATGAAAGTAGACGGAAAAATAATCGCCATCAGTCGGTAAAACAGAGAATTTGCCTTATCATTAGTCAGCAAAACAGGGATCTCAAAAATCTGTTTTACCACCAGTCGGTAAAACAGGAAAAAAGGTCAGCTCCATAGCAGAAATAACAAAAATCTGCCTTACCATCGGTTGGTAAAACAGAGAAACTGCTGTACCAGCAGACGGTAAAACTGGAAAAAATCTGTTTTACCATAAGTCGGTAAAACAGGAAAACTGCAGTCCGAGCAGTCGACAAAACAGGAATCTCAAAATCTGCTTTACCGTCAGTCGGTAAAAGAGAACAGTCTTCTTCACCGACAGCCGGTAAACCCTAAAAAGTACATTACCGTCAGTCGGTAAAACAGAGAATCTTCCTTACCAGCAGTTGGTAAAACAGAGGAGACTGCTTTACCATCAGTCGGCAAAACAGGAATCTCAAAACCATCCTTTACCATCAGTCGGTACAACAGGAAAACTGCTGTGCCATCGGTCGGTAAAACAGAGAATCTTCCTTACCATCGGTCGGTAAAACAGAGAAACCACTGGTCGGTAAACAGGAATCTCAAGAATCTTCCTTACCGGCGGTCGGTAGAACAGGAATCTCAAGAATCAGCATTACCGGCGGTCGGTAAAACAGAGAATCTTCCTAACCAGCGGTCGGCAAAACAGCGAATCATTCTTACCAACGGTCGGTACAACAGGAATCTCAAGAATCTTCCTCACCAGCGGTCGGTAAAACAGAAAAAACTGCTTTACCATCGGTCGGTAAAACAGACAATATGCCCTACCGGCGGGCGGCAAAACAGAAAAACTGCTTTACCATCGGTCGGTAAAACAGAGAATCTTCCCTACTGGCGGTCGGTAAAACAGGAATCTCAAGAATCTTCCTTACCAGCGGTCGGTAAAACATAAAAACTGCTTTACCATCGGTCGGTAAAACAGAGAATCTTCCTTACCAGCGGCCGGTAAAACAGAAATCTAAAGAACCTGCTTTACCGTCGATCGGTAAAACAGAATATTCCTTACCAACAGTCGGTAAAACAGACCTATAACCCCGGGTCGCCATAACCCGGCCAACCAACCCCGGGGCGCCGTAACCCGACGGGCCAACCCCGGGGCGCCACAACCCAGGTGTCGTAGGAAAGTGAGGTTATAGGGTTATAGGGTTATAGGGTTATAGGGTTATAGGGTTATAGGGTTATAGGGTTATAGGGTTATAGGGTTATAGGGTTATAGGGTTATAGGGTTATAGGGTTATAGGGTTATAGGGTTATAGGGTTATAGGGTATAGGGTTATAGGGTTATAGGTATGGGTATAGGGAGTTATAGGGTTTATAGGGTTATAGGGTTATTAGGTTATAGGGTTATAGGTTATAGGTTATAGGGTTATAGGGTTATAGGGTTATAGGGTTATAGGGTTATAGGGTTATAGGGTTATAGGTAGGGTTATAGGGTTATAGGGTTATAGGGTTTATAGGGTTATAGGGTTATAGGGTTATGGGTTATAGGGTTATAGGGTATTAGGGTTATAGGTTAGGGTTATTAGGGTTATAGGGGTTATAGGGTTATAGGGTTATAGGGTTATAGGGTCGTATCGGGTATACGGTTATAGGGTTATAGGGTTATAGGGTTATAGGGGTTATAGGGTTATAGGGTTATAGGGTTATAGGGTTATAGGGTTAATAGGGTTATAGGGTTATAGGGTTATCGGGCTGATAGGGTTATAGGGTTATAGGGTTATAGGGTTATAGGTTATAGGGTTATAGGGTTATAGGGTTATAGGGTTATAGGGTTATAGGGTTATAGGGTTATAGGGTTATAGGGTTATAGGGTTATAGGGTTATAGGGTTATAGGGTTATAGGGTTATAGGGTTATAGGGTTATAGGGTTATAGGGTTATAGGGTTATAGGGTTATAGGGTTATAGGGTTATAGGGTTATAGGGTTATAGGGTTATAGGGTTATAGGGTTATAGGGTTATAGGGTTATAGGGTTATAGGGTTATAGGGTTATAGGGTTATAGGGTTATAGGGTTATAGGGTTATAGGGTTATAGGGTTATAGGGTTATAGGGTTATAGGGTTATAGGGTTATAGGGTTATAGGGTTATAGGGTTATAGGGTTATAGGGTTATAGGGTTATAGGGTTATAGGGGTATACGTGTTATGGGTCTATCGGGTTCTGGGGTTCTCGGGTTCTCGGGTTCTCGGGTTCTCGGTTTATCGCGTTTCTCGGGTTCCGCGGGTTCTCGGGTTTTATCCGGGTTCTCGGGTTCTCGGTTCTCGATGGTTCTCGGGTTCGCGGTTTCTCAGGGTTCTCGGGTCTCTCGGTTCTCGGGGTTCTCGGGTCCTCGTTTCTCGGGGTTCTACGGGTTATCTCGGTTTTCGGGTTTCGGGTTCTGGGTTCTCGGGCTTCTCGGTTTCTCGGGTTTGGGTTTTCTCGGGCCTCTCGGGTTTCTCAGGGTTCTCGGGTTTTCCTCGGGTTCTCGGGTTCTCGGGTTTCTCGGTTTCTCGGGTTCTCGGGTTCTCGGGTTCTCGGGTTTCGGTTCTCGGGTTCTGGTTCTCGTTCTCGGTTCTCGGGTTCTCGGGTTCTCGGGTTCCGCGGGTTTCTCGGTTCTCGGGTTCATCGGTTCTCGGTATTTCTCGGGTTCGGGTTCTCGTTTTCAGGGCTTTCTCGGGTCTCGGGTTCTCGGGTTCTCGGGTTTCTCGGGTTCTCGGATTCTCGGGTTCTCGGGTCTCTCGTTCTCGGGTTCGTCTGGTTATAGCGGTCTATAGGGTTATAGGGTTATACGGGTTAGAGGGTTATCGGGTTCATC